>OY288257.1:18815840-19415840 GCA_958450325.1 Agrostemma githago | reverse complement strand
AGAGGTCGATTGGTCCTGATATCGGTTAGGGTGGGCTTTTTAGGGCCAAAACCAGTAGTGAACACAACTAGGAACTAAGAAATTAGCTTCACCGACCTCGTTCAAGTTACACCACCACCGGAAACTTGTTTCCAAATCCCCAGCGGAGTCGCCAAACTATGGACGTCCGTCCGCACCGCCCGGCGCCCCGCGCGGGACAGGTTTGGTTTCCAACGTGTGGTGGCAGCCACCCACGCGGCCCCCTCCCTACCGGGGGCCGATCGGATCTCGCATACGGGGCGAAGTGTCGGACATCGATTTGGATGACGATCCGGACTTGTACTACACGAGTGTGTGGCACCCGTGTTTCTGTTTGGTAATCGATCAAGTCGTGGTTGTAAATGTTTAAAGGCCGTTTTGTTTGGTAAGGCGACCTTTTTAGCGAACTGAAGTTGTCGTTGATTTGTGGAGTCGCCACCGAGTAAATTATGGGGACTCGGAAACCGTTCAAGTCAACTTTGATCCCTTGCCGGCTCAAAGTTGAGTGGCACGGGACCTAAAGATAAAGACTTGTACCCTCAAGCACTCCATGCCTGGAATGACTCTCATTGCCAATGGTTTCAGACATCCGGAAACCGTCGATTCTGAGTAAGGGGTGAGGGTACGTATTGGGAAGCCAACATCCGATAGATGTCGACACCCAATCTCGCCCGCACTATAGCGGCCTCTACTAATCAATCGGTGGGCTGATATCCTAGTTCTTTTGTTGTGGCGAAAGTACTGTAACATCCGTTGTTTTAACCCTATACCTTTTGCTACGTCGGTTGTTTAAGGACAAGTAAGTTTTGTCGTCAAAGTAATTGTGTTTACATTCTTTGCATGCGATTTCACGTGACAAGCAGTCCATGAAAAGATGCACGTAGGAGAGTAGAGAGTACTAATATTATATGTATTAGCAAATCAGTTTTAACGCGATAATACGAATATTAATCGTTCTCATGGTATACCTTACCTGGTATTCTGCTTAAGATGCGTCGGTTCGGTATTAATAGAGATGCGTTGAACCTAATAAGGCGAGCACCGGGACTAATACGAAACCCGACAATCACTTTGTTCAGTTTTAGTTGTTTTATGTTTTGAATTCCGTGTTAGGTGATTTAGCATGCGATTATAAGGTCATAAAAGCAATAAATCATACGAAAAACTGTAAATGCAAATGTAAGTAAATCACATTGTGAGGAGTTGCACCCTCGGAGTATACACTAAACGGGACTCGATGCATAGATAGTTTTGAGAACGGATCTCGGAATTACTCGGGTCTACTTTGTGTGTTTTAGTATTTGTGATTGAAGTTGGGACGTTACGTATTTTAGTGGATGTTCGTGGGCCTAGTGCCCACGTCTATTGTTATCGTAGTGCATAATAATAGAAAGTGCAAGTATGGAAAGTTTTGTTTAGATGGCAACCTAGTGACGACTCGATCAACAGGCGGATCCTCCTAGCTTGACCAGTGACTCCGTTTGACCTTCCCGCGGCTACTCCGGCAGAGTTTCGTTGCTAAGGACTAGTTCTGCGGCTAATCCGGCAGAATCTGGGTACTAGTTTTGAGCTAGTCGATCACAGGCACCTCGGTATCGAGTGGAGTGCTCGAAGGTGAGGAGTAGCGTCGATGTTGCTTTTTTCATTATCGGAACTACGATCGAGTGGATCGCTTGCCTCGGGTGTTGGAGTGCGAGCCCTAAGCGAGAGTTTAGAGGGAGAAGAGAGAGAGTTGAATTGTGTCGAAATAAAAGCGTGAAGGGGGGGGGGGGTAATTATAGGTGTTTTCGGCCCTCGTCACCCATATAGGCGCCCGAGCTGGGGCGGACTAAGACTCAGGCGCCTGGGTCCAGGCGTGGGGAGACCCAGGCGTGTCAGGTGGTGCGGTTGGAGTTTTGAAGATATGATTTTGATACTTTCCAAAACCGAGAGGGAGGACCGTGATACTTAGCTTGGGTGTTAAGACTTCCTCGGCCTGACCTAGCGCTGTGGGTTTAGTGGGCCTCGGGTGTTCATCCCGAGGTTCGCTTGGCACGGTGTTGACTCGGTTCGAGTTTTGGGACCGACTTGGGGCCCCGGTGTCAGAATTGACTCTAATTAGTGTTTATGCGATCGTAACGACACGACTAAGGCTGCCATCATGTTAGTTTAATTTACCCGAGTAATTTAATTGATCCTTTCTATAGAAAAATTATGTAATACACCGCGAATCCGCGTCGCGTTGCAGTCCTATCGTCATCGGGTGTTTGTTGGGCACTTCTGTAGCCACCAGGTCCAAATCGGGGTGTCTAGACACGTCCGCCATGCTCTGGTTTCTTTAAAGCTCTTGCCAAAATATCATCTCGACCACCCTCTAACACTATTTCACCCCATTCAACTTGTCCCTTCAGTGCATTTAAAAGGAAAACTTAAAAGAATCATGTATGAGTATATACGACAACAAATAAAATTAAGCTAATAATGTGAGGAAAAGTTATTTTACAATCGCTTCTGCAATATCTTTGTCAGCTTGCGTAATATAGGTTACTTCTCCATCTACGACACGTGAATGAGCTCTATCCCAGAACTCATGTCGAGGCACTTCATCAACAATGTTCCCTTTTTCCCTTTCATTTTCTATCTATCATTTCATGAAAACACAGAGTAGTAGCAACAATGGTAAGGTGAATAAAAATTGTAAATAAACTAATAAATTTTACTAACATACAATCTCATCTTCATAGTGTAGGTATCCGAGACACCCTCCTCGATAGGTTGAGTCTTTGAGATTTGATCGTCTTCGATTTTCTTCACTTATCACCTTCAAATATTTAAAAAAGGGTAAACCATAGAGCATTATGTTTTTGCTGAATTTTCAATTTAAATTTTATAAAACACATGGAAACATAAACCTTGAACTTCTCGGTAGTGCATAATTCCTTAAATTTATCCCAAACCGGTTGACTTATCCAAGGATATTTCCATGGTGGTCTTCTTAATCTCCCAGATCTCTTATACATCCACTTGCTCCTTAATCTGGTCTTAAAAGCTCTCCATTTTATCATCAGCTTGAGATAAGATCCATTCTCTACGGTCGCTTCGGATTGTGAACCCCTTCTATGGAAAAAACTTACCAAGCACACTTATAACGAAAAAAGAAAAACGATAAGTCTAATCAAACGATTCAAATACTTAATGATCCTCTAGAGCTTTAGAGTTAGCTTCTTTTGGGTTCTGGCCTAATGATAAGGTGATTTCCACTGCTAACCACATGATAATCCTTTCACCAGTAAATTCAAAGGGTATCTAATGCCAGACTACAACAGTCATCCACCCAACATCAGTCAATGGAAGAGGAAGAGGACTAGAGAAGTCACTACGAGCAATTTTGATGCATACAACATTCTTTTGCAGCTATTTTATTCTTTGACTTATTAAAGCTAGCAATTGCAACTCAAAAAAAAATTACCGAAGGGACAAATCTATTCTTTGACTTATGACAGCACAATCCTATTCTTTTGTCTCACACTTCCAAGCGTCAATGAAAGTTAAAATATAACCTACCTCAGCATAATGCTTTGGATTAAAATTCAAACCAGTGATGCAACCTATCAGCAGGGTGTGAAACCAGGGGAGCATAAACAAGGAGCATAATCAGCCAGCTTTCTAGTTAGTTTGTTGTACTAGACAGTTAGGTATTGAAACAGCATTATTGGCGTGACCGATTCACAGAAAGCATGATTTAGAAGCGGCAATGAAAATCCCATATATTTCACTTCCCACAAAATCAAAGAAGTTGCCTATCAAGTCGGTCTTCGAAAGAGAAACTTCTCATGAGAAATCACATCCCACATGCACCCACCAGTGTAATCACATCCCACATCCCTCCAATACTAATACCCAGAAAAATCCCCAGGTTAGCCTTTAATCTTTGATGGGTTTTCAATTTTGAAAGTATTTATACATTTATAGTGGAATCGTCTTGTTTAATTCATTAGCAGCAGAGTTGGGATTGGGATTTGATTGTTTATGCTTAAGCACTTGCACTACTAGTACTTGTTTCTGATTAGGATTAGGATTAGGATTTACTTATGTTTACAACCCCTCCCTAATCAATGAGTAGGATTAACCAAAGAAACAAGAATCGGCTTCTCTTTCAAGGGATCTTAGGTGGAAACCTCACAAATCAACATAGTTGGTTATTTGGTTATCACATTGAGCTTTACTATCTAAGTATAAAATTCACTACTATGAACTTAGTCTTGAATATTATTCAAGTGCATCATATAGTAAATTGTATCTATATTATTCATTACTTTGGGATGCTGCACGTTTTTGCCCAGTCTTCCCTCCACTTGGCGAGATATTCATTCTGTTCTGGCCCTATGTTGTGGTTGTGATATGTCATTTTCTGTTGCTATGTGGTTACTGCATTCCCTTTTTCATCCCTTTTTACAGTTGCATTCTAATTTCTGTCACTAAATGAAACAAGTGTGATCTGTTCTGTTCAGGTGGCTCCATATGAACGCCCAACTCTCAATACAAGAGTTATCAATCTAAGCCACTTGCTACTTTCTACTTTGACAAGCCACTTGCTACTTTCACTCACACTTCAAGAGTTAGCAATCTAAGCCAAAACTAAAGCCAACAACAGCATATAAAAACTCAGCTGCTAATACTACACTAATCAACACAGCAAAGAGTAACCAAACCAGAATTGGCTCAAACATAGCCTTTCTATGTTTTATTGCTCGACCCGATTGTAGTCCAATTAATCTAAATCAGGAAAACAAATCAGATTACAAACTAACCAGAAAGATTGAGCACTTATAAGCTGAAATTCGACCAAATTTTACCAAATAAATAATCCAAACAAAGTTTCTTTGTTTTGAGAATAAAGAAAAGGAATATGTTGATACCGTGATTAAATTGTACAAGTCATTCAATTCAGAATCCGGGATAAGTTTCCAAGTTCTGTAGGTGATGCACACTCGTTCTCGGACAACAACTCCCATATAACGCATGAAATGCTTTCGGTTTCCACCGCGTTGAATTTTATGTATTGGATGCCAATCTAATTCAATTTGTATCCCCTTTTGCATTGCAGCTCCCACATATGCAAGAGTGGTTCGACCTCGCTCATCTTCACGATTACACTTTTCAACCTCTGAATCAGAAGAGGCTGGGTCATGATCTCCAGATGAGCATACTTTCCTTTTTTGTTTAGCCATAAGCCTATAAAGATGTAAATGACAAAAATAAAATTACACAGCATAAACAATACAAACATGGAGAAAATAATGGTAATCAAAGTTAACATTAGCTCACAAACAAAAAAATCAGCATCTGAATGAATATAAACATCCTAATGAATATAAACAGAAAAGTGTGTTTTTTTCGGATATAAATCCGTGAGATCAAATCTGTTTTTTTTACCTCAGCTACTTTTACGACGGCGCTTGTTAGATTTGCTTATTTCGATATTGAGGTCAACCCATTCACCGTCGTCATGGTCATTGCGTACATATGTCATTGAATTTTCACTCAAATCATTCACGAAATCCTCATTCTGAAAAAAATTGGTTGATGGTCTTTCCTCCAGATCAAAATCCTCATCATAGTCATCAATATCGTGTCGGGATCGTGGTGTGATAACAACTGACCTTACTTTATCACTTGGATCCGTCACATAAAATACCTGTTTAGCTTGGCGAGCTAGTATATATGGATCTTCCTTGTAACTAAGCTTCTGAAGGTTGACCAACGTGTGACCAAACTCGTCATATTCAACTACAGCGTGAGAATCAACCCAATTGCACTTGAAAACTGGTATAGAGAAACCAGAATAATGCAACTCGATGATCTCCTCAATGACCCCATAGTATAACATTTTGCCATACACCGGATGTTTATCTTTGGCACTAGCAAAATGCATAGCCTCTACTTCCACGGATACCCCACTATTTTGCATTGTACTAATTTCGTCTTGCTCCTTAGTGTAGAATGTACAACCATTTATGACATATCCAGAATAACAAGAGGCGTTGAAATTGGGTCCACGTACCAAACTCTCAATTCGTTCACATTTGATATGTGATGAATCTTCAAGTTCTCTCCTAACCTCATCTCTAAACCAACTGGCAAATAACTTGTTATGTTCTCCGAGTAAAGATTTCTCATTTGCTATTCGATTGTTTTCTCTTAAAAAAACAATGTGCTTCTTAATATATGGTCCGACTTCATCCTCATTAAAAAGAATATAAGTGTGAGCCATGTGCCACTTCTCTAAAGACAAGTCAAGTCGCTTATGACCTATAGTTCCTTTTCCTTCAATTCTACCGCTATGTTTTGACAAAGGAATCCCGATCATCTTCGCATTTCCTAGAAATTCACTACTATACGCAACATCTTCACAAAGCACCCTCTCAGCAATACAACCTTCCGGCCTATAGTGATTCTTAACATATCCTTTATAAGTTTTCATTTCTCTTTCGAAAGGATATTGATTTCTCAAATATACAGGACCACAAAATCTCACCTCTCTCACTAGATGAACCGTCAAATGAATCATGACATCAAAAAAAGATGGAGGAAAGTACATCTCTAATTGACACAAAATGACTACAATTGAACTTTCCAAGGAATTCAAGTCTTTAGGATCTATGACTTTGCTATATATCGCATTGAAGAAAAACCATAATTTAATTATTGTTGAACGAACATTTTTAGGTAAAATTGCACGAATAGCCACAGATATCAGATTTTGCATCAAAACATGGCAATCATGAGACTTAAGACCTACAAGTTTCAAATTTCACATTGAAACAAGACTCTTGATATTATAAGAATAACCCTCGAAAACTTTTACACCAGCTAAACAATCACAAAATTCTTTCTTCTCTTTTTTCGAGAGTGTATAAGCAGCTGGTGGCAAGAACTTTTTGTTGTTCTTGTCCCTAATGTGTAATTCTTTTCTAATCCCCAAAGCTTTCAAGTTTCTCTAGCATTAATACCATCTTTTGTTTTTCCCGAGATATTTAGTAATGTACCTACTAAGCTATCACACACATTTTTCTCGATATGCATCATATCCAAAGAATGTCTCACAAACAAAAATTACCAATACGGTAAGCGCCAAAATATAGAACATTTTTTATACCCTTGTTTGGGTAGGGTAGATCCCTTGGTTTTCCCAAAGGTAACCTGAATGTCTTTCACTTTTTCAAACACCTCTCTACCCGTCAAGACTCTTGGTCGTCCATTCAACTCATGTTCCCCATTAAAGGCCTTTTTCAACTTTCGGTAAGAATGATCGATTGGCAAAAATCAGCGATGCCCATCATAAATAGTTTTCCTAGATGACTTCAGCCACTTTCCCACGGTACCATCCTCACAAATAGGACAAGATGTTTTTCCTTTCACAGTATACCCAGACAAATTACCATACACAGGATAATCTTGTGTAGTGCAAAACAACATTGCTCTAAGGTTAAATGTCTCATTTTTATGTGCATCATAAACTTCTGTGCCTGTTTCCCATAACATCTTCAAATCATCTACGAGGGGCACTAAGCACACATCGATGTCATTTCCTGGTTGTTTAGGCCCGGAAATCAACAAGGAAAGCATCATGTACTTTCTTTTCATGCATAACGAAGGAGGCAGGTTATACGTAACCAAAACTACCGGCCAAGTACTATAGGTCGAAGTAAGAGAGCGGAATGGATTCATACCATCCGTGGACAAGGCAAGGCGCAAATTACGTACTTCTTTACCAAACTTACGGAAATTTCCATCAATAAACCTCCATTGTGGGGAGTCAGCTGGGTGTCTAAGTTTATCATCCTTAATTCGACCATTATGATGCCATGTCAAATTTTTCACTTTTTGCATTCGAAAAAAGACGTTTAAATCGTGGTATAATGGGAAAGTACCACAACACCTTAGTTGGAACTCCTTCTTTCTTCTTATAGCGTGAGACATTACAAATGGGACAACTCTTCAATGATTGGTACTCATTATGATATAATATACAGTCGTTGGGGCATGCATGAATTTTCTCATAAGGCAAGCTCATTGAACATAATATCTTTTTTGCCTCATATGTTCTACTTGGGATAACATTATCATCCGGAAGTATATCTTTCACTGCCTCGAGAAATTCAGTAAAACCGGTATCACTCAAACCATGAGCTGCCTTTAAATTATATAATCTGAGTAGACTTGATAGTCTTGTATATTTTTTGCATCCTTCATATAAGGGCTTTTCGGAATCAGATAATAAAGATTGAAATTCGGATGGATTTTGATGGTAGGATTTTGCCGCGGGTCCTACCGATCAATATTAACCAACTATACCTAACGGGTAGCTAGGGTAAGTCGGGTCGTGTCCACGGAGACGGTTAAGGTTGTCTAGACTAGGTCTACCTAATAACAAGGCTAAGTCACAAACAAACACAAAGAAGACGATAATTGACAAACTACGATGGTTGAAGATGATGAAAATGGACTAACAATGTACTATGTATGATATGAGCTAAATGAAATAACTAAAGATTAACTAAGCAAACAAACTAGAGAAATGATGACTAAAGAGAAGGATAAATCAAATATGAAAGGGTGTAGGGTTAGGTCGGGTTCTTAAGTGTGATAGGGTAATTGGGAAGTCAAGGGTATAGGTTTCTCCATGCCACTAAGGTCGGTTTGCGCTCTCGCGCCAAAGCCTAAGTCCACACTCTCGTGTCTAAAACTAGACCCGAAAACCTATGCAAAGTATTACCTAAAGCACAAGTATTCAATCACAAATTAATTACAAGATTAGATGATGAAAACAAGCATGAGAAGCATTGGCCACTACAACTCAAACAAGCAATTCAACAAACACATAGAGTGCTCAACATGTGACTAGTGACAAAGATTCAACCTTTTCCCTTAATCAAACCCTAATTACCCATAATCCACAATTAATCCCCCTACTAACCCCACAAAGAATCTACTCACTCATTATCAAACTAAGACTAACATAAACAAGAGAAATCAACATAAACATCCAAACATTCATAATGAACAAATAAGAACAATAAACAATATGTAAAGATTCAAACTTGAAAGAAATAAACAAAGAACAAGAGAAAAGAGATTATACCAACTAACAAGGAGATAAAAAGATGAGAACTTGCATTAATAAGAAACCCAAATAATCTCCAAGGTTGTCAAGCTTGGACGAATCTTTAAGAAGCTCCTTAATACAAGACTAATTAACTAGGATTAAACTAAGGTTAACAAGAGATTAAAGAAAAGATTAAGCTAATGAGAGGAGGCACTCTATCTAGGGTTTATAATAATGTATGGTAATGTAAAGATGCTTAAACAATACAAGGGAGAAGTATTTATAAGGTTACAAGAATGAAGGAGGAGAAAAGAAGTGAAGCCGTGCTGCAACTCACTCATCCCGCCTGGGACGACATGGTCCCGCCCGGGACGAGAGGCTTCTCGGCCGAGACGGCCCAAAACAGGGGCTGCTGTAAACGCGCACCCCTTCCCGGTCCGGAAGGCTACTATCTCGCCCGGGAAAGGCCTTGTAGGGCTCCAATATGATCTTTTTGGTCCCTCCTTGCTTCTCATGGGCTTCTCATCAATTCTCGGGGCTCGAGATCGAGTCTAAAGAGCTCGGGAATGGGTCCCAAGGTCTCGGGATCGAATCCAAGGCACCGAGTGATCGTTCCTTCTCTTCGTTTGCTCCAAAAGTGTATGAAACGAGTCAGAATCGTTCCAATTCTTCATGAATGTTCTCGGGAACCTAAAACGAGCTAGAAGAAGTATAAGTAGCCCCGAAATCGCTCCAATACAAGACCAAATACAACAAGTTAGGCACTACAAACTACACTTATCAACTCCCCCACACTTAAACCTTACTCGCCCTCGAGTAAGCACAAACTAACTACTAAACTAGCCGAGCGGGTATTAGCGCACCCTACGCCCTTTCGACTCACGCGAGTACACTTAGAGGAAAAGTGCACTCCGCAAGGCAAGTAAGGTCTTGCGACAAAACTGTGGATGCAACCGGACACAAAACACATAAACAAACATGTAATCCCCTAGAAAATCTAACGCGATACAGTGGCGGAAACATTGTAGAGTTGGGATTAAAACACACTGTAACTATGTCTTAGTAAAATTAAAATGGTAAAGTCAAACAATAGGCCTTAAATAAAATGGCCAAAATTTAAACAATCCACAAAAGGGGTTTGAACAATCCATAAGACATAATTATCAAAATAAACAAGCAGGATCCACACTCCTCGCTAGCCCACACCCGGAACACGTATACCTGCCATGTTAAAACATAATAGCCACAATTAGTGGGGAGCAACGCCAACGTTCTCCCAGCCGTATAACAGGATTTTAAAACTGTAATTACTATTATAGAAAAATAGTAAAAACGGAAAACAGTAAAACATTATAATGAAAATAAGCTTTCAGTGAAAAACTTCACGTATCGAAACAATATAATAAAAATGAGTTTTCCGAAGAAAACATAAAACATTTGCCAACCTGCAACCAAATTATATCGATAGTAATAAAAATATTCAAAATGGCGTTATGGATAGGATTAGTGATGAAGGCTAGACTTTCACGAGGAGAATACTAAAACTAGCTTCGAGAACTTAGTTCAAACAAATCAAACCTCGGTCTCTAACTAGGCTACTCAACCATAATAGGACGGCGACTTATAAATGCGTGGACCTAGTTTAAGATAATATGCACACCCCTCCTGAGCACCATAAATACTCAGTTCAACCCGACGGCGTCTTACACTGCGAGGCACGAGTTTAAGGTCAAAATGTACACACACTCCCGAACACCATATATATTCGGTTCAACAACCAGTGTGCCCCATAAAGACACACCAGCCTTATAGTTGATGGCAAAAACGTAAACCCCAGAATATATTACTCTAAACCTCACACTGGTCCATATTCCATAACTCCAAAACAAGCCATTATCGATATAAACAAGAGATATAATCATATGATGAATAATATGAAGATTAAAGAAATAAATATTTTATATTAAAAGGGAAACTTTCTATAAATAGAAACTTACTAAAAATAGCATTATATCAAAATATCAAAAATATTAGTTCATACAAATACAACATTTTTAGTAAACGATATAGATTTATAAAACTAATACTTTCGGCCTTAACGATATTAATTGTTAAAGTGAGAACATTTGGGTTTATGAAATTATTAAAATATCGTACAAGTGTTATAAAATCATTAAAATTGTCTTAAACATCTTAATACTACTAATTAGGGTGTTTTCAAAAGTTACAAAGCTAAAATTCCCTAATTATTATTATTTTCGACAATACGGTTATAAATAGAATATTACGGCAAATGTCAATTCAAATCTTTTAACGTCTTTTATTTAATTAAATCAATGAATACATTCAGAGTATGTTAAGGGATGATTTAATTCTTAAAGTATCAGATTTAATATTTTCAAAAATTGCTGGAAAAATAATTCTTTTTGATAAGACGAAGCATTTTAACAATCAATCGTAATTTTGTCCAAAAATCATTACTAATAATTAAAGACTTTAATTAATAGTACAAAAATTACGTAAAATAGCTAAAACATATTTTTAGACATTCTGTCCAGAAAAGAAAATTTTCCAGAATCCTAAAACTCGGTTTTTAAAGGGTTTTCTCGTTAATCGTCTAATCTCGACAATAACGATTATTAAAAATAGTAATTACAAAACGATTTACGTATTAATATCCAAAAAATTATTATTAAACTTAAAAATCATGATTTTACAGAATATACCAATTTTTCAGATTTTCTAAAATTCTAGATTTAACAAATTCCAACAAAACCGTCATTTAAAACTCGTTTTCACAATTAATGATTTCATTAATAAAACTTATCATTCCTAACATTTTATTAAAGCACTAAAAATCATAAAATTACATTTTATCATGAAATTATCAGAATCATATTTTTTTTCCAGATTTAATCATAAGACCAGAAATCGAGAATTTAAACGACAAACGCGGTTTTAACGATAAACGATGATTTAAAGTGATTAATAATTTACCCACTTAACAATTCCGAAAAATTATGAAAAAATTCAGAAAATTATTTTTCACCAGAAATATCATCCAAGCCAAATTTCAGATTAAAATGAATTGTTTAAGTACTAGAACTAAAAATCGGCTTTTAATCATTTTTGTCCGTAAACGGTAATAATTCAATAATTGATATCTAAAATATCAGAAAAATACCAAATTATTAAAAATCATCAAAAACCTCATTTTTACAGAATATAAACATATATTACAAGTGTGGACATGACATAGGTCCACCCCGACGCGGCCACGCGCGGGTTTGGGGAGGCGAATGAATCTCCATATGAGATGGTCAAATTGAAATTTAAATCGAAGTTGGAGTCGCCACCGAATTTTATGGTTATTCGGAACCGTTCGAGCCCACTCTATGTCGTAGTGGGCCGTATACAAAATACGGCCCATTTCCGATGTCAGAGTTTATTGGGCTCGTCCCTTTGCAGTTCGATACCGATGCCGACTTGATCGGTTAATCGTATATTGAATGACTCTCGTTGCCAATGGATTCGGACATCCGGAAACCACGGTTCTAAGTAAGGGGTGAGGGTACGTGTTGGGAAGTTCACTAAGAACACCCAACCCCGCCCGCACATTAACGGCCTCTACTAGGATATCGTTTGATTTTTGAATACGCGCGTTAGTAATACGATGAATGATGTGCGAACATTGTTTTCCTAAACATGCGAGGAATTGAATGGGTTGCTAAGTCGGTTTAATGCATGAAAAATTTAACGTCAAAGTTGAATTTAGCATGTGAGATTCGTTTTAGTATAATAAAACAAACAATGAAAAAGATGAATTTGCTAGAAAAGATGAACAAACAAGTTAGTATTGGTTTGTGAAAAATAATATAGCAAAAATAATAAATATACGAGATCAAAATCTGAAAATATTGCTAAAAGACGCGGTTTTGTATAAAAAACGAAGTTCGAAAAAATAATAAAAAAGCGAAACGAGCTGCGTTTTCAGTCATCCGCGCGGCTCGCCCGAGACGCATGCGACTCGCGTCCCGGTCTGTTTTCGAGACCGATTTTTGAAAATTCGATGCTTTATTAAATCGCGTATAAATATTGTATGATTCGTACTCGACTTAATATTTTCGATATTCGTTATATTTGATAATTGACTACGAAATCAATATCAAATACTTCGAATAGTTTTAGAAAAGATATAAATTTTAGAAATCGTTTCGTAGAATAAGTAATAAAAAAACGAACGAGAAAAGCTAAAAAAAGGGACTCGGGTTTCAGGCCCGTGCGCGAGTCGCCTAGGTGGGGCGCGACTCGCGTGCGGGTCTGTCCCGGTTTTGCTTGTTGTTCGAAAATTGTTAATTTTGATAAATCGCGTACAACTATGAATTAATTTATACTCGATTTATGTTTTCGATATTCGTCGTACCCGATATTCGATTATGAAATCGATATCGAGTATTCGGAATGATTTATAGAAAAGGGTTTTGTAAAAAAGAATTTGAACGAAAAAGATGTTAATTCTCTCCGCGTTTGAAATCGTTGTATTTTGTATAAAAAAGATGTAACGATTTTCTTAGCTTCGACGAGATTTAATATAATTCTTCTTGATACGATATTCAACTATAGAGTTGATATCATATTTTTAAGAATGTTCGATGTATGAAAATAGTTTTTAGTAATATCGATATTAGTAAATAAAATAAAAAAACGACGAACGACCCGTAATAAAAAGGACCGACACGAGACCTGTAAGAAAAGCGGACGACGAGGAGGAGAAGAGAAGAAAAAGAGAAGTCGGGTTTTTTTACACCCTCAACCTACATGCTTCTGTTTACTCGGATCGGGGCTCGTCGGGACGTGGCTTAGGCACAAGAGCGTCGGGTGGATGTTGGTGAGTTATGGTGGCTCGGTTTGGTGTGACGTGTGAAGGGTGTCGGGTATCGGGCCGGTTTCCTTCGGGTATAATATCGGTTTTGTTAAGTGTAGAAATTGATGTATGTGTGTATGAATATAGATCAATGATCTGTGTGTGTGTTTGATAGATAATGAATGATAATTGATGTCTCCAAAGTGTTGTATGCAAGGGGCTATTTATAGGGAGTTCCCGACCTTGGCTAGGAGAGTTTGAACTACCGTTTAGGATAGGAAACGTAGGAATTTGAGAGGAATGAGAATTCCGCTTTCTTGTGAAGGAAGAAAGGGAACCGGATGGTTGGTAGGCCACTCGGCCGAGTATTTGCACTCGGTCGGGTGTTTGATACGGTTTTCGGATAGAATTCCTACTTGAGATCGAATTCTATCCTTAAACGGATTTGTTTAATATTTTGTGAAGTTGATTTTTCGTAGGATTGGAGTATGAATCAGCCGTGTGAGGTGTCACGGCTGACACACGTGTCTCGGGAAAATCTTTGACTGGGTTTTGACTCGGTCGCTAAAAGACGGTTTTACCCCTGGTGTCGGAATCGACCCAAATTAGTCTTATTTGACTCGAAACGACCCACTGGGCCTGATTTTGAGGTTGGTTTTGTGAGATATGTACTCCATAATGAGCCCAAGCCAAACGCCAATGATTTTGAGTCCGTTTCCGAATATATTAAAGCACGTTTGCATCCGATCATCATCGGGTGTTTGTCGGAAACTGCTATAGACACCTGGCGGTCAAAACGTGGGTGTCTACAACAAGTTTAGGCCGAATACTACGATTTTTACAAATTAATCGTTAATCTCGTAAAAGCGATAAAAATATCGAAACATGCAAATTTTCAACTTTTAAATTTTTTCCAGATTATATGACATACATATATTGTCAAAAATGAAATATAAAAATTATACATGCAACTACAGAATTAAAACCTTGAAATACCGAGTAACATCGACGTTACCTCTAATCCAAATCGGAAACGATAATATACTCGTCGACCTCGGGATCGACCAAAAATCCTACATCACACGAAAAGTATGGTACAAAAATACCATAAGAAAAACTAAAAGAATCAAGGTAAATAACGATCGAAAATAACATCGATTATTACCTTAACGAAGGGATCGGAATAACGATTAATTAGATGCTAAAAACGAGACGATCAAGACTCGATTTTAGAGCATAAAATATGGCTGGTGGCTGCTGGAAAACGTGGCCAAAAAAAAGAAGAAGGAAGGGATTTTTGTTGTTTAATTTGCAAAATAAATGAATAGGAAATGGATGGTTTTTCTAATGCATGAATGTTAAGAATTTTTTCTCTGATGAAAACAATGCTACAACATCTACATAAAACCAGACAAGTGAATGAAATGGTGATTGAAAAGTTTGCTTTCTCATCAAAATAAATGAGGATAAAAAAAAATATCTACAAGTTTATAAATTGTAAAATGGAGTGTAAGAAAAATGTAGATGTGGTGTGTGACAAGGGTCACGGTCCAAAATGGTCCAAAAAGGGTCTCTTTTAGTTGTAAGTTGATAAAAATAAGAATCGTCAAATTATTAAAAGCATTTCAAAATAATTTGAGTAGACCTCGCGTTCGGAAATAATTATTTATGAAACTTCGTAATAAAATCATTAAAGAATAAATTTTCATAAATAAAAATAGCTTCTTAGTTAGAAATATTATATAAATGTATTTTGACCCTTTTAGAAAAATAAATAATCCAAATCCAAGCTTAAAATGATAGTACGTATAAAAATGGGATTCTTCGCGAAATAAATAAATAGTTTGCGACGAAAATTTAATAAATAGATTTATCATAGGAAAAAAAAATATTTAAAATCTTTTAATGAAAATAAATAATATTTGACTTGAAAATATTATGAAGCTTGAAAATGAAGGAAACTGAAGGCAGAAAAATAACAAAGTTATGACGGAGTCATAACGGAATAGATAATAACGCATAGAAAATTAGCGGGTGTTACAAAACAAGCATACAAACAAACAAACAAAAGGTTGCACCCAAAAAGAAACAAATACCGCTTCTCTCTAAAAAGCGGTGAAAAAAGCACCGGTTTAGGACTCAAGGCAAGTGACAACGTTCCCAAACTAATAACACAAATCGAAATGAACTAAACCCTAATAGTATGACAACAAAGCAATAAAAACGTTGGTAACTTACCTAGGTCCTCCTAACCTTCTAAAAACGTACTACGGGACGATCGGCAGGATGGAAAAAGGATGAACCACGGTGTTAGTCGACACTGTAGGTAAGTGAGAACCCGCCTCCTTTAGAGATGAGCCAAGAGGGTCGTCCCATGTTCAAGACCGCTCAACTAATCCAAGTAAAAAGGTGAATAGGTTTGCAAAATGAGGGAAGACCGATCATTACCGCTATCATCCTTCCTAGGGACTCGGTCCTTTGATAGGCTCTTCACGGTAACGATCGGAAAAAGGCTTATTTTTTAGAGGTGGGGATTCTTTTTGTGAGACGGTTTTCTTTTGGCATTTTTCCTTCTTTTGCATTTTTTGCTTTTTGTGTTGCTGCCATTTCTTTTTCTTCTTTTGTATTTTCTTTTTGTGCCTTTTCTTTTTCTTCAATCTTTTCTTTCTTTCATTTTTTTTCATTTTCTTTTCTTTGTCCTTTTGGCTAGATTTGAGTTGTAGGCATTTCTTTGCAACTAAGAAAGAGATTTCAACAATTTGCAACTTTATTTTGTGGATATGTGTAGGAGGTAGGGGAATGGGAGAGTCGGGGAGCGTCCTTCCCTTCAAACCCACAAAAAGGGGAAAACTTGGACTAATCAAACAATTCCGAACACGGTCACCTAAGGGATGGGACTCGGCAACCAAGGCCTTTTCACACCGTGGGTGGTCATAATGGTCAAAATGCAAATCCCGTAGTAAATCCCTAGTAGGCTAGGTGGACTCAAGGTAAAGGACCAACGAAACCATTGATTTAGGGTCATTCTACTAGACTAAGGTCCAAGACTCGATTCATACTACTAGAAAGGGAAAGTAAACACTTGCACACTAGCCTCAAAACCGGGTTTTCGAAAACCTTTTTACACATAAGCCACAACTACACATCACAAAACAAAGACACGACGAAAACGAAAGAAAAAGAGGCAAAGGCAACAAAACAAGACAAAACAAAACAAACACATAAAGAGAACAAACACCACCCCGAATTTCCAAATAAGCAACCATATCAACATCAAACTTTACAAAGCTCCACCCGAGCACACATCCTCACAAATCTCCTCCAAACTCCACAAGAGACAAAGAGGAAAAAGGGATAAAGATGTTACCGGATGCCTTGAAAGCTCTCCAAAGCTAACGGTGATTAAGCAACCTATAAGGAAAAAGGGAGGCAAAACACGCACAACACAACAAATATACGACATAACGACACAAAAGGAAAACACACAAAAGAAAATCTTTTTGATTTTTGTGAAATTTTTTCAAATTTTTAGGGATTTTTCAAGATTTTTCGAAAAACTACGAAAATAAAACTAACTACGATAGGATATCGCTCCCCCACACTTAAACCGAGCAATGTCCTCATGCTCGATCGTAGTGTGTGGAGACCCCAAAAAGAAAAAAAACTACGAAAATAAAGCTAAAAGAAACGAAACGAAAAGGGGAGAAAAAGGGTAGAATTTGTCCGGCCGGAGTGTAGTCAAGTCACCATGGGCCGAAACGAGAAAAGATATGGATGAGGGAAGAAATAAAAATAAAGAAATAAAAGGAAATGGGAGGGGAGGACTAGGTGTAATCAAGTCACCTAGCCCGGATTCCGCCCGAATCCGACTAAATCCTACAAAAAGGGTGAAAAATCTTGTAAATTTGGATTTTCCAAATGACTCTCGATGTAGTCACATCATCGAGAGTCGGGAGCAACAGTTACCAAGGCCCCGAGGGCCACCATGACAAGGGGAAGGGGAATATTCAAAGGGAGACAAGCAATAAAAGACGGAAAAGAAATGAGAGTCGCCTTACCAATAGGTTAGCAACTCACTAACTCCATCGTCTCAATGATCAATATAGGCACTTTGCTTGTCTTCTTCATTGTCATCCCGCTTCAAATTTGATAATAACGCATGGTTGAGGTAGTAAGCTTGCAATGGTATGAGGAGGTGGGATTTGATGTGAAACTCGGTGTAAAGTGAAGAGAAAATGAGGTGAGGGTATGTAAATGAGGTATATGGGTTATATGATATGGGCAAGGATAGGTAGGGAGGTTGGGAGGGGGTATAAAGTGGTTGGGTGGGCTCACAAGACAAAGAAGAGGCAAAAAGGGAATTAGGGGACCATCCCGGTCGGGATGGATGGCCTCGGTCGGGATGACACACTCGTCCCGGTCGGGAAGCCCTCATCCCGGTCGGGATGGCTCAACAGAAAGCTCGAATTATGGTACCCTCATCCCGATCGGGATGGCTCCTTCCCGGTCGGGACGACTCAACCTTCCCGGTCGGGATGCTCTCTTCTCGGCCGGGAAAAGTCTTCTAACTTTCCATAACCCCAAAAGCTTATCCAAAGCTTCAAAAACCGACTCCCTAGCTCACAATCCAAGCTCTATCCACAACCATTCCTCTCTTTGGTTCATCTTCACTTCACACCTAACAAATAAGCTCAAAACATTCATCAAAATCCCTCCCTCACATCGCTCATCAAATACCAAATTACAAGAATTCACAAAACTCAAAGGAACTACAAGAAAGAGATATATACAATAAGACGGTTCTTTTGGAACTTCGTCAAACCAAGGATGGTGCATTCTTCAGTTCTTTTTCAACAACCTTGCAACCGATTCCATCGCCATCAAGGGCACGAAGAAACAAATTGAAGGCCCTTGCGAAGTCTTCAATCAAGCTTGTGGTCTAACCATCCACATTACAAGGTTCTTCACAACCTTGTCTTGACGTTCCCGGGGCATCCCGATCTACTAAGTTCAGTGGCTTGAACTTGTACTTTCGATCCTTCGGTATATACCCAAACGTCCATCTATCTTCATGTGGCCCCAAGGGAGGCTCATCTTTCTTCTTGTCTTCGAACTTGTCTTCAAACTCATGATATGGGCAATCATCCGCACCAAGCTCGGAATCATCATCGTCAAGCTCATAGAAGTCGTTCTTCAAGCTTTCACCCGACTCATCCCCTAGATCGATGTCTTTCATGGCGTGGATCATTTTACAAGACTCATCATTAGTAGGCGAGGTGTTGCCTTGGAGGTCAAACACGAGTTTTTCTTCGCCTAACTCAAATGTGATCCTACCATTCTTCACATCAATCATAGCACCGGCGGTATGTAGAAATGGGCGCCCAAGGATAATGGGAGTGATAGCATCTTCCGGCATGTCGAGCACGAGGAAGTCGACCGGTATGAAGTACTTCCCGATTCTAATTGGCACATCTTCTAACATCCCCAATGGTCGGTTGAGTGAACTATCGGCCATTTGGAGTGTAATAGAAGTACACTTGAGCTCCTTCATCCCGAGTCGCTCACAAATGGAATAGGGAATGATGCTTACACTTGCACCCAAATCACATAGTGCTCTCTCAATCTTGAAGTTGCCTATGGTGCAAGGGATCGATAAACTACCCGGATCCTTCAACTTGGGAAGCGTAGAACCTTGTATAAGCTCGCTCACCACTCCTGTGAACGCTATGGTCTCTTCCTTGTCGACGGATCTCTTCCTAGCCAAGATTTCTTTCATAAATCTTCCATATGCCGAGATTTGGGTAAGTAGCTCGGTAAACGGGACACTCACATCCAATTTCTTCACAATGTCTAGGAACTTGTCATATTGGACATCCACTTTGGTCTTCATTTGCCTTGTTGGGAAAGGCAACTTGATTTGTACCTTGTCTCGCTCACTAAGGTTGGACTTCTCAAATGACATTTTCCCTTTACCTTTGTCTTTTCTTTGAAGTGGGGGAAGCTTGTCTTCATGGGGTTTCTCAATCTCCCACAAAACTTGCTCCTCCATTGGATTTCCCGAACTTAAATTGTCTTGAGAGGGGGGTACAACTTCTTTCATTGGTACTTGCTCACTAGGGGATAAGGGGGAATCATAAGATGCACCACTCCTCGTGGTAATAGCATTTACATGCTCAAATTTTGTCGTTTCACCTTGAGGAGGTAGTTGCCCCTTTTGTCTTGAAGAGCTTCCCGAAGCAACTTGAGCTATTTGAGTCTCAAGCATCTTCATATGAGCATCTCTGGCTATGTTCTCCCTTTGAAGATGAGCAAAGAACTCTTGTTGGTTTCTTAGCATCTCCATTTGGCTTCTTTGCATTTCTTGGTTACTCTTTTGCACATCCAACATAGATTTTTGCATGTCAAAATCTCGAGGTGGAGATTGTGGATTGTGCGGAGTATCGGTGAGGGCTAAAGGAGAGCCATAATCATGAATTGGAGACCGGCTCCTTGGCTTGCTTTTTTGTCGGGCACTTTGAGCCCCTTGTTGTTGTTGATGGTTCCCTTGGAACCTATGAGAGTTGCCTTGATTAAGGCCTTGATTGTTACCATGGTTGTAGTTTTGATGTCCTTGGTTGTGTTGGTTTCCTTGGAAACCACCTTGATTGAAGTTCCCATGTTGGAACCCTTGATTGTTGTTGAAGGTACCTTGGTTATGTTGCTTGAAATTTTTGAATGGCCTTGTATTGCCCATATAACCTTGGTAACCTTGGTTGTTGTCCCTTAAGGGAGGTGGCACATATGGACGGTGTTGTAGAGATTGTTGTTGGGAAGCTTGATGGGAAGCTTGGAACATATTAGGATAGGGGGCACCTTGCTTGAACGCTTGAAAGTCGTTCACTTGCTCGATACTACCTCGACAATGTATAGGCTCATGTCCAACTATCCCACAAATATCGCACATCCCATAATAAGGTGTAGGAGATACAACTCCCAAAGCATTGACTTGTTGAATAGAATGTTGGTGGGAGGCACTTGCACTTTGACCTTGATCAAAATGGCTTTGGAGCTTCTTGTCTATAGATTCCATGTGGGTTTTTAGTTGAGCCCCAAGATCAATGCTTAATTGTGTAATGGCATCGATCTCGTGCCTTTCTCCTCGATTCGCCTTTCTAGGCCTTGAGTATTGGGAGTTGTGCACCGCCATCTCCTCGATTCTTGACCAAGTTTGGTCATCATCCACCTCGGTAAACCTTCCATTCGATCCCATATTGAGAATGGCCCTTGAGTCTTCATATAACCCGTTCCAAAACTGTTGAACTAGGAACCATTGTGATAGACCATGGTGAGGACAAGAGCGGATCAAGGCTTTGAATCTTTCCCACGATTCGTAGAGGCTTTCTTCATCACGTTGTTGGAATCCCGTGATAGAGGCTCTCAATAGATTTGTCTTCTCCGGGGGATAAAATTGTTGGTACAAAGCTAAGGCTAGCTTCTTCCAAGTATCAATACCAAGAGACGCTTTGTCTAACCCCTTGAAGCATTGCTTAGCTTTACCGATGAAAGAGAAAGGAAATAATACCCACCGGATTTGGTCTTGGGTTATTCCCGTTTGCGAAATAGCATCGCAATAATCCGAAAAGGTTTCCATGTGTTGATGAGGATCTTCGGTTGGTAACCCACTAAATTGACTTCTTTTGACCAATTGGATGAATTGCGTTATTGCCACAAAGTTACCGGTATATGCCTCCGGTAAAACGGTTGGACCGGGCAAAACGTCCTCCGTAAAGGTTGAATGAGTAGAGAACTTAGGCATTGTTGGATATGCGGGAGGTGATAGTGTAGACGGTGCTGATGTAGAAGGAGAAAGAGAACTAGGACTAGAAGTACCGAAAGGATTGATGAAATTCCCTTCGGCCATCTCTCGAGGTATCTCGTTCAAGTCAGAACCTTGAGCTTGTTCTTGATTGGTATTGCTAGCACTTGGTTGAGAGATACTAACCCGGTCAATCGTCCGTTGGCGAAAGCCTCTAAAGAGTCTTTCCGGCTCTGGATTGAAGAGAAAGAAATCGCCTCTCCTCCTAGGCATACATTACACACTCGAACAAACGTAAGAACACCTAGTGCTTTATGGGCACTAGGCAAAGACAATAAACAAGCACAAAGGGAGACAAAGAAGAAAGGAAATGAAAAAAACAAGGAAAAAGACTACTAAATATGCACAAGAGATAGAAGAAGGGCACAAAGAAGGGTAACTAAGTCAAGATATAAGTAAACTAAGTCTAAACAATGCAGCGTCCCCGGCAACGGCGCCAAATTGATGGTAGGATTTTGCCGCGGGTCCTACCGATCAATATTAACCAACTATACCTAACGGGTAGCTAGGGTAAGTCGGGTCGTGTCCACGGAGACGGTTAAGGTTGTCTAGACTAGGTCTACCTAATAACAAGGCTAAGTCACAAACAAACACAAAGAAGACGATAATTGACAAACTACGATGGTTGAAGGTGATGAAAATGGACTAACAATGTACTATGTATGATATGAGCTAAATGAAATAACTAAAGATTAACTAAGCAAACGGACTAGAGAAATGATGACTAAAGAGAAGGATAAATCAAATATGGAAGGGTGTAGGGTTAGGTCGGGTTCTTAAGTGTAATAGGGTAATTGGGAAGTCAAGGGTATAGGTTTCTCCATGCCACTAAGGTCGTTTTGCGCTCTCGCGCCAAAGCCTAAGTCCGCACTCTCGTGTGTAAAACTAGACCCGAAAACCTATGCAAAGTATTACCTAAAGCACAAGTATTCAATCACAAATTGATTACAAGATGAGATGATGAAAACAAGCATGAGAAGCATTGGCCACTACAACACAAACAAGCAATTCAACAAACACATAGAGTGCTCAACATGTGACTAGTGACAAAGATTCAACCTTTTCCCTTAATCAAACCCTAATTACCCATAATCCACAATTAATCCCCCTACTAACCCCACAAAGAATCTACCCACTCATTATCAAACTAAGACTAACATAAACAAGAGAAATCAACATAAACATCCAAACATTCATAATGAACAAACAAGAACAATAAACAATATGTAAAGATTCAAACTTGAAAGAAATAAACAAAGAACAAGAGAAAAGAGATTATACCAACTAACAAGGAGATAAAAAGATGAGAACTTGCATTAATAAGAAACCCAAATAATCTCCAAGATTGTCAAGCTTGGATGAATCTTTAAGAAGCTCCTTAATACAAGACTAATTAACTAGGATTAAACTAAGGTTAACAAGAGATTAAAGAAAAGATTAAGCTAATGAGAGGAGGCACTCTATCTAGGGTTTATAATAATGTATGGTAATGTAAAGATGCTTAAAAAATACAAGGGAGAAGTATTTATAAGGTTACAAGAATGAAGGAGGAGAAAAGAAGTGAAGCCGTGCTGCAGCTCACTCATCCCGCCCGGGACGAAACGGTTCCGCCCGGGACGAGAGGCTTCTCGTCGAGACGGCCCAAAACAGGGGCTGCTGTAAACGTGCACCCCTTCCCGGTCGGGAAGGCTACTATCCCGCCCGGGAAGGGCCTTGTACCTCGAATATGATCTTTTTGGTCCCTCCTTGCTTCTCAAGGGCTTCTCATCGATTCTCGGGGCTCGGGAATGGGTCCCAAGGTCTCGGGATCCAATCCAAGGCACCGAGTGATCGTTCTTTCTCTTCGTTTGCTCCAAAAGTGTATGAAACGAGTCGGAATCGTTCCAATTCTTCATGAATGGTCTCGGGAACCTAAAACGAGCTAGAAGAAGTATAAGTAGCCCCGAAATCGCTCCAAAGAGCGATTTCTCAAGGAAATACAAGACCAAATACAACAAGTTAGGCAATACAAACTACACTTATCAGATTTTCATCAAACTTCTCTTGAACTTCTCGTAACATATACTCTATCCTATCACCCTCATTTAAATTAGGCGTTTCTGGTAATTTATTCCTATCATTTCCTTCCTTATCTTCCCCATGCCAAATCCAAACAGTATATGTTCTATCAAAAGCTGATTTGCTTAGATGATTAAGTATTTCATCGGCTCTTTTATATAGAAATTATGACATTTAAAACAAGGACAAGGTAGCTTAGTACGCCCTCTGGAGTTCTTTAAGGCAAAATTGATAAATTCTTTTACTCCAGCTATATACTCAGGGTCACCCGGTTTTGACAATGATATCCAACTACGATCCATATCTACAAATTGTGTAAAGAAAATTATCATATGCCTCGCTAACTACTATTGATAATTTATTCAAATCAACCGACTAAATACGGAATTATAATAGTTGTTCACATAATCTATCATGAGACTAACTGTTGGACATTTCGGAAATTTTGTTCTAATCTAAGTGAATTAAAAACTTTACAAAAATCAAAGTGACAAACCATAAAGCCAGTACCAAATCAAACAAAAACAAACAATGCTGGAGATTTCGACAACATTAAAACTGAAATATACACTTCATCCATTCAACTAAATCAACCAAACAAAAGCAGAAAACTCGACAACATAAACCCTGAAATACACACTTCATCCGTTCAACTGAATCAATTAAACACAAATAATGGTAATTAAACGAATTCCACAGCATAAAACCTAAAGTCCACATTTCATCTGTTCAACTAAATCAATCAAAAGAAAACTAACAATAATCAATCAATCAATCAGAAGCAAATACGACAACCGATCAGAAGCAAATACGCAGAAAGAAAATTGGGAGAGAAAAAAAACAAACCTGAAAGTTGGGCGTGGGAAATTTGCAGTTCACATTCAAATTTTGAAGAAAAGTTGGGTGTTGGTTTGCTGCAAAATTTAGGGACGGAGTACGGAGTCTGCAAAATTCATGTGGATGAATTTTAATTTGGGTGGGGACTGGGGAGGAAGACGTGCGTGCGTGGTACTGGGAATGAAATAGCTTAGGGAGAAGTAGGCGGGATGTAGCGCGCAAATTTAGTGTTAATTTGTTTGTAGTTAAGAGACCGGTTATTTGTAATTACGGTTTCTTAATCTATGAAACCAGTTATATAAGTTGACTGGTGTCTTAAACATAATTTTAAGAAACCGTGTATATTAAAAAAATGGTCTCTTAAATTAAGAGACCGGTTAGGTTGTCCAACCGGTGTTTTATCAATGATTTTAAGAGATCGGTCACAAAAAATAAATGGTTTTTTATTATTAAGAAACCGGTTAGACAATCTAACCGGTGTGTTAGGGGTGGTCTCTTGGGGCATTTTTGTAGTTCTTGCTAGTTTCATTTCCATTATGAATGTTTTGATGTTTGTATTGAATTCTCTTGTTTGTATTAGTGTTAGTTTGATTATGTGTGAGTAGACTTATTGTGGGGTTCGTAGGGGGATTAAGTGTTGATTATGGGTAATTAGGATTTGATTGAGGGTAAAGGGGGATTCTTTGTTACTAGTCACATGTTAAGCACACCATGTGTTTGTTGAATTGCTTGTTTGAGTAGTAGTGGTCATGCTTCTCATGCTTGTCTTCTTCTTCTCATTGTGTGATTGATTTGTGGTTGAATCCTTGTGTATTGGGTAGCATCTTGCATGAGTATTTGGGTTTGTCTGTGACGCGAGAGTGCGGACCGACCTTAGTAACTAGGTGAAGCCTACCCCCTCGATCTCCCAACTATCCTATTACACTTATGAACCCAAACTAACCCTGCTCCTTCCCAATTTGAGTTCTCCATCTTGTTAGCAATTATTTATCTAGTTCATTGTTTCAATTTAGTTTTAGTTGATCCTTTTAGTCCATGTTATACCTAGTTCATCCATAATGCTAGTTTCATCCCTTTTCATTGTCAAGTTTGTCAATTCTTGTTTGTTCCCCTCCTCTTGTGTTGTTAGTGACCTAGCCTTGTTTTAGGTAGACCTTAGTTTAGACACCCATTACCGTCTCCGTGGATATCGACCCGACTTACCTTATGATAAGTGTAGTTTGTAGTGTCTAATTGTTGTGTTTTGGTCCCATTTTCCTTGTGGAATCGCTCCTTGGGAGCGGTTTATGGGCTTCTTATGCTTCCTCTAGCTCGTTTTAGGTTCCCGAGACCATCCACGAAGAGTTGGAGCGATTCCGACTCAATACATACACTTTTTGGAGCCAACGAGGTAAAGGAACGATGACTCGATGCCTTGGAATCGACCCCGAGACCTTGGGACCCAATCCCGAGCCTTCGAGACCCGATCCCGAGTCCCGAGAATCGACGAGAAACCCATGGGAGGCAAGGAGGGACCAAAAAGCTCTTAAGGGAGGCCTACAAGACCCATCCCGGTCGGGAAGGCCTCAACCCGTCCGGGATGAGGTGCACAAAAGGCGTACCTACTGTGAGGAGCCCGTCCCGACCGAGACCAGGCCGTCCCGGTCGGGACCACACCGTCCCGGGCGGGAAGGAGCAGGGGCTGCGCGAGACTCTTTTCTTTCTTCTCCTTCATTCTTGTACCCATATAAATACTCCCCTCTTGTATTATTTAGGGATCTTATCATACCCTAGACTATTTTAAGCCTCCATTAAACATTCATAACCCTAGATTAGTGTTCCTCTCATTAGCTTAATTCTCACTTTAATTTTTAGTTAATTATTGTAATTAGTTCTTGTATTAAGTGGATACTTGAAGATTCATCCAAGCTTGACAACCTTGGAGTTGATTTGGGTTTCTCTTTTATACAAGTTCTCATCTTTTTCATCCATTATTAGTTGGTATAATCTTCTTCTCTTATTTACTCTTGTTCTTAGTTTGTTAATCAAGTTTGAATCTTTATATTTTGTTTATTGTTATTGTTCTTGTTCTTGTTCTTATTTGTTATTATGGATGTTTGGATGTTTGAGTTGATTTCTCTTATTATTGTTGGTTTGTTCTTGATAATGAGTGAGTAGATTACTTGTGGGGTTAGTAGGAGGATTAAGGGTAGATTATGGGTGATTAGGGTTTGATTAGGGGTAAAGGGTGAATCTTTGTTGTTAGTCACATATTGGGCACTCTATGTGTTTGTTGATTTGCTTGTATGAGTAGTAGTGGCCAATGCTTCCCATACTTGTGCTCATCTTCTCATTGTTTGTCTATTATGTGATCATGTTGAGAATAGTCGTAGTCACGAGAGTGCGGACTAGGGTCTACGTAGCGAGAGCCCGGACCGACTCTAGCAACTAGGAGACACCTACACCCTTGATCACCCCAATTACCCATCTACACTTATGAACCCGACCTACCCCACTTCCTTTCATATTTGAGTTCATCCCCTTAGTTAGTCATCATTCCATTAGTTCCATTGTTTAGTTTGTTTCTAGTTATTTCTCTTAATCTTGTTTTAGCTAGTTCATCATTAGTCTAGTTCTTACTTCTCCTCCACCATAGTTTTCCATGCGGTCCCTCAAGTTTTGGGATAGGCCTCCTCTATTACGTGCGGCAGTGGACTCTGTAGTATGGACGGAGAATGCGCCCTCTGGACCAGCTACCTCCTGCCGTGCAGGCGGCTCCTGACGGGCTTCTGAGATTCGCTTTTGCACTTGTGCGTATGCCTGAGCTGTCTTCCTAGCCTTTCTCTGAACGTTTCTGACGGCGGTTCGCTTTGTGCCCCCAGTTCCTTCTCCACTTTCAAAGTGGAGCAACCTGGGGGTCGTAGCGACCCTGCCTATCAGGTCATCTGGGGTGAATTCCTGGTCCAGCATGGCGGAGAAGAAAGCCGCAGTTTGTACCATCTGGGCAGGGGTGAGGTTCAAGACCGACCTCGGCTGACTCCCCTGTCCAGCTATGGCAGTTGTCCCTTGGCCCGGTGCCCCCTGCAGACTGGCTCGCCCCACACCTGGAATCGTGGCGGCAGGAGTCATTTCTGGCGGCATGCCATACTGGGGGGCTTTGGGTGGGTTTGCCACCGAACTGGTGTCGAAAATTTCAGGCATATTCGATTGTGAGTGGTTAATTTTGTGTTTCATAATGGTTGATTTTTGTGGGTAATCTCGTGAGCACAACCTAGATCTTCCCCACAGACGGCGCCAAATTGTTCCGGTCACGGAATCAATAAACCCGACCGTGGATTCGGGTTTCAAGTATTCGGGTATTGCTTGCTTAACTTCCTTTGATCTCTCCTTTCTCTTCCCCTGCGATCGGTCCTTCCCGGCGGATCGAGTCTGCTCCCTGCACAAGTAACGCACAGGGCCCCGGAGGTTGTCCGGGGGAACCCTCTCCGATGCCTAAGTCAGTCCGTGGAATGCCTTGACAAACCTAGCTCGTGAGGAACTAGGCGGTGTTTTTAGGTGTAAGAGTCTAGAGAGAGAAAATCCAACCCCCTCTATGTGGGAAATGGATGAGTATTTATACCTTTCCACAAGAGAGAGGGGGATAGGGGGGAAAGAGCGAGAGAATGGGTGGCCAGCAGAGCGACACGTGGATCTGTCCCATCCACCCATTCTCACTTACCTTAGGCAGAATGACGGATGGGCCCTAGGTTTCCCCTGCTCATGCCGGGAGGTTGGGGCACCCTGGGAGCTAGTGAGCAGGGGGATTGGATTGCCCTGCTGGGCAGACTTAGGTCAGTACTTTAGCAATTATTCCCCAGGCGAGCCTGCTGGGCGGGCTCTCCTCCGTCCTGGGGGCGAGTTCTTCCAGGGCGATATGGGCGGGCGACCCATGACACGGTCAACTCCCATCATATATATATATATATATATATATATATATATATATATGTATATACATATATATATATATGTATGTATATATATATATATATATATGTATGTATGTATGTATGTATATATATATATATATGTATGTATGTACATATATATATATATATATATAGATTTAGGATCCGGTCCGAACCACAACTTCGGTCCGAACCGTCCGAACTATATAATAAAAAAAAGACGCGTGATTCTCGAGTTATTACTTAACTACACTGATCATCGTTCATTTTCCCCAATTATTCCTTCTACTGTCGTTCATCCATCACTTTTCATCCTTCATCCCCAATTTGCAATCAATCAACTGCAATTCTCTTCAATCAACCGAGATTATGAATTCTACAAACAGATATATTATCTGATTTTTCTATTCCTCCATTCATCAATTTTTCAATCAAGTGTTCTTCTATCCATCAATATGAATCCCGGTATGTTTTTAATTTCATCTATTTAGGGTTAGTTTATTCGATTTAATTCAATGATTGATTTTTGATGTTAGTTAGCTAGTTCTCGCTATTGCTGCTGCGGTAGTTGTCAATCAATTTAATTTCATCAATTTAAGTTTTTAATTGCATCAATTTTTCAATCGAATTTATTCCATTTAACTCCTGCGACTGCCCATATTGGTGTTTGATTCAGCATTATTTCTTCCTTCACCCACACTACTGTTTCCACCTGACATTTTCCACACTTTTTCTTACCAAAACAAAAAACAGAGGTTTTGGAACACTTTGTAGGGTACCTAACCTTGTAATTATTATTATTATTATTATTATTATTATTATTATTATTATTATTATTATTATTATTATTATTATTATAAGGATGATATGATTATTGGTGATGCATGTGAATGAGTTGGAAAACCGGAAGTTTATTATGGAATAAATTTGGTGATTATTTTCTATGTTGGTGCACAACTCTATATGAATATGATCCTGAATGATTTAGAGGGAGAAAGGAGATTAATTCTTGTGTGGGTTGCAGCCGATCAACGTAGGACTGGAGAATCACAAATTACACGATTAATTTTTGTGAAATTAGTTATTGATATATCCGTAAAAAAATTATCATTTATGTGTATTGATGTTTAGTGCATCCTCTCCTCTTTTTTTGTTCGCACCTGCTGCCATTGTTATCGTTGTTGTTGATATTCATGTCACACAAGGTTGTCACAAGCTATTATTCTAGAATTTAGTATATAATCGTGCACTTACATTTCTTCACCGTCTACTTACACTTTATCACCGTCTAGTTACACTTTCTTCGTTATTATTCTAAAACTTATTATATAATCGTCCACTTACACTTCTTCACCACCCACTTACACTTTTTCATCATCTCATTACACTTCTTCGTTATGATTCTAAACTCCAAGTTACTGATCTAAATCGGTATAGATTTCATGAATAATTTCTAAGTTCTAGTACATTATTATTGTGGTCAACTTAGAAACCGTTTATGAGTTTCCCATGTGAGAGTGTGTAATCAAAACTTCAATATTTGTTTTCTATCTGCCATTTTTGAAGAACCATGTGTGAGTGTGTGTATATACGTACCCTTCTTCGTTATGCTTTTCATAATCACTTATTTTGCCAGATATGAAGAATGTGCTCGCTATTCCAATTAACAAAAGAAAAAGAGATGATAATGCCGCTGTTTGTGATGTTGATATTTCAATTTTAATAAATGAAGAACATTTTTTTTGAAGACAAGGAAGACACACAAACATCTTATGAAGTTTATTAATAGCCACTGGAAGAAAAAATGTGGTGAGACATGGGCTTAAGAAAAGGGATGAAGTCCAACTGTGTTGGGATAATCAGCCACAGGTTGTTCACTATTCTTCGCAGATCGGCACTCATTAACAATTAAACATGATGATCAACGTGTTATATTTACAAAGTCTACTTATATAGGAAGTAGTTATGAGTATATAAGTAGAAATTATTTGATGAACATGGAACAACAGCTCCATCTTTGTAAACTTAAATATTTGATGACAGTACATCTTTTGCATAGAAACAACAGCTCCATCCTTGTAATAATTGCATATGACAGTACATCTTTTGCATAGAAACAACAGCTCCATCCTTGTAATAATTGCATAATCTGCATCTTTTGTAATTTTGTCCCAATGCTTTGAATTGAAAATTCTCACCGAAAATCGGTCATTAATAAAATGGACTAATTTTGTTTAGTCTAACACTACATATGTTGTTTTTTTGAGAACGACACTACATATGTTGTTAATTATATGTTCATGTAATTTATTTGGAGCAAGGAGTTCATCATGGTCGACAAGTACAAATTAAATTAAATGATCATTACTTCATACGGAGTACAACTAATTACTTTTTTGGAGCAAGGAGTTTATCACCGTAAAACATAATAATGTATATAACTATAATAAAAGGCTCATGGTTTACTTACCTTACAAAGTAGGTACATATTTTACATTTAACATGACAGAAATAATTAAGCATCTACTACAAACTCAATCCAGGCTTCGGAATAACATCCAACAGATTTATGTCATCATCAACGAATATGGAATTCACAGTTTATATAATCTGGTATATCATATGAAGAAATACACGATGCGTCGATGCTTGTCCTGCATGTGTCTATTTACCGCTTCAAAAAATCACAACGCTTGTGTTATTTGAACCAAGTGTCTCACAAGCATCTACATCTACCATTTGTGAATCTTCGTCAGTTACTTGAACATGTACATCGGCAATTACAAAATTAAACTTAAAAAATTTAACCTACAAGAAAATGAGATAATTACACTTCTATAGCCTCTACTTACACTACTTTTAGTCTCTAGTTATACTTCTTAAGAAGTGTAAGTGGAGCCTTTAACAGATGTAAGTGGAGCCTTTAAAAGTGTAACCTACAAGAAAATGAGACAATTACACTTCTATAGTCTCTACTTACACTACTTTTAATTTCTTGTTACACTTCCTAAAGTGGAGCCTTTAAAAGTGTAACCTCCAAGAGAATGAGATAATTACACTTCTAAAGCCTCTACTTACACTACTTTTAGTTTCTTCTTACACTTCTTAAGAAGTGTAAGTGGAGCCTTCAAAAAGTGTAAGTGGAGCCTTTAAAAGTGTAACCTACAAGAGAATGAGATAATTACACCTCTATAGTCTCTACTTACACTGCTTTTAGTCTCTTCTTACACTTCTTAAGAAGTGTAAGTGGAGCCTTCAAAAAGTGTAAGTAGAGCCTTTTAAAGTGTAACCTACAAGAAAATGAGATAATTTCATTTTAAAAGATCACATTAAAGATCGATATCCTTGATAAACCAAATGAAGAATTCATACCGGAAGATGAATAATTAGCTGTAATGGTAACCATCTTCACAGAAAATAAACCAAGTGTAACCCTAAAACGATTAAAACAAAAATTAATAGTTTATTTGGCAAACAATTATGTCGTATGAAGAAACGCCTAATCAAATGAACAAGACGGATAGAATCCTATAACCTAAATTTCTAGACTTCTCATAGAAATCAATCATATAAGAACATGTATGGAGTACTTTTACTTTGTTTCAGTGATTTATGGCAAGTAGCAACACCAATATTCAATTAATGTTACCCTGACATGCTTGTTCACTCACCACCTCTATATAACAATAATCGTGTCAATTTCTACACAAAAAAACACATCAAACAACACTAATGGCGTCACTAAACTAACAGTAGCAACAACAATAAAGGAACATCAGCATAAGAATTGGGAGCGAGGGGAAAACACTAAACCATGAAACCCTTTGTTGCCGTGTCCACGTAAAAGGCAATCTTGACCTGTCTATGTTCAACATCTGGAATGCTAATTACACAAATTAGGATGGAATACTGTACATGAAGAAGTCGGTGGTCATGAATGACTTTTCGATGAAAACACTAAATCAAAATTAGCCATCTCGTCATTACCCATCAGTAGAACGTACAATGTTACCTAATCTCGTCAATTTTCGATTAATTTCCCCCAATTTGATCAATTGATTACCCATAACAACAACAATTAAAGCAAAAATCGAAAATAACAACAGAACACGAACCACAGCAACGGAAATTACAGTAAAAAACCAAAAATTGAAAAAAGGAATCGTAAATCGCGTGTCTATTGGAGAATCGCAAATACCTGGTGAATGATGTTGAATACTTGCTTGAGAAATCGATTGATTGTTGAGGGTCGATTCTGGGGCTTGATTGTTGAGGGTCGATTGCATAAATCGCGTGGGTTTTGAATTAGGGAAGAATGGGATGAACAGTAAGGAGGGTATGTTTTGAATTGAGCGTGTTTTTTTTGTTTATTATACTATATAGTTCGGACGGTTCGGACCGAACTAAGGTTCGGACCGGATCTCATCCCTATATATATATAAATATATATATATATATATATATATATATATATATATATATATATATATATATATATATATATATATAGGGGGGATCAAGGGAGTTACTAACTCTCCAACTCTCCCTTAGTGTTAATCCCCTCCATCCATTCATCCTAAGATGGATGGTGGATGGATGGGTTCAATTATTAAAAAAAAAAAAAAAAAAAAAAAAAAAAAGACAATCAACAGACATAGCAGCAGTGGAGAGAGGGAGACATCCCCTCACCCAAATCAATCCCTACATTACTTCCCTCATACACTTCCCAAACCCCTCATTTTCAATTCATTTCTCAACTCAATTTATCTCTTTCTAACAAAACCCCAACAAATAATTACCATTAATAACTCCGACCATACTTTGTCAACTACTCCGACCATACTCCGTCAACTACTCCGACCATACTGCGTTTTTAACACAACATACTCCGTCAGTAACTTCGATCATCATACGAAGGTATGTTCATCTTCATCTTCATCTTCATTTTCGTGCTTCATCTTCATCTTCATCTTCATGCTTCTTTTTATTTTTCATGTCTTTTTTTTTGTATTTATAAAATTATTCATCTTCATTATCTAAAAAAAAAAAGAACTTCATCTTTAAGATGGAGTTTGAAGATGAAGTTGTTATTTTTTTGTGGGATGAATGGAGCTTGAAGATGAACAAGTCATTTAGTGCGTAATATTTTTGCAGAATTGCAAAGTCACGCTCATTATGTTGTACAGTCACACTCATTATGCTGTACAGTCACACTCATTATGTTGTAGAATCACGCAGATGTACACTCATTGTAGTCACATATTCAGTTGTATAGTCATACTCATTATGCTGTATAGTCACACTCGCTATGTTGTAGAATCACGCAGCTGTAGAATACCTTGGGATTAAGGTATCATTCGTTGAATCATCTTCATCTTCATGCTTGTTTTACTTTTCATACCTTTTTTTTGTATTTATAAAATTATTCATCTTCATTATCCAAAAAAAATGAAGATTAAATATGGATTAAAATGAAGGTTGAATATGAATGAATGAAGATTGAATATTTAATTAATGTTATAATTTAGTTGTATAGTCACAGAGATTATGTTATATAGTCACACAGTTGAAGTTCTATAGTCATACTCGTTATGTTGTAGGATCACAGTCATTATGTTGTAGGATCACACCGTTTATGTTGTACAGTCACACAGTTAAAGTTGTATAGTCACACTCATTATGTTGTACAATCACGCAGATGTACACTCATTTTAGTCACATATTCAGTTGTATGTGTGATTTAGATTGATTGTGTGTTTTGTTGCAGCGAAATGATTGGTGGAAAGAGGAATGTTGGTAAAAGGGGCGGTGGGAAGAAGAAGGTCGTGGAATATACAGCGATCGATCACGTAATTGGACAATGTATTGTTGCGAAGATTAAAATGAAGGTTGAATATTTAACGAATGTTTAGATAATTTGTTCTGAATCGTATGTATAATCATCTTTGTAATTATGAATGTGACTTTGCAAATGATGATTGAAGAATAATTGACTATATGACTTTTATTTTCCATTTTACGGTTTCAGTTTGTAGTCACACACTTTAGGTTGTACAGTCACACTCATTATAATGTATAGTCACACTCATTATATTGAAGAATCACACAAATTCTTGCAGTGATTAGTGTATGTAATCATCTTTACTAATGATGATTGAAGTATAAATAAGTACGAGTATAATTTAGTTGTATAGTCACAGAGATTATGTTGTATAGTCACACAGTTGAAGTTGTATAGTCATACTCGTTATGTTGTAAGATCACAGTCATTATGTTTTAGGATCACACAGTTTATGTTGTATAGTCACACAGTTAAAGTTGTACAATCACACTCATTATGCTGTACAATCATGTAGTTGTAGAGTCATTGTATTGTAGAATCACACAAATTCTTGCAGTGATTAGTGTATGTAATCATCTTTGCTAATGATGATTGAAGTATAAATAAGTACGAGTATAATTTAGTCGTATAGTCACAGAGATTATGTTGTATAGTCACACAGGTGGAAGGATAAGTGATTTTGCTATAGACCTCGCGTGATTAATTATGAAACCAGAAAATAGCGATGAAAATATATTTACATTGGACAAAGTCCATCCTTTACATATAGTACGTCAAACATAAAAACATTCTAACCCACCAAACATCAGTTACACATAGTACGTTCATCCTAAAGCAAATATTTTATCTCACATAAACACACAAGAGCTTAACGATGGTCTCCGGTACGTGCGCAACAATACATTGTCCAATTACGTGGTCGATCGTTGTATCTTCCACGACCTTCTTCTTCCCACCGCCCCTTTTACCAACATTCCTCTTTCCACTAACTATTTCGCTGCAACAAAACACAAAATCAATCTAAATCACACAACACAACTGAATATATGACTACAATGACTCTACAACTGCATGATTGTACAGCATAATGAGTGCGACTGTACAACTTTAACTGTGTGACTCTACAACATAATCTCTGTGACTATACAACTAAATTATACTCGTACTTATTTATACTTCAATCATCATTAACAAAGATGATTACATACACTAATCACTGTAAGAATTTGTGTGATTCTACAATATAATGAGTGTGACTATACAATATAATGAGTCTGACTGTACAACCTGAAGAGTGTGACTACAAAACTGAAACCGTATAATGGAAAATAAAAGCCATACAGTCAATTATTCTTCAATCATCATTATCAAAGTCACATTCATAATTAGAAAGATGATTATACATATGAATCAGAGCAAATTATTTAAACATTCATTAAATACTCAACTTTCTTTCATCCATATTCAACCTTCATTTTTTTTTGGATAATGAAGATGAATAATTTTATAAATACAAAAAAAAAAGTATGAAAAATAAAACAAGCATGAAGATGAAGATGATTCAACGAATGATACCTTAATCCCAAGGTATTCTACAGCTGCGTGATTCTACAACATAGCGAGTGTGACTATACAGCATAATGAGTATGACTATACAACTGAATATGTGACTACAATGAGTGTACATCTGCGTGATTCTACAACATAATAAGTGTGACTGTACAGCATAATGAGTGTGACTGTACAGCATAATGAGTGTGACTTTGCAATTCTGCAAAAACATTACGCACTAAATGACTTGTTCATCTTCATCTTCATCTTCAAGCTCCATTCATCCCACAAAAAAATAACAACTTCATCTTCAAACTCCATCTTAAAGATGAAGTTGTTCTTTTTTTTAGATAATGAAGATGAATAATTTTATAAATACCAAAAAAAAGAAGATACGAAAAATAAAAAGAAGTTTGAAGAAGATGAAGATGATCGAAGATGAAGATGAAGATGAAAAAGAAGCTAAAAAAATGAAGATATCAAAGTTTATGCATAAACATACCTTGGTATAATTATCCGTCATGTTGTGTTAAAAATGGAATATGATCGGAGTTGTTGACGGAGTATGGTCGGAGTTATTAATGGAGCTTATTTGATGGAGTTTTGTCAAAGAGAGATGAATTGAATTAGGGAAATGAATTGAAAATGAGGGAAGTAATGAGGAAGGGAGAATTTGATTGAGGAAGGAATGCTTCCCTCTCTCCACTGCTGCGAAGTGTGATTGAGGGGGAGGGTTGCTTCCCTCTCTCCACTGTTGCTTGTCAGTTTGTTGTCCCTTTCTTTTTTTTTTTTCTTTTTTTTTTAATACATCATCCATCTAAGTCATTCATTCAACCTAAGATCAAGGGTCAACAACACAACTTCCCAACTTCCCACTTTTCACCAAACTCCCTTGATCCCTTTTATTTATATATATATATATATATATATATATATATATATATATATATATATATATATATATATATATATATATATGTATATGTATGTATGTATATATGTATGTATGTATATATGTATGTGTTCCGGTGAGGCAGGGTAACTTCTTACATCCATTGAGACACAATCTAGACCATTAGATTAAGATGGAACATACATCCAAATAAGTGTTATATACACTAAAAAACCCATTATATACGTTATTAAACTCACTATATATATATACACACTTAAGAACTCAATATATACAGTAAAAAAATTGTTATATACCCTCAAATAGTTATTATGTACACCAATTAATCAACAATGGAACATAAATCAAAATAACTGTTATATACACTAAAAAACTCATTATATACGCTATTAAACTCACTGCATATATACACTTAAGAACTCAATATATACAGGAAAATAATTGATATATACATCCAAATAATTAATATGTACATCAGTTAATCAACAATGGAACATACATCAAAATAACTGTTATATACACTAAAAAACTCATTATATACGCTATTAAACTCACTACATATATACACTTAAGAACTCAATATATACAAAAAAATAATTGTTATATAAACCCAAATAGTTACTATGTACACCAATTAATCAACAATGGAAAATACATCAAAGTAACTTTTATATATACTAAAAACTCATTATATACGCACTACTACAAATGAGCACTTGGGCCACGACTGAATTTGTGGCAAATATGTTAAATTTTCGTGGCTAAAGTACTTTGCCACGGAAAAACCATGCGTGGCGCAAGTGGCCGTGGCAAACCAATAGCCACGGAAAAAAATAACTGTGACAAGTATTGTTTTATTGCCACAGAGTCTCCCGTGGCTAGAATTAACTTTTTGCCACGGGTTATCCCGTGGCTAATTATGCTTGTGACGAAACATTTATTCCGGTGAATATATAATAAATTAATTAATTAATAACCGTAAGAATTCTCTACCTCTAGAGTAGTCACATCTGAAACGGTTACTAGCTTTATAGCCGAGTCATTTCAATATCATTTAATTTCACCAGCCGCACGCATCGAAGAGCCTTCCCAGGCTAGGAGGTCACCCATCTTAACACTACTCTCACTCAAGCACGCTTAACTGTGGAGTTCTTATGACCAGCTACCAGAAATGAATTTGAACTTTATTGACATAATTATTGTTTGAATTCCTTTAAAATTATTTTTTTCCCACAAACTACATTTACTTTTGAGTACTTAATTGTTTTTTCTCCAATGATTTACTATTTATGAATAAAAAATTGTTCCGGAAAAAAAAATCAAGTTTCCAAATTGACTTTCGGACTCATGATTTCATTAATTTATTGATATTTGTATTTTCTATTTTTCACGTTCTTTTATTGCTAGTTCTTTCGATATGTTTTTTCCTTACATTATTGGCTTAATTAGATATTTTATTTACATTGAACTATCGGTCATTATTTTATTTCATCAGTTTTTATCCTCATCGAGTTTCCTTTTATCTACTTTAAGTTTTACCCGAATTTTATTTTTCATTAAATTAATTTTCTTTTATATTCATTTTTTTTAAAATATGTTCCGAATAATATTACAGAATAGTTATAGAATTAGACAGTTGACGATAAATTAATTTTTTATTTTCTCACTAGTAGTCCTTAATTATTAGATTTTCTTACATGCATTTGTTAATTATTTGTTTTTCTCAATTATAACTCTCTTTTTTTGAAAAAAAATTTGACTGATTATTAAACTTAGGTATGATTTTTCAAAACATTAATCTTTCTTCCAAACCAAACAACTTGAAAAAAATTAATTTACAAAAATAATCATTATTTTCGCAGTCAAAGTTAATTCCATAAAAAAATTTGGTCGATTAGAATTCTTAAATATGAGTTAAAAAAACAATTTTTTTCACATTGAAAATATTGTAAGAAAATAAATGAGTAAATTTACCTTTTAAGATACCAATTTCAAATTTACTTCCTTTTAAAAAATTTCTTAAAAACAATTCACAAAATCTATTAAAAGTTCAAAAATTGCTCCAAAATATAATTTTTGGACGAAAATGCCCCTAACTTTTTTATGCCATATTGTTTCACCTCACCCTCTAACCAAGGATATTTTCGTCTATTTTTAGAAGCAATTTTTGAACTTTAGATAGATTTTGGGAATAATTTTTAACGAAATTTCAAAAGGGAGTAAATTTTAAAATTGGTATTTTAAAAGGGAGTAATTTTTAATTTACTCAAAATAAATCAATAATTTGAAAAAGAATAATACAACGCTCGAAAGTTGTGGTTATGAGTCATGCTCGATCACTTTTTTTAAAAAAAAAATTTGTTTTCAAAAGAGGTTTAATACATGTGAAAAAATTAATTAATTAAGCGGTAAAACTGAAAGAGTGTCAAATAATATTAGACATGTCAATGATGGATGATAAATCACTTACTTATTTTTACTTGCTATGTACGCCGCATATTAGCTAGTATATATTACATTATTTAAATGTCATCCAGTCTTTCAAAAGTCATACTTAAGATTATATAATTTTAATTAAACATATTGTCAAATTAAGAGAAATCATTGATTTCAAAAATTATGATTAGTTGAAAATCAACAAATTAGACAACCGAAGTTTTCTTTACTTGTATTTTGTTTTACAAAACACTTTTTTTAAAACTAAATAAAAGAATGACAATTTTTTTTTGAGTAATAAAATATTTTCAAATTTAATATTTTTATTTACTTTCATATTATCTATAACTTTAAATTTTAATGAATTTTTTAAGACTAAAATTTAACATTGGGCTTAACTTGAAAACAATTTATTATAGTTTGAAGAACCATATTAGCCACATGCGTTTATTACATAAGTGGCTAAAAAATAATTTCGCCATGGAAGTTAATTGCATCGTGGCTAAAAAATATTTGCCATAAAACAAATTCGTGGCTAAATATATTTTTGCCACGGGTGTGGCAACTTTCGTGGCAAGAGTGATTATTGGCCACAACTTTAATAAAATTCGTGGCGCAAGTTAATTTTAGCCACGGGAAAAATTGTCCCGTGACATATTTTTTTTCTCAGGTAGTGAATCAAAATTTTCCCGTGGCTAGGTAAAAATTAGCCACGAATAACAAATTACCGTGGCATAATTCGTGGCGCAAGTGGCAATTTGTTGTAGTGACGCTATTAAACTCACTATATATATATACACTTAAGAACTCAATATATACAGTAAAACAAATGTTATATACTCCGTATATACACTCAAATGGTTACTATGTACACCAATTAATCAACATATATAAATATACACCGGAATAACCTAAAACAATGGAACATACATCAAAATATCTGTTATATCACAAAATATATACACTAAAAAATTCATTATATACGCTATTAACTCATTATATATATACACTTAAGAACTCAATATATACAGTAAAATAGTTATTGTTATATACAATCAAATGGTTACTATGTACACCAATTAATCAACATATATAAAGTGAAATAATTGTCATATGTACTAGAATTGTTATATATATACCCTAAAACAGTTATTATGTACACTGAAATTGTTTTTATATACATCAATTTTATTTTAATATTAAAAAAAACTAGTTTGATGCCCGTGCAATTTGCACGGTGGGATTAACCACATCGTGACGACGACAATGATTAAATAGTGAAAAGTTTACATCAATCCAAATCGAAATCAACGGATTGAAAATAAGTAATCCAAAAAATAAGTAATCCTCCGCTTTTCTTTTATCTTCCCACTTTTTAATAATTGGGAGGAGTATTATATTCAAACGGGAAGACAAATTAAAACCGGAGAAAGTACAAATTTTCTTGATTGAGAATGACATGTACATGAAAAAGTAAAACTATAGTAAGCATGACAAAAGACAATATTTACGCGAATATAGAAATATGATTACAAATATTGGAAAATGATTACAAATATTGGAAAACTTTCTAATACACTGCATTAATAGTAGTGTCAGAAGTACGATTAATTGACCCTGTGAAGGAGGGAGTACGATTTTCCAGAGTTTCTAGACTGGAAAAAAAAAACTAATTTTCAAACATGTGGAAGGGAGACCAATCACACTCTTTCGTTGATCCGGTGATCTGACCGGACCACACTACAAGAAAAGTCTAGGATAGCAACTGATATTTTCCGACCGCACAAAAAACAGTGGGTAATTAGACTTACCGACCGAAAACAGTCGGTAACTGTTACATTCGGTCGGTAAATTACCGACTGATTTATCGGTCGGTAAATAAGAGAATCGGTCGGTATCAGACTGTTTTACCGACCGCCTTTCAAATTTACCGACCGATTTGTCGGTCAGTGGCGTTTTTAACATAAATCCCCTCAGGTTCTTTCATTACTCACTTTGCACTTAAAACCCAAAAAAAAAAAACGAGAGCCCCAAACCCCAAATCCCGAACCCGACCACCTATACTCCCACTCCCCTTCACCGGAGAGTCTCCCCGCACCGCCGCCGGATTATCTTACCCATCCTCCCCAAAATCCCCAATTTCAACCTAGGTATGAATTTTAACTCAATTTTTTTGTTTGATTTTGTTTATATTTGGTTTATTTGATGGGTTAGGATTTGTCGTGAATCCCAACCGTCAAATAAAATCAACTAACCTAACTAGGGTAGCTAGGGTAAGTCGGGTCGAATCCACAGGGACAGGAGGTCGGACTAAGGTATGCTACGGTTCTAGACTAGGTTCGAGACAAGCTATTCTAAGGGGGAGACTAGGACTAGTCTAAGGTCTAAAGCTAGGACTAAGGGAAACTAGGATAACACTAAGAAGGAAGACTAGGGTTAGGTCGGGGTCAAAGGGGTAATGGAATGGTCGAAGGAGAACTAGAGTGAAGGAGGTAGTAGGGTAACCTAGGTAATGCCCGGGCTCTCGCAACTTAGACTCACCTAGAGGTTCATCCTAAAACCCACCTTGGCGACACAAACGACAAATGGAGTACTAGCATGCTATCGGGGCCTAGGTCGCATCCGGGCTCTCGCAACTTAGACCGACCTAGGGGTCGTCCTCACCGGGCTCTCGCAACTTAATGAGGGAACCGGACCCACAAGAGAAACTACCACCCACAAGAGAAAAGCAAGAAAAAACAAGCATATGCACATACTAGTCATTCAAGCATTTCGACAAACATGTACCATGCATCAAACCAAGGGGAAACCCAAATCTTCCACCAACATCTCCAACAAACCCTTAATCACCCACAATCACATCCAATCACCCTAATAACCCTAGCAAAGGTCTACTCTAACATAATCAAAGGAAAACTAACACTAACAAGAAGAAACAACCCAAACAACCAAACATACATAATGAAACTAGAGAAAATAAAGAACAATGAACAAAACAATCAACAAAGATTCAAACTTTAATGATGAAACAAAGATTAAGAGAAAGGAAAGGAAGATTATACCATACTAGAAGATGAATGGAAGAAGGAAACTTGCATAAATGAGAAGAACCCAAAACAAACACCCAAGGTTGTCAATCTTGGTGGAGATCTTGAAGAATTCTCGAATTACAAGCACTAATCTAAGATTAAAGATAATCTAAAGACTAATCTACACTAATCTATGCTAATCTATGCTAAAATAATCTAGGGTTTAAGGGGAAGTGAAGAACATGAGCTTAACAAAACAAGGGAAGAGTATATATAGGGTTACAATGAGTAAGGAGAAGAAAAGAATGAGTTGCGTGCTACAGCTCACTCATCCCGCCCGGGACAAGATGGTCTCGCCCGGGACGAGATGGTCCCGCCCGAGACGAGTCCTTCTCGGCCGGGATGGGCTCAAGATAGGAGCTGTTGGTTTTGTGCACTCCTTCCCGGTCGGGAAGGCCACTATCCCGCCCGGGAAGGACCTTGTAGGCCTCCATTATGATCTTTTTGGTCCCTCCTTGGTTCTCATGGGCTTCTCACCGACTCTCGGGTCTCGGGATCGAGTCTAAGAGGCTCGGGATTGGGTCCCAAGGTCTCGAGGTCGAATCCAAGGCATCGAGTGATCGTTCCTTCTCTTCGTTGGCTCCAAAAGTGTATGAAACGAGTCGGAACCGTTCCATTTCTTCATGAATGGTCTCGGGAACCTGAAACGAGCTAAAGGAAGCATAAGTAACCCATAAATCGCTCCCAAGGAGCGATTCCACAAGGAAAATAGGACCAAAACACTACGAAATAGGCACTACAAACTACACTTATCAACTCCCCCACACTTAACCCTTACTCGCCCTCGAGTAAGCACATACTATCTACTAAACTAGCCGAGTGGGTATTAGCGCACCCTACGCCCTTTCAACTCATGCGAGTACACTTAGAGGGAAAGTGCACTCCGCAAGGCAAGTGGGGTCTTGCGACAAAACCGTGGATGCAACCGGACACAAGACACAAAAACAAACAAGCACGCAAACAAACAAACAAACAAACAAACACAAGGTTGCACCCAAAGAAAACAAATACCGCTTCCCTCAACAAAGCGGTTAATGAAACACCGGTTTAGGACTCAAGGCAAGTGACAACGTTCCCAAGCTAGCAATACAAACCAAGGTGAACTAAACCCTAATAGTATGACGATAAAGCAACAAAAACGTTGGTAACTTACCTAGATTCCTCTTAACCTTCTAAGATCGTACTACGGGACGATCGGCGGAGTGGAAAAGGGATGAACCACAGTGTTAGTCGACACTGTAGGTAAGTGAGACCCCGCCCCCTTTAGCCATGAGGCAAGAGGGTCGTTCCATGTCTAAAACCGCCTAAGTAGTCCAAGTAAAAAGGTGGAAATAAATGCAAAATGAGGGAAGACCGACCATTGCCGCTATCATCCTTCCTAGGGACTCGGTCCTTTGGTAGGCTCTTCACGGCAAAAGTCGGAAAAAGGCTTATTTTTGTGGGGTTACGATCTTTTTGTGAGACGATTTTCTTTTGGCATTTTTCTTTCTTTTGTATTTTTGCTTTGTTTTGCTATGCCAATTATTTTTCTTCTTTTCTAATTTCTTTTTGGCTTTTGTGCCTTTTCTTTTTCTTCATTTCTTTTCTTTCTTTCATTTTGTTTCTTTTTCTTTTCTTTGCCCTTTCGGCTTGATTTGGCTTTTTGGCATTTCTTGACAATTAAGAAAGAGAGAATTCAACAAGTTGCAAATTATTGTGTGGATATGTGTAGGAGGTAGGGAAATGGGTATGTCGGGATGACGTCTTTCCCTTCATACTCACAAAAAGGGGAGAACTTGGACTAATCAAACAATTCCGAACACGGTCACCTAAGGGACGAGACTCGGCAACCAAGGTCTTTCACACCGCGGGTGGTCATAATGGTCAAAATGCAAATCCCGTAGTAAATCCCTAGTAAGCTAGGTGGACTCAAGGTAAAGGACCAACGAATTCATTGATTTAGGGTCATTATACTAGACTAAAGTCCAAGACTTGATTTACATTACTAGGAAGGGAAAGTAAGCACTCACACACTAGCCTCTAAACCGGGTTTTCGAAAACGGTTTACACACATGACACACAACACAACACAACACAAAATTAAAGACATGACGAAAATGAGAGGAAAAGAAACAAAGGCAACAAAAACAAAACATAACAAAACAAACATATAACAAACACCACCCCGATATTCCATACAAGTCACCAAATCATCCACCAATATGCACAAAGCTCCACCCGAGCACACAACATCACAATCTCCTCCAAACTCCACAAGAGACAAAGGAGAAAAAGAAGGGATAGAAGAGGTTACCGGATGTCTTTAAAGCTTTCCAAAGTTATCGGTGATTAAAGCAACCTATAAGGAAAAAGGGAGGCAAACACACACAATACGACAAATACACGACACAAAGACACGAAAGGAGAACACACAAAAGAAAATCTTTTTGATTTTTGTGAAAAAATTTCAAATTTTTAGGGTTTTTAAGATTTTTTCGAAAAACTAAGAAAATAAAAATAACTACGATAGAATATCGCTCCCCCACACTTAAACCGAGCAATGTCCTCATGCTCGATCGTAGTGTGTGGAGAGACAAAAGAAAAAGAAAAGAAACTACGAAAATAAAGCTAAAAATAAAAGCTAAAAGTGAAGAAATGGTAGAATGTGTCCGGCCGGGGTGTAGTGAAGTCACCATGGGCCGAGACGAGAAAAAGATATGGATGGGGGAAGAGAATAAAAAGAAGGAAATAAAAGGAAATGGGAGGGGAGGGCTAGGTGTAATCAAGTCACCTAGCCCGGATTCCGCCTAAATCCGACTAAATCCTCAAAAAAGAAAGTGAAAATCTTGTAAAATTTGGATTTTGAAAATGACTCTCGATGTAGTCACATCATCGAGAGTCGGGAGCAACAACTACCGAGGCCTCGAAGGCCACCAAGATACCATGACTGAAGGGGAAGGGTGCAAACAAGAGAAAACAAGCGACGAAAGACGGAAGAGTAAGGATAGTTACCATAACCAATTGGTTAGTAACGTACGAACTCCATCGTCTTCAATGATCATTATAGGCACGTTGTTTGTCTTCTTTATTGTCATCCCGCTTCAAACTTGATAAAACCGCATGGTAGAGGTAGTCATGGTATGAGGGGGGGTAGGATTTGATGTGAATCTCGGTGTAAAGTGAAGAGAAAATGAAGTGAGGGTATGTAAGTGAGGTACATGGGTCATATGGTATGTGCAAGGATAGGTAGGGAGGTTGGGAGGGGGTATAAAGTGGTTGGGTGGGCTCACAAGACAAAGAAGAGGCAAAAAGAGAAGTAGAGGACCATCCCGGTCGGGATGGATGGTCCCGGTCGGAATGACATGTCCTTCCCGGTCGGGATGCTCCCATCCCGGTCGGGATCATGCTCCAGTAAGCTCAAGTTCTTGCACCGCCATCCCGATCGGGATGGCTCCTTCCCGGTCGGGATGCCTCATCCTTCCCGGTCGGGATGCTCTCTTCCCGATCGGGAATAGTCATCCAACACTCCATGACTCCAAAAGCTCATCGAAAGCTTCAAAAAACGACTCCCTAACTCAAGATCCAAACTCTAACCACAACCATTCGTCTCTAGGATTCATCTTCACTTCACACCTATCAAACAAAGCTCATATACACATCAAATTCGCTCCCTCACATCGCTCATCAAAATACCAAATCAATTACAAGAATCCCACAAAAACAAACAAATCCAAGAAACAAATCACACAAATACAAGCACAAGTACTCTAAAGAAGAAGGGAGGGGAATATACAACATGACGGTTCTTTAGGAACTCCGTCAAACCTAGGATGGTGGGCTCTTCGTCAACCATAGCCCTCAAGGGCTTGGAGGAGCAAGTCAAATGCACGACCGACATCGAAATGAAGGCCCAAGCAAACGAGCCAAGCTAACCTCCACGGCCTCCAATATGAAGGAGGCAAGAAGTAGGAGTCCCAAGACCCAACGTCATCATCAAAGTTGTCTCCGGGGTCTATCCATCCTACGAGCTTCACCGACCTCTTCCTCCCTAAGCATCGCCTCCAATCACAAGCAAGCTTCATTTCCAAGAAACGAGGCACAAAAATCAACTTTGGCCTCATTTCCTCGTTGCACACCCCCACACTTTCCTCAAGTTGTGGTTCCTCATCTTCATCACTCGGCCCCACATCATCTTGAAGGAGAGGATTGAAACTTCTACCGACGGTTTCAATCTCTTCCAAACCATCGCTCGGTTTAGTAGCAAGGGGCTCTTGATGCTTATCCACATTCTCGGTCATGGGCAACTTGGGCTCATCAATTTCACCCAACAACTTCACAAACTCCACCAAACCATCCAACTCACTATCCTCCTCCAATTCCTCACCAATGTTGCCTTCACCAAGGGTCATGTCCTCATTCGTCTCTCTTTGGGTAGACGATTGAGGTTCTTCAAAGCAAGTCTCGCTCCTTATAGGGAATTCATTAACGGCCTCGTCATTGGGTTGTTCCCCTTCCCCAAATGAACATCCCTCATCAAGTTGTGAGGATCGAGTTAAGAGCATTAGGTTTTTAGCCGTTAAAGCATTCAATCTAGCTTTAGATTCCTCCCTTTCCCTTAGGATTTCGGCCAAGAGTTCATTATTCTTTTGCGATTGGATGGCCATTTCTTGTTGCATTTGAAGCATCGATTGATGAAACTCCAAGTTTGGCATTTGGTGGTCATTAGGGTCTTGTGAAGCTCCTTGATAATCTTGATAATGCCCAAGGGGTGGGGCATCATATTTTTGGTAGTGAGGTTGAGGTGATTGGTAGTATTGTGGGTCATGGGGTTCATATTGTGGTTGGGGTGTCGGGTAATATGGGGGGTTTTGGGGAAATTGGCTTCCATACGGTGAATCTTGATTGAACATGGTGGGTTCACAATCATAGCTCGAGTAATAGCCACCATGGTCGTAGGAGTGATAGTCATTCACTTGTTGGTAACCATATCCATATTCTTGAGGATCATACCCGTCTTGATTACCCCAAGAAGCTTGATTATGGTAGGGGGACGTCATGTCATAGCTTTGGTTCATGGAAGAAGAGGGGTAGCTCATATCGGCTTCCATGTGTGGGGAGTTTAGATCAAACCCCATGCTTTCTCGAAAATCGTAGCTCATACCCGGTTGGAAACAACTCATTCTAGCAACCGTCCCTTAAAGCGGCTCTAAGTAGCAAGAAGAAGATAGTCACCACCTCTAAGCACAAACTGTAGACTAAGAACAAACGTGAGAAGTCTAGTGCTTTTTGGGCACTAGACAAGAGAGAAATAAACCACACACACAAGAAGCAAAGGGAATAAAAAAAGAAAAAAAAAAAGAAAAACACAAACACAAAGACAAAGTCAAGCAAATAGGAAAACAAAGTCTAAACTAGCACCGTCCCCGGCAACGGCGCCAATTTGATGGGTTAGGATTTGTCGTGAATCCCAACCGTCAAATAAAACCAACTAACCTAACTAGGGTAGCTAGGGTAAGTCGGGTCGAATCCACAGGGACGGGAGGTCGGACTAAGGTATGCTATGGTTCTAGACTAGGTTCGAGACAAGCTATTCTAAGGGGGAGACTAGGACTAGTCTAAGGTCTAAAGCTAGGTCTAAGGGAAACTAGGATAACACTAAGAAGGAAGACTAGGGTTAGGTCGGGGTCAAAGGTGTAATGGAATGGTCGAAGGAGAACTAGAGTGAAGGAGGTAGTAGAGTAACCTAGGTAATGCCCGGGCTCTCGCAACTTAGACTCACCTAGAGGTTCATCCTAAAACCCACCTTTGCGACACAAACGACAAACGGAGTACTAGCATGCTATCGAGGCCTAGGTCGCATCCGGGCTCTCGCAACTTAGACCGACCTAGGGGTCGTCCTCACCGGGCTCTTGCAACTTAATGAGGGAACCGGACCCACAATAGAAACTATCACCCACAAGAGAAAAGCAAGAAAAAAACAAGCATATGCACATACTAGTCATTCAAGCATTTCGACAAACATGTACCATGCATCAAACCAAGGGGAAACCCAAATCTTCCACCAACATCTCCAACAAACCCTTAATCACCCACAATCACATCCAATCACCCTAATAACCCTAGCAAAGGTCTACTTTAACATAATCAAAGGGAAACTAACACTAACAAGAAGAAACAACCCAAACAACCAAACATACATAATGAAACTAGAGAAAATAAAGAACAATGAACAAAACAATCAACAAAGATTCAAACTTTAATGATGAAACAAAGATTAAGAGAAAGGAAAGGAAGATTATACCATACTAGAAGATGAATGGAAGAAGGAAACTTGCATAAATGAGAAGAACCCAAAACAAACACCCAAGGTTGTCAATCTTGGTGGAGATCTTGAAGAATTCTCAAATTACAAGCACTAATCTAAGATTAAAGATAATCTAAAGACTAATCTACACTAATCTTTGCTAATCTATGCTAAAATAATCTAGGGTTTAAGGGGAAGTGAAGAACATGAGCTTAACAAAACAAGGGAAGAGTATATATAGGGTTACAATGAGTAAGGGGAAGAAAAGAATGAGTTGCGTGCTACAGCTCACTCATCCCGCCCGGGACGAGATGGTCTCGCCCGGGACGAGATGGTCCCGCCCGAGACGAGTCCTTCTCAGCCGGGACGGGCTCAAGACAGGAGCTGTTGGTTTTGTGCACTCCTTCCCGGTCGGGAAGGCCACTATCCCGCCCGGGAAGGACCTTGTAGGCCTCCATTATGATCTTTTTGGTCCCTCCTTGGTTCTCATGGGCTTCTCACCGACTCTCGGGTCTCGGGGTCGAATCCAAGGCATCGAGTGATCGTTCCTTCTCTTCGTTGGCTCCAAAAGTGTATGAAACGAGTCAGAACCGTTCCAATTCTTCATGAATGGTCTCGGGAACTTGAAACGAGCTAAAGGAAGCATAAGCAACCCATAAATCGCTCCCAAGGAGCGATTCCACAAGGAAAATAGGACCAAAACACTACGAAATAGGCACTACAAACTACGCTTATCATTATTATTGTTGTTAATCCAAGTGTTTGATGAATTTAGGGTTAATTTAGATAAAAACTTGTTTAATTAAGGTTAGCCTAGAAACTAGGGTCAAATTAGATTTAGGGTGAAACTTGTTTGTTAGATTAGGTTAGTGTAATTAGGTTAGTGTATTTTAGACTAGTGTATTTAGGTTAGTGTAATTTAGATGAAACTTGTTTGTTAGATTAGGGTTAAATTAGATTTAAGGTAAAATTGAAATTTAGTTTAATTTAGGGTTAAATTAGATGAAAATTTGTTTAGTATAGTTTAGTTAGATTAGTATAGCTCTCCCTATAGTACTTTAGATGAAAAATTGGTTCAATTAGTATAGCTCTTCCTATAGTACTTACCCTTTGGAAAATTCTTGATTGGTTTACTCAATTAGTATTCTTGATTGGATTACCCAATTAGTATTCTTGATTGGAAAATTGTTTAGTATAATCAGTCTTAAGAATATATTCAATGTTGACTGGATTACCCAATTAGTATTCTTGTTTAGTTTGTAAGGTTGATTGGTAAGGCTAAGGTTAAATTAATACACCAATAATTCTTGAAATTTGTAAGGTTGATTGGTTTTAGGTTAGAGTTGTTTGAGATCATGGTTTGCATTAGGAAATGTATGGGATTTGGATATATATGAAATTTGAGGAATGCATGGGCATAATATATACTTCCTCCGCTCTATTTGATCTCCTCTCATCTCGCCTGCCTTTATTATTCTTCCCCTTTTTTATCTTCGTAGTTTAGTATAGTTTAGTTGTTGCTCCGTAATTAAAAGTCTTGGGGACAATTCCTTGTTATAACATTAAAATATGCATATTCATGTTACTCTCAAATATATACACAAATGGCCATCATCCCTTACCATAAACACTTCAACTACTGTTTATTCTTAACTTAACAAATAATAACAATGTAGGGACTAACATTCTTTAGCCTAATATAGTTGTAGCTTAGTATAGTTTAGTGTTCTAGAATAATAGTGAAATATTCTAAGTTTAGTTCTACTTGGACCACTCCATTCAAAGTTCTTAGGCATGAACCTCTTATTTGTCAAATGTTTTTAGGCCAACTAGATACAATATGGTGTAATATGACTCGATCAAATTCAATAAAGAATACTAACAATTTGAGTTTATATATTAAACTAAGGTTAGATGTGAAAACTTAATTAAATAATGAAGGGGTACGAATGAGATGGGATCATGGGAGTTCAAATTATCTAATTAGAGTAAACGTATCAACCCCTACTCTAATTATATTCGATTATTGTTTTTGAACTAACGAGAGTAAACTCATGGTTATTTCTTTGTTATTTACTCCATTTTTATATGTTATTTAAATAAGTATTCGTTCCTCTTATAGAAAATCTAATAATGACGAATACCGAAAGAAAATGGATGTACGAAAGGGTAGACAATAGAAACAAAGTTAAGTATGAGTTTATACTTGGGGTGGATGATTTTATTCTATATGCTAAGGAACAAGAAGAATACAAGACACATCAGATTCTTAGATGTCCATGTGTGAAGTGTCAAAATTTGAAGTACTTGAATGAGTTTACGGTGAAAGAGCATCTCATTAGCAAAGGGTTTACGCCTGGTTACACTAATTGGGTGTGCCATGGAGAATCCTTTTCTTTTATTAGTAATCCTACTACTTCAACAAACACTAATGCTTTCATCGACCAACCTTATCGGGAGATGATAGTAGATGCATTTGGAGACATAATGTTCGACCGTGTTGAGGATTCTCCTTTGGGTGAAGAAGAAAGCCCCCACTCTGATCTGAAAGAATTTTTTGAAATGTTAGAGGCCGCCGAGAAACCTCTGTATCGTGGATGTGAGTCGTCATTGCTAGAAGTAGCTTCTAGGATGATTAACATTAAATGTGAGGACAACCTACCGGAAAGAAGCTTAGATAAGATTGCTGCTTTGATTGAAGATATCATTCCACGAGATAATCTGATGACTCGCACATTTTATGACACTAAAAAGCTGCTTAGAGGCCTTCAAATGCCCCATCATAGGATCCATTCATGTCAGGACGGATGCATGCTATTTTGGAAAGAAGATTCCATGCTTGACAAATGTAAAAAGTGTGGAAAAGATAGGTACAAGAAGAAAAATTTTAGTGGGGCAGACATACCTTTCAAAGTCCTAACCTATCTCCCTGTAGCACCAAGGTTGCAACGTTTATATGCAACCAAGAACATGGCAAAAGAAATGAGATAGCATATTGAAAATCCACGTGTACCAGGGACCATGGCTCATCCAAGTGACAGTGAGGCTTGGAAGGATCTAGATTATATGTTTCCGGAGTTTGCTAGTGAGCCTCGTAATGTTAGACTTGGACTCTGCACAGATGGTTTTACACCATACGGTCAATTTGGTAAGTCGTACTCATGTTGGCCGGTGATTCTCACTCCTTATAATCTACCCCCTGGATTATGCATGAAAAAACAATTTGTGTTTCTATCTTTGATCGTTCCAGGGCCAAAAAATCCTAAGAAAAACTTGGACATATACATGCAACCTCTTATTGATGAATTGAAAGAGTTGTGGGACACGGGAGTGCTCACCTATGATGTGTCCAGGAAACAAAATTTTCGGCTGAAAGCATGTATCCTATGGACCATCAACGATTTCCCGGCTTATGGGATGCTCTCTGGGTGGGCTACTGCTAGCAAACTTGCATGTCCACATTGTATGAAAGACACCAAGCCGTTTTGGCTTCCACATGGAGGTAAAATGTGTTGATTCGATTGTCATAGACAATTCTTACCCCTAGATCATGCATTCCGTTACAACAAAACTGCCTATAGGAAGGGTAAGTGCGAGAATGATGAACCACCTCCGACATTGTCAGGATGTGAAATCTGGGAGACGATATCAGACTACCCGAAGATCATTGATGATACTGATCATGAACTCAAAGAACTTAAAAAGATGAAAACAGGGTGGTTCAAAAAGAGCTTGTTATGGGACCTACCTTATTGGAAGCATTTGTTGATTCGACACAATTTGGATGTCATGCATATTGAAAAAAACTTTTTTGAGCAATTAATTCTTACAGTACTGGATAATAAAAATAAAACAGATGACACCCATAACACAAGGAAGAACTTGCCCAAATTATGCAATAGAGGTCACCTACACCTCAAGGACGGCCGCAAACCAAAAGCTCCCTACACTCTTGACAAACTGCAAAAAAAGATACTATCTGAGTGGATATGCAATTTGAGGTTAACAGATGGATACGCATCGGATTTAGGTCGCTGCGTCGACCTACACAGTCTCACACTTCATGGTATGAAGAGCCACGATTGCCATGTGTTCATGGAACGGCTATTTCCCGTTGCTTTGAAACATTTGTTGCCAACTAATGTGTGGAATTCAATTACCGAGATTAGCCAATTTTTTCGTGATTTGTGTGTCTCAAGCCTTACAACCCAAAATGTAGAGCGGCTGGAGAACGATATTGCGGAGATCCTCTGCAAACTTGAGAAAGTGTTTCCACCATCATTCTTCAATTCAATGGAGCACTTACCAATACATTTGCCTTATGAAGCAAGAGTTGGTGGCCCAGTACAATATAGGTGGATGTACCCTTTTGAGAGGTATAATTGTGAAAATACTCAACTTATTAATGTTTCTTAATCATTATATCATTATAATTGTGAAAATACTCTACACTATATCAAAATGTAGGTTTCTTAATCATTTGAAAAAAAAAAAGTGGGAAGCACGTGTGGAAGGTTCAATTTGCAATGCTTACTTAACTGAAGAAATATCAAATTTTTGTTCTCTGTACTTTGAAGACCACGTAGATACAAAGGCTAAGGATTTGGATGTGGGCACGGGAGATGAAAATGATTCATCTTTACCCGAGCTCTATCGACAACACAAAGGTAGAGCACTTGCTAAACCAAAACAAAGATACTTGGACGAAAAAGAGTTCGATCGTGCCCATCTTTATGCATTATCAAATTGTGAACTACTAGGAGAATATGAACGGTACGTAAATAGTAACAACTTACTTATTTATTTTAAAATTAAGAGATGTAGATGTCACGACTAAACTGGATAATTACAGCTTATTTGAACAGTTCATTATGGAGCAACATCCACGAGCTAAAATGGATGAAGTTTGGACTACATATGAGAAGTTGTTTCCAAATTGGTTTAAAGGATATGTAAGTCTCAGTATTGACATATTAGAATGAAATAAACTTTGAGCACGTCATATATGCACTAACACTCTACTACGCAATTAGGTAACTGAGATGAATGTCAAAGATGATGTGATTCAAGCCTTAGCATTTGGTCCTTCTAAAGAAGTAAACACTTGGCAAAGATATATGATTAATGGGTTTAATTTCCACACACAGAAATATGATTAAAGAAGTGTACAAGGACTTGTTGGAGAGACGGAAGACAAAGGCTTTTCAGAAGAAATCAAGGACAGCGGCGGCGAATAAAGCTTGTGCTAGCCTGGCCCTACACACCACGGGGGGTCGATCAAGGTAACTAAACATGCTTCCAGGCTGGTAATGACAAAATATATTAAAATGTTCCATAATGTTTTTATTAATATTTTTTTGAAGATGATAGTAATAATTGATCCATGTTTATGCATAGTAAGTTTTAATTTGTCTTTTTAGATGGAGCAACTGGGTGGTAGGAGGCCCAGTGCGGCCGAGCTCGCAAAAGCATTACATTCTAAGGAAGTCGACGGTAAAAGGGTTTTTACTAGTCAGAAGGCAAAGGCTACATTTGTAAGTGTTAACTTAGTTAATTATAGAGATTATCTTAAAATTCCTTAATAAATTAGTTATAACTTGTTCCTAAACATTACCTTTCTCTGTTTGCTAATAGGAACGATTTGAGGAGCTCAAGAAAAACGAGGAGGAGGGGAAAGAAAAAGAGGACGACGAACTTTGGTTTGAAGCGGCCGAGGGCTTCAAGAAGGGCCACGTATACGGAGTGGGATCCGCCGGCCCATTGTACTTCACCCCCCCTGCACAGAATAAGGGGAATGCTTCGTGCTCTTATCATCCCGATATTTTTCTACAACAAGAAAAACGGGCAAAAGAATTTCAAAACAAAATTTTGGAAGCCTTAGAGAAGGAGAAAGAAGAGAACAGGCGCTTTAGAGAAGAGACCCGGGAGCTCATGCAACAACAACAGCAGCTTATGTCAACGCTTAACACGGTATTACAAACTCAGAACTGTAATCCGTTTAACTTCACTAACTTCCGTAATCCGAATGATGATAATTCGGGAGGTGGTGGAGTTGGGGGAGCCGGGGTCGGTTTTCAAGTGTAGCTTGAACCTCCAATTGATTACTCTTAAGTTGTGTAAACTTTGATTTCTCTTCCAAGTTGTTTAGACTCTTTACACTTTCATTAGTATTCTCTTAATTAAGTAGTTAAACATTTTAGAAAGCTATGTCCATGATATCGAATGGTTTTATGTGAATGAATTGTGGAGATGTTGGATTCTGAATGAATTGGATGAAGTTAATGAATGAAGGTTGAAGTGAATGATGTTGTAGTTTGAATGAGTTGAATGGTATGATGGTTATAATGCAGATTTGTATGTGCAAATTGGAGGACAACGAACAAAATAGACCCCTCAATTTTTATCCAATTTACCGACCGAAACCCCTATTTACCGACCGCGATAACCTGTTATCGCCTGCAAGTTAAAAACCACAAAAAATGTAATAAGTTGGTCGTTAAGGAATACCGACCGAAATACTCGGTCGGTAAAAATCACGTATGCCGACCGAACTACCGCCCGCAGGAAGATTTTTCCCGACCAAACGTCTTCCAGGAGCTTCTGGTTTTGGTTTGGTCGGCAAGTGTTACCAACCACATATAGCAGTCGGTAAACCAAATCACCGATCGATTATTGAAGTTGCCGACCGACTGTCCGGCCGGTACGACCCGTTTACCGACCGACTATTTCAGTCGGTATTCCCCTTTTACCGACCGATTCACTGTTTGCCGACCGGAACTCAGTCGGTAAATCACCGAACGCAGTTTACGGTCGGCGGCTTGCGTTTCCGACTATAGTTTTCGACTAAATTCTGGCGGTCGGAAATATTCCAATTTCGGTCGGTAATTGGTTTTACCGACCGCTTTTTACTCTTACCGACCGATTTTGTCGGTTGCTAAATACCGTCTTCCTTGTAGTGCCAGTTTGTGCCTGGTTTCAAATTATTAACATGTGGAAGGGAGACCGTTCACACTCTTCCGTTGACCTGGTGACCGGACCAGTATGTGTCCGGTTCGGCCTAGTGATAGGACTAGATAATCACACTAATAGTAGTATTCTCTAAGTATTCAAAACTATCCAAAATTTTAATTATAAAACATAAGTTCAATCCACCATTACCAATGAGTCTCTAGCAAATTAAAAGAAAAGAATACGATCCTAAATTTACTCGATTATCAATTTGGAGCTTTCCTAGAGCGACATAATTCAAGATGAGTCAAGGCCTCAAGGGTATATGCACATGCTATATAAGAACTCACTACACAACGTTACATATTTGCAAACACATAGGTTGATTCCTTATTACATTGAGAATTATCAATCGCAGATATTGATTGATATTTCATTAAAAAGATGGAGAAGGTTCAAGATTTGTGAGTACATAAACTAAAGAACCGAAAAAATTGTAATTGAACGTGCCACATAACATCAAATCCCAGTATGTGAATTAATCTGTAGGTTGACAATTAACTAAAAAAATAATTACTTCAATTCAAATTTCATGATTTTATTCACAAACATAATAATATCAATCACAGTACATCATATTTATTGTTTTTTTTTTTTTTTTGGTAAATTGTAAGCTTTCATTAAAAATACCAAATTACAATAGTGTTTCCAACATACACTTTCAACAACTACAATTCAATCTAGCTCCATCTAGCTATCCATAACATATCTCTATTTGGAATACATCCTTTTAGGCTAGTTCTAAACCGCTGCTTCAATTGGTGCACAATGTTATCCGTAATAATCTGCGGATGCATAACATATCCATTCAGCCGAGCCAAATTCTGTTGCATCCATATTGCATAGTATCCAGCATTAATCACGCTCCAGCATATTTGCTTCCTATATTTAGACCATCTCTTGACACGAACCCACTGGTACCAGTCCCCACGAAGACCCTGCATCTCCCAACGCAAAGCAAGACTCTCCATTATCTTCGAACTATAAGCACACTCATGGAAGAGGTGTGTATGTGTTTCCTCTTTATCTTGACAAAGCGGACACCTTGGATTATCTACAATGTTCAACTTATATAAGGTGCTCCTTACCTTCAAGGATTGATGGAAGATAAGCCAACTAATAAATGAATGCTTGGGAATGGAGTGCTTGTTCCACACGTATTGCCACCATTGCACCTTAGACGCGCGATGACAAAGCCACTCATAAGCCTCTTGGATCGTATTGTCACCCTACTGCACAACTCAATTCCCATTCACGAAACCAGCCTCCAATTTGTCTTTTGCCTTACATACCTTCCTCCAATTCCAGTTATCAGGAATATATTCATGCCAATCCTTCCCTTTCATATAATGAATATGGACCCATTTGACCCATAAATGATCCGGCTTTGAGTAAATCCACCACACGAGCTTCCCGACTGCTGCTACATTCCAAACCTTCCCTTGCCTAATACCGAGCCCCCCTTCATCTTTTGGCAAACAAATCTTTTCCCATGCAACCATGGGCACTTTGTTAAAATCGACCCCCCCCCCCCCCCATCCCATAAATAATTACAGCATATGGATTCAATTCTATGCATCACGCCCGCCGGAATTATGGTAATGTTTGCCCAATATACATATAAGGAAGTCAGCACAGAATTGACAAGAGTCAACCGACCCGAATACGAAAACTTCCTCGCCCCAAATTTCCGAATACGCTGAATAATCTTCTCAATAAGAATAGAACAGTCTTCCTGCAATAAATGCCCAGCAGTAATCGGAATTCCAAGATATCGGAACGGCAACTTACCCTCCACTATACCTGATACTTTTAGGATATCAGCCTTAATGTCCAATGGAACACAACAAAAATAGGCATCAGATTTTAGGTTATTCATGCGAAGTCCAGATGCATGGGAAAATGACGCAAACGCTCGCAAGATAATCATAATCGATTGTGGATCGCCTTTACTGAACATGAGCAAATCATCAGCGAACATCATATGCGTTAACTTCAGTTGCTTACAAAGAGGGTGATATTTAAAGGCCATCTTACTCGTTGCTACTCCAAGTATACGACTAAGGTATTCCATACATATTGTAAATAGTAATGGAGATAGTGGATATCCTTGTCGTAACCCTCTCTTTCCTTTGAAAAAACCCACCAAATCACCATTTATGACCAAGGAATAAGAGACAGTTGTTACACATTTCATTACCATCTTCCGAAAAGAATCTGGAAAGTTTAAAGCAAAGAGCATTTGCTCAAGAAAATCCCAACTTACCGAGTCATATGCCTTTTGAAGGTCCACTTTAAACATACATCTTGGCGAGGCAGCCTTCCTATTATATAGCCGAACAATGTCTTGACAAATAAGAACGTTCTCTATTATGCTTCGCCTTGAATAAACCCACCTTGATTTTTAGAAATAATTGTGGGCAACACCTTAGCTAACCGGCGGCAAAGGATTTTAGAGATTATCTTATAAATTACATTACAACATGAGATGGGTCGAAATTGAGCAACATTTAGAGGTAACTCACACTTAGGAATAAGTGTAATACTCGTGTGGTTTATCTGCTTCAACAGGCTGCCTGTCTCAATGCAATTGATAACAGCTTTACTGACTTCATCTCCAATTAGTCCCCAAGCATCTTTGAAAAACGCACTCGAGTATCCATCAGGACCCGGTGCTTTATGATTAGGGATCGAGAAAACCACTTCCTTAACTTCTTCGACTGAAATAGCTGCTTCCAATAACAGCCAATGCTCCTCAGTACAACACTTCCCACTCCTAACAATATTAGTGTTAACCGCAGTAGTGGTAGCCTCCTTCCCTAATAAATTCTCATAAAAGGAAAGAAAAGCTTGCTGTATACCGTCAATTTCCGTGTATATCTGACCCCAATCATCAGTTATGCTCAACACCTTATTCGCATTTTGCCTCCCTTTGATTACACTATGAAAGTACCGCGTGTTATCATCACCATTCCTTATCCAGTTTGCTTTGGATTTTTGAATCAGAAACTCCTGGGTAGCATTAAATGTTTCCTTATAGGAAATTGCAGCATTTGTCTCTGCAGTAATCCAATGAGCATTCAACGGATCAGCCCTCAATTGTTTTTGAATGTATACCAAGTTCTGATACGCAATACCAGCTGTCTTCTCAATATCTTGAAAATAAGTAGCATTCAACACCTTTAAAGGATTCTTCAATTCCTTTAATTTAGTAACTAGACAGTACATTCTTGTACCCTGAATATTTGCCTTCCACACTTGCTGAACAATTTCATGAAACTCCGGAATGGAACTCCACATATTATAATACTTAAACGATCTGTTCTTCTTAGCATGACCAATACGATTGAAAATATTGCACGGAGTATGATCAAACACCCCTTCAGGAAGGAACTTAGCAAAACTCTTCGGCCAACTCCTACTCCATTCATCATTAGTAAAGCACCTATCAAGCCTACTATACACCCTATGAGCAGGCTCCTGTTTGTTATTCCAAGTGTAATACGACCCCGTCGCAGGTATGTCCTGAAGACCACACTTATCAACATATCTATGAAAATCTTCCATTTCTCTAGCACTTGTACCGCCCCCTAGCCTTTCAGACGGCTGCATGACACAATTGAAGTCACCACAAACCACCCAAGGCTCATCAATGTTTGAGCTAAACTCTTCCAATTTTTCCCATAACACCACTCTTCCTTCAATATCATTGAAGGCATACACCATAGTAAGAAAATAGACTTGCTTAACGACATTGTCAACAACATACATATGTATAAATTGTGCATTATATTCAAGGATAGATATATTCATTAGACTAGGCTTCCAAAGAACACATATCCGACCTCCTTTATGACAATGACTGTTTGTTGTAACAAACCACGATATATTTGTCTAGTTGGAACCCAACTAATATCCGTTTCATGCGTCCGAGTCATACTCAAGGAATTCATGTCCTCTTTATCATCTATATTGTGTATTGTTACTTTTGTTTTCAGAAAATTGTGTATTGCAATATTGCCGAGGAGGGTTATCTTGGCCATTTGCCCATTTGTTTCCATAATTATTCCATGTGCACGTCAACAACCTATAAATACATGTTTAAGACTCGCATGTTTTCTGCATTGCTTCATCCATGTAAGTAAAGTCCGCATTACCTGCATACAGTATAAGCAAGCAAATAAAAAGGGAACCCTATTAGGGGCCGTTTGGTTGGAGGGTTTCGGGAAAGGGAAAGGGAAACAAGCTTACCGATTCCCTTTGTACATGTTTGTTTGGGCAAATTAACGAAACCCTTTCCCCATTTCACCTATTTACTAAACCTCATATCCATCTAAATTGAAAACCCCACCCCCCAAGGGTTTACAATTCCCTTTCCCTCCCATTACCCCATCCCTATATCTCCCTCTTATATCTCCCTCTTGACCTATAACGTTGCTCTCATAATTGTCGTTACGCCTCCGACCTCCAACCTCACACCTCCCACCTCCGATCTCCCACTACCAACGTCTATGTCTCACTGCGTGTATAGGTCTTGACCTGTCAAATGACTCGACCCGAAAATTCGATTCGCATGACCCATTTTGTAGGTTATGAACCCATTTTTTCGACCTATAACCCGTTTGATCCGAACCCAATATGACCCGTTAATTTAGGGTTGAAACCCGACTCGCCTGGGTTGACCCGTTAGATCAACGAGAATTTATCAAAATTAATAAAATATTAATATTTAAATATTATATTTGTATTTATAATTAAAAAAATAACTTTTAATATTTTAACTTACAAAGATGAAAAATATTCAATTTAATAAAACTTTTTAATCATTTAATAATAAAATAATTATTAAAATAATTTTATAAATTAATAATATTTTTTAATCATTTAATAATTAAAATAATTATTAAAATAATTTTAAAAAATGATTTTAATATTTTTTTGAATATAAGCGTTATAATTAAAGAGTATAATAATACTATTAAAAAAAATATTAAATTTTATTTTAAATATGTTATCGTCATAATTAATTTTGTTGTTATTCGATATGACAAGAATATATGTTGTTTTTAAAATGTTTTTAAAAAAATTAGTAGAAAAAAGTTGGTGAAAAATAATATTGAAAAAACAAGGTAAACCGATATAATAAAGAAAACATGTTAAAAAAATTGATTCCTAATTGTAACCAAACGACCACAAAGGAACAACGGGTAATATCATTCCTTTCGAAGACTGAACCAAACAACAAGTTAAATTGAGGGCAATCCCTTTCCTTTCCCCTTGTTTCCCTTTCCTAATCTCATTCTCTTTCCCCTCTGCGAACCAAACGCCCCCTTAATATATGTGAATCGTTGATTCCAATGTTGCACATCAAAGCACACATCATTTAGTATATGTGAACCCTCTTTTGTACAAATTGTCTACAGTAGGTAAGGCGCCCTGACATGTAAGCATAGTCATAAAAGCATACCTATGCATGATCATATTGCCCTTGATTGATTTGGTCCATCCTAATTTGGCATGGGCATGAACTATCTCCTTCCTTTTAAGCAAAAATTCGCTCATGATCTTTAATACTTTCTTCCAAGTATAAGATAGAAGAGGACGCAAATGCAGCAGTAACGTTTAACCTCTAAGCTCTTAATACGCATTGTACAAATTGAGCCTAGACCTGGATAATTGGTTAATCGGGTCGGGTTCGGGCTGAGTCAGCTTTGGGTTAGGCCACGATTATTAAATTCGGATTGACTTCGAGTCGCATCATTTCGGGTTCGGGTCATTTTCTGGTTTACTATTTTCAACGTTTTTGGGATATCAACTCGTTTTCTATGATAACATCCAGGTCAGTTTCGGGTTAGGCTAGGTCAAACACAGGTCTTCGGTTCGGGTGTCGGGTTGGTTCAGGTTGGCTTACTCGGGTCAGGTCATTTTGGCCACGTCTAATTGAGCCTATTTATTACTTTTCATCGCACCATATATATGGTGCATCAATCATCATACATTATACTCCGTATTTGGTTGTTAATTGTTACTCCATAGTATACCTCTTATGGCAAATTATTCCAAAAAAAAAAAACAAAATGACTAAATGAGTGTAAAAGCATAGGAACTGACATGAAATTACCACATGATTTAATTCATGCATATGCGTTTCATATTTGGATAAAATTTAGAGGGGATGTCATGCCCAATAACTTGTCAATGCTCAATCAAACCAAAATAGCAAGCAATTTAACATAGGAAAATATTCATCAAACAAAGATAAAGATTGAAATTCTATGAGGTTGTCAAAAATCATCTTAGCATTAATGGAATACTCCCTCCATTCCGGCCATTTATTTGCCTATTCTATTTTAAGCCGTCTTAGCCATTTGTTTGTCTTTCTATGTTAGAAATATTTTTTATACTGTATGTAATATGATCCTTCACATCCCGACTCCACATGTCACCTATTGATTGGATCTCTCCCCCTCTTTAATTAGTCAAACAAAGGCAAACAAATGATCAAGGACAGATGGAGTATAATACTGGAAAGAAGAGCAAGAGTATTGAACCTTTTTTCATTAGTGTCCACCGTTGTCATTTCATTTCAAAATTATCACCTCCTGTGAGTGTGACTCCTGACTTGGTGACTTGGTATATTAGTTAATGCTACCATTGGGTAGCTATATAACCTTGTGTAAAATATACTAATAACCCATTGATATGATGAACAATCACAACCTGTTGAAAAATTGAAAACAAAAAATGATTAAAAAAATGCTTAGAAATTGGAATTGAGATTATTGAAGCATGTTTCATACTGAGAGTGTAGTCATCGACTTTCAATTACTTGCCAAATAAAATTGTCATGTATATGTTGTTGAAGATCAATTATTTGTCTCTCAATTTAATCCATAGAGTCGATTGTGCTCTTCATGACATTTACATATAGACATAACTAAGATTCATTTCAATAATCCATATCTCTATTTGTTTCACCATTTACTTGTACTAAAACTCGTACTACGGAGTACAATTTATACAACTCAACGATGGCTTATCCGAATAATCATAGAACCAAGCAACTAAAAATATCATCACACACAATGATCTCAAAGGCTCAAACTATGCAATTCATACAATGACTCTTGATATCACACATTTATCCATTTAGACATTTAGTCCATGTAATTTGCACCAACCAGCGTCCAACCTCATAGTAATCAGGTCACTCCACCTTGTTGAAAAGGTAAAGACTATCCAAACATATGAGGAAGTTTCATTGCTTATAATTATATACTCCATATTACTTCATCAAGTTTGATAAATCGAAGTCATCAATTATGTAGAAGTTGGAATGAAATTGTAACTTTAATACTACTCGACACTTCCGGTTGTTAGATCCAAGTTCTAATAACGTTGATTTAGAAGGGCTAAAAATTATCTCAAAGGGTCACATGAAAACTAAGATGATGATCGAAATGCACGGGATTGTCAAACTGAAAATATAAATAATAGAACAAAATTACAGGAAAGAATAAGAATGAGCATCAAACCTTCGTCCAACAATACCTTTAGCCATCATTGTGCTTGAGAATGGAAGAGTACGGAAAAAATAATAAGCCTCAATAGTTAATTCATACACTTAATTCATCTGAAAATAGAGACATAATTTAACTTAAGGATCAAATGTTTTAAACTTCATGAGTAAATTAAAATTTAACTTATCAGTTCGATTTTAATTCCCGGCACAATAAGTCAAGAGAAAGGTAATCAACTAAACTTCAACTGTGTGACTATACAACTAAATTATACTCGTACTTATTTATACTTCAATCATCATTAGCAAAGATGATTACATATACTAATCACTGCAAGAATTTGGGTGATTCTACAATATAATGAGTGTGACTATACAATATAATGAGTGTGACTATACAACCTAAAGTGTGTGACTACAAAACTGAAACCGTAAAATGGAAAATAAAAGCCATACAGTCAATTATTCTTCAATCATCATTAGCAAAGTCACATTCATAATTAGAAAGATGATTATACATACGATTCAGAACAAATTACTTAAACATTCATTTAATATTCAACCTTCATTCATTCATATTCAACCTTCATTTTAATCTTCGCAACAATACATTGTCCAATTACGTGGTCGATCGCTGTATCTTCCACGACCTTCTTCTTCCCACCGCCCCTTTTACCAACATTCCTCTTTCCACCAATCATTTCGCTGCAACAAAACACACAATCAATCTAAATCACACATACAACTGAATATGTGACTACAATGACGGTACAACTGCGTGATTGTACATCATAATGAGTGTGACTATACAACTTTAACTGTGTGACTATACAACATAAACGGTGTGATCCTACAACATAATGGCTGTGATCCTACAACATAACGAGTATGACAATACAACATCAACTGTGTGACTATACAACATAATCTTTGTGACTATACAACTAAATTATAACATTCATTAAATATTCAACTTTCATTCATTCATATTCAACCTTCATTTTAATCCATATTTAATCTTCATTTTTTTTGGATAATGAAGATGAATAATTTTATAAATACAAAAAAAAGGTATGAAAAGTAAAACAAGCATGAAGATGAAAAGATTAAATGCATGATACCTTAATCCCAAGGTATTATACAGCTGAGTGATTCTACAACATAAAGAGTGTGACTATACAGCATAATGAGTGTGACTATACAACTGAATATGTGACTGAGTGTATAGCTGCGTGATTCTACAACATAATGAGTGTGACTATACAACTGAAAGTGTATGGTCTTGCAATTCTGTAAGAACATTACGCACTCATCTTGTTCATCTTCATCTTCAACATTCATTCATCCCACAAAAAAAGAACAACTTCATCTTCAAACTTCATCTTAAAGATGAAGTTGTTCTTTTTTTTTGTGGATAATAAAGATGAATAATTTTATAAATACAAAAAAAAAAGATATGAAAAATAAAAAGAAGCATGAAGATGAAGATGAAGATGACGAAGAAAAAGAAGCATGAAGATGAAGATGAAGATGATGAAGATGAAGATGATGAAGAAAAAGAAGCATGAAGATGAAGATGAACATACCTTCGTATGATGATCGAAGTTACTGACGGAGTATGATCGGAGTAGTTGACGGAGTATGGTCGGAGTTATTAATGGCAATTATTTGTTGGGGTTTTGTTAGAGAGAGATAAATTGAGTTGAGAAATGAATTGAAAATGAGGGGATTGGGAAGTGTACGAGGGAAGTAATGTAGGGATTGATTTGGGTGAGGGGATGTTTCCCTCTCTCCACTGCTGCTTTGTCAATTAATTGTTTTTTTTTAATAATTGAACCCCATCCATCCACCATCCATCTTAGGATGAATGGATGGAGGGGATCAACACTAAGCAACTCTTCAAGAGTTGCTAATATATTTTATATATATATATAGAGGAGGGCTCCGGTGAGGCAGGGCAACTCCTTACACCCATAGAGGTAGCATCTGGACCATTAGATTAAGATCTGATCTAACGATCCAGATTAAAAGATTAAAAACACGCGCTGCTCCTCTCCACCTTCTAAAACCCTATCATTTGAACACTACTACTTTCTCTCTCTACTCTGAAATTCTAAAAAACACGCGCTTTTCCTCTGCACTTCAATGGCTAGTAACTCTGCATCTTTAATGGTGACTGATTCTTCATCAAAGCGTCGAAAATTAGATACAAATGAAAAACTTTCAATTTCACCTTCAATTACTTCAGATTTAGGTCAGAAAATTTCTATTTATTTTAAAATTCAATTTCAGATTTTAAGTCTGATTCTTAATTTATTTATGCCGTGATTCGTTTTTTGAATGCAGTAAATAGTCAAGAAACAACTGCAACATGTTCAATGATGGGCGATTCTAATATATTAGGTAAAATATTTCATTAATTCATTTATTTTTCAATTTTAGTTTATATTACTTCATCAATTTAATTGTTCAAGTTTTCATAGAGACGTATCTTATATTGTTTGGTTCATATTTAAAGCAGTTGCTGCTTTGATGTACACAAGTTAATATCTGTTGTACATGTTGATAATGTTCATAATTAAAGCAGTTGCTGCTTTGGTGTAGATAACTGAGTACCTGTTGTACATGTTGAGAATTGTTCATAGTTAAAGCAGTTGCTGCTTTGGTGTAGATAACTGAGTATTTGTTGTACATGTTGAGAATTGTTCATAGTTAAAGCAGTTGCTGCTTTGGTGTAGATAACTGAGTATCTATTGTACATGTTGATAATTGTTCATAATTAAAGCAGTTGCTGCTTTGGTGTAGATAACTGAGTATCTGTTGTACATGTTTAGAATTGTTCATAATTAAAGCAGTTGCTGCTTTGGTGTAGATAACTGAGTATCTGTTGTACATGTTGATAATGTTCATAGTTAAAGCAGTTGCTGCTTTGGTGTAGATAAATGAGTATCTGTTGTACATGTTTAAAATTGTTCATAGTTAAAGCAGTTGCTGCTTTGATGTACATAACTTAATATTTGTTGTACATGTTGAGAATTGTTCATAGTTAAAGCAGTTGCTGCTTTGATGTATATAACTTAATATCTGTTGTACATGTTCGAGCAGCGTGGATTGTTTGTGGCTGCAAGATGTTCGAGCAACTTATAAATTGTTTGTGGCTGCAAGATGTTCGAGCAGCGTGGATTGTTGTGTCGTCATGCTCTTTGGGTTTTGAAAGAAAGAGGTGCCAAAAGGATACCTAATTCATATCTACTTCCTCGTTGGAACAATTTTGCAACATCCAAGGAAATGTTTGATGCAAATGGCACACTTCTTTCTGAGTATCGGTCATCAGATGGAATAAAAACAAAGATTGCAGAATTGTGGACTGAAATTTTTGATTGTGTGACTGTGGTTAAGAACAAGGAAGGTGGATGAACTCTTAGAACTAGTGAGATCATTCAAGGAGAAGGTTGTGGAAGAAGGAACAAACCGGCGAAATGACAAGAGGTCTGAGATTGAGTTTTTGATGGGTGCCACTATTCCCACTGACATTAAGATCTTGCCTCCAAAACAGTGTAAAACTAAGGGTTCTGGAAGGCGACTTATTTCGTCTAAAGAAAAAGCCATGAAAGAACAAAAGAAGCCTCCTCGGAAGTGCAATGCTTGTGGAGAGATGGGATACCATGATTCAAGAAATTGTCCTGGCAAAGTTTAATCATAATGCATTCTATTAATTTTACTCAATTTTAATATATTCTAAATATAATAAATTGAAAATTGAAAATGATTTATTATATGAACATCTGTTTTGACGTACATCTGTTTATACAACAATTTTGTTTATACCATGGTTTGAAAACAGTGTCTGTTTTGACGTACATCTGTTTATACATATCGATATTTTTACATAGGTAAAACAGTGTCTGAATTGATGTACATAAGTTGATATCCATTGCACATATTCACAATTAGTACATTGTCAAAGCACCTTCTGTTTTGATATATATAACTTGATATCTGTTGCACATGTTCAAAATCTGTAATAGTTAAAGCACCGTCTGTTTTGATGTACATAACTTGGTATCTATTGCACATGTTCAAAATCTGTAAATAGTTAAAGCACCGTCTGTTTTGATGTACATAACTTGATATCTGTTGTACATGTTGATATTTTTAGATAGTAAAAATAGTGTCTGTTTTGATGTACATAAGTAGATATCAGTTGTACATATTGATATTCTTACATAGTAAAAATAGTGTCTATTTTGATGTACATAAGTAGATATCTGTTGCACATGTTTACAATTTATGCATAGTTATAACAGTATATGTTTTGATGTACATAACTTGGTATCTATTGCACATGTTCAAAATCTGTAAATAGTAAAAGCACCGTCTGATTTGATGTACATAACTTGATATCTGTTGTACATGTTGATATTTTTAGATAGTAAAAATAGTGTCTGTTTTGATGTACATAAGTAGATATCAGTTGTACATATTGATATTCTTACATAGTAAAAATAGTGTCTATTTTGATGTACATAAGTTGATATCTGTTGCACATGTTTACAATTTATGCATAGTTATAACAGTATATGTTTTGATGTACATAACTTGGTATCTATTGCACATGTTCAAAATCTGTAAATAGTAAAAGCACCGTCTGATTTGATGTACATAACTTAATATCTGTTGTACATGTTGATATTTTTAGATAGTAAAAATAGTGTCTGTTTTGATGTACATAAGTAGATATCACTTGTACATATTGATATTCTTACATAGGAAAAATAGTGTCTATTTTGATGTACATAAGTTGATATCTGTTGCACATGTTTACAATTTATACATAGTTATAACAGTATATGTTTTGATGTACATAACTTGGTATCTAATGCACATGTTCAAAATCTGTAAATAGTAAAAGCACCGTCTGATTTGATGTACATAACTTGATATCTGTTGTACATGTTGATATTTTTACATAACTTTGTTATTATGGGAAATGATGCTTTTAACGCATGGAGTATTTAATGACATACCTTCCCCAAAAAGTACCTTCCCTAAAAAGTACCTTCCCCAGTACAAATTAATTACAGTATAACGCGTGGAGCATTTCAAATTAATGACAGTTTTCACATTCACAGTATAAAAACACATCCACACACACGCAAACACATCCATAATCCTTCCGTTCCCTACTACAACCGTACAACTATCAAAATATTATCATCTAATTTATAAATATAATATTCTACAATATTTTATAATTCAAATATTATCATCCACAACTACTATAAAAATATTATCATAAGCATTAAAAAGTACTACTTTATTATTAAATTTAATTAATAATGAGAATTGAAGATGTTCATGGAGTTATTTCATCACGAACTATTCCAAAAAAAATCTTTAGTTGATTTGTCTTTAGTACCTCAGATGAATTGGTGCAAGTTCAAGTCCTGTGTTGATCTGTTATCAACACAGGGTTATATGATACCGTTATAGTCCTTTGAATGGTACAAAGCCGTGAGGGTATAACGTATCGAAACTAGAGACGACATTCTTCGGTTTCATCAAGGGTACAACTTCAAGATGTTTTTGGAGAATTGGGTTTCACATCTTACCACACCCTTAAACTGATCCCTAAATGTCTTAACCAATTGACAATACTCATCAGATTTATCATTATATTCAGCGAGAACCACGTCAATTTGTCCCATAGTGATTTACTGACGTTGTTCTCGCTGAATATGATGATAAATCTGATAAATCTATCGTCATTTGGTTAAGACATTTAGGGATTAGTTTAAAGGTGGTAAGATGTCAAACCCAACTCTCCACACACATCTTAATTAACCAGAAGGAGGGTGAAGATTTATCCAAGAGGAACTTCATCGTTTACATATGATCTGTTTTTATACATGGGAGTGTTAGTTCAATTCCTAGCTTAAAGATACTGATATGTGGCAGGGAAATGCAACTGAGCAAATAAACAAGTACTTTGATGCTTAGTTCAGTTGTACTTGTAATCTTTCGTTTTCTTTTAGGTGCTGAAAAGTGTTATGTGCAAGTAATATAGAAATATGTACAATGAACCACTTTAATATGTACCTTTTGTTTTTTAATTAAAAATATGACAATACATACGGAGTAATTATATAGTGTATACTCTATATAATTTATGATTTGACAATATATACGGAGTAATTGATGTACATAGGTTGATATCTTTTGGATATGTTCACAATTTGTACATTGTCAAAGCACCGTCTTTTTTTATGTACATAAGTTTATATCCGTTGCACATATTCACAATTGGTACATTGTTAAAGCACCGTCTTTTTAGATGTACATAACTTGATATCTGTTGTACATGTTGATATTTTTAAATATTTAAAGTAGTGTCTGTTTTGATGTACATAAGTTAACATATGTTGTACATATCGATAATTTTACATAATTAAAACAGTGTCTGAATTGATGTACATAAGTTGATATCCGTTGCACATGTTCACAATTTGTAAATAGTTAAAGCACATAATATAACTTGGTATCTATTGTACATGTTGATATTTTTACATATTTAAAGTAGTGTCTGTTTTAAAGTACATAACTTAAAATATATTGTACACGTTATTTTCACAATTTGTACATTGTCAAAGCACTGTTTGTTTTTGTATACATAAGTTACTTTGTACTGAACATAAGTTGGTATATACAATTGTTTCAAAATGATTCAAGCACTGTAAGTAATAATTATATACATAGGAAATGATGCTTTTAACGCGTGGAGCATTTAATGACATACCTTCCCCAGAAAATAACTTCCCTAGTACAAATTAATGACAGTATAAAAACACATCCACACACACCCAAACACATCCATAATCCTTTTGTCGCCTACTACAACTATCAAAATATTATCATAAGCGTTTAAAAGTATTTTTATTAATGAGAAATAAAGATGTTCATTGAGTTATTTCATCATGCACTATTCAAAAAAAAACTTTAGTTGATTCGTCTTTAGTACCTCAGATGAATTGGTGCAAGTTCAAGTTTTGTGTTGATCTGTTATCAACACAGGGGTATGTGATACTGTTATAGTCCCTTGAATGGTACAAAGCCATGAGGGTATAATGTGTTGAATATACCCGGGTTGAGTTCCCCAGGTCGAGATTTAATAGTCTCCCGAGAAGAAGCAAGGATAAAATCTGCCTGTATCACAAACGAGAAGTTTGTGACCATTGAGGTGGGGAGGAAAGCGAAAACTCCAATTGAAGACGTTCCTCTTTGTAGCCTGTTTCCAAATGGGAATGCAAGCGAGATTATCCATTTTTCAACTTGATTTCTACTAGCAACTCTTCCTTCCTCCTTCACAAAGAATGCCTGTCTCCACATATTATACTGGCATTTCTTGTCGGCACTCTTTGACGTTGCACTATCTGCGTGTACATAAAGCTGTTTCAGCTTGTTTAGGAATAGAAGTGGCTCGGGATGAAGCGTGGACAATTCTTCCTTCACTGAATTCACCTTGTCTTCCTCGGAGTAATATGTATAACTTGTTGAGATATGTAAATCTAATATGGAGATATGTACATGTAACATTTACATATATACATTACGTACTAGAAATATGTACACAAGGAATTATTAACGCAATTCAACAGAAAATTTGATTCAATTACTGTATGCACAGCAAAATTGCAAATGTATTAATTTCGTAAAGATGTGTTATGTACAACTAATATAGAAATATATACACTAGTAAAATAATATACATAATTAATAATATAGTGTATATAACTTATCATTTGAAGCTAGTAAAATGTCCACTCTTAAGTATCTTACATTGATTATGTAGTATAGATGATATGTAAATATATAAATTTGTAATGTCAAATTTGACTTCGTATATAAATCAGAAATTATTATTAATGATTCAACCATTGTAAGGATGCTTTTGATACAATTCGTATAGACGGTTTTATGTATAGATGCTTTTGATACGGAGTACTCGTACAATTTCGGTAAAGGACTTTTTCATTTATACCTTCTCCATGTATACCTTCTTTTTCTCATTTACAGTATAAGTTAATTTGTACTGAACATAAGAAATGCATATAAGTTGATAAACGGGTTTACATAAGTTACTTTCTGAATAAACGGGAGTTCCTACCACAACCATAAGTAGACATTCCTAAAACAGTACTTATGAATGAAAATCCCAAAACATACAAATGGTTGGCTAATTAATCACTGCATAGAATAAGTCATTAAATCATGAAAATTTCTTCTTGGCTATAGAGAATTTTACTTAATCTACATCCTTTTAAATAATCTCTTAATGAAAAATGTGATCTGTAATCTTCCTCTTCCGTAGATTCAATAATCTTCAAATGTTCATTTTCTTCAGATCCAAGTTGAAAGCTGTGCAATAATTTTCTAGCATGCATATTGTTCGTCAAATAACATCTACATCTCTTGGAAACTTCAATTCCATCTCTACGAACAGTAGTCATTCCTTTAATATGAGTTGTTCTCAATCTTCTATTATAATCTATATTCCATTTAGGTGCATCGGACCGTAATAGAAACATTTGGGACCACCTCTTCCAAACAATAGCCATGTTCGCTTTGTCATAATCAGAGGGAAGCCTTTGAAAGATTTTTTTCCATGAAATCTTCATTGCACATTACTTCAATTGTTGATGAAAATCGTCTTCCATGTATTTCAACTTCATGATGATGATTATAAATGAAAGATAGATGATTAATTTTCTGTTCCTTGCTCTTATTAATGGTTGTTACTCTATCTTCAATTTCATTATTCTTCGCCCATCCCTTACACAATATTTTCATGGTGTTATTAATGAGATGAAGAGAAAAAGGTGAAATAGAAAAATGTATAAACAAGTACTGTAAAAGATAGGGTACTGCAGAAGTCTTTGAATTTACTGAATAGTCTTCGTATTAATTGCCTACCCCAGCTTGCTTTTTTACGCGTGGACATACATTACTTTACCAACCCCATCTCATACCTACCCCAGTTATACCTTCCCCACCTAGACTTTATTATGTCTTTAGATGGAATATGAATATATACATTACGTAGTGTAATATATACATTACGTAGTAGAATATACTGTATGTCTTTTGATGTAAAGTGTGATGTAAATTGGAATATAAATTTAAATTTTAAAATACATAGTTAAAATAGTGTCTGTTTTGATGTACATAAGTAGATATCAGTTGTACGTATTGATATTCTTACATAGTAAAAATAGTGTCTATTTTGATGTACATAAGTTGATTTCTGTTGCACATGTTCGCAATTTATGCATAGATATAACAGTATATGTTTTGATGTACATAACTTGGTATCTAATGCACATGTTCAAAATCTGTAAATAGTAAAAGCACCGTCTGATTTGATGTACATAACTTGATATCTGTTATACATGTTGATATTTTTAGATAGTAAAAATAGTGTCTGTTTTGATGTACATAAGTAGATATCAGTTGTACATATTGATATTCTTACATAGTAAAAATAGTGTCTATTTTGATGTACATAAGTTGATATCTGTTGCACATGTTTACAATTTATGCATAGTTATAACAGTATATGTTTTGATGTACATAACTTGGTATCTATTGCACATGTTCAAAATCTGTAAATAGTAAAAGCACCGTCTGATTTGATGTACATAACTTGATATCTGTTGTACATGTTGATATTTTTACATAGTAAAAATAGTGTCTATTTTTACATAACTTTGTTATTATGGGAAATGATGCTTTTAACGCGTGGAGGATTTAATGACATACCTTCCCCAAAAAGTACCCTCCCCAAAAAGTACCTTCCCCAGTACAAATTAATTACAGTTTTCACATTGACGATATAAAAACATACAATTGTACTTGGACACGTTTGTCATTTTGGGAAAGGATGCTCTTGACCATCATCATTTATATTCTTTCATACTATACCTACACCAGTTATACCTTCCCCATGTATACCTTCTTTTTTTTTCTAATTAATGACTTTTTGCCATTTACAATATAAATTGACGAAAGCACACCCACAACCACACCCACACCCACACCCACAATACATTCCTCTTTGCATTATTTAATTAGAAATAATTATAATTATTCATCAAGTACCATGCAAATAAATTCTTTAGCTGATTTGTCTTTAGTATCTTATATGAATTAGTGCAAGTTAATGAACATATAATTTGCACCAATTCATCTGAGTTACTAAGAAAAAATTTGCTAAAGATTTTATTTGAAATGAAGTTGGGGTATTAAATACTCACAAAGGGAGTTTAGTCTTCTATGTTTTGTTGTTTTACTGTACATAATAGGTATAGCACTGTCAAAGTATAGAGTAAGAGTATTATTTTAACCATACAAAACTATTTTTAATATTCTAAAGTAATCATGACTTTTTCATACTCAACTACCCCAGGCGACTTTTCATTTCAAAGTATTGATTATGGTATACTCTATTAAGTTGTAGTACATATTGAATTAAAGTAATGTTACATAACTTACGATTTGTTGTATATAAGTTGTACTGCACATATTCAAAGGTATAGCACTGTCGATTCTATATTTAAACTATTATTAATGGTGTGTTTTAAAATTGTTTTAATGTTAATGTAATTTATGTATATTAAAACAGTAAATATACTATGTACATAAAGTTATACTGTGTTGTACATAAACTTATACTGTGTTTTGGTGTACATAAGTAAATGTGCGTTGTACATGATACATGTCTGAAAGCAGTGTTTCTTTTAAAGGATATATGTACATATAAAATGTTATACTTGAAGTACATATAGAGTATACCCACTCCGAAGTACAGTAATGATGACTGCAAAGTAATGATGAATTTTTCATCCTCGAGTACCACAGCCGACTTGTCATTTCAGAGTAAAGATGATTTTTGCATCTACTGACGTCAGTTGCATATACAAGACTATCAAATTTTGTTTATATAAGGCAGTATATATATTAAATTAGAGACTTTTTTATTGTACATAACATACGACATAATTTATACGAGTACTGCACATAACTTTTTTTTATTACTTGATTATATTGATTATATTTACTTGATTATATTTTCAGACATATAGACATTTTTTTTATTGCACATATTCATATATATATATATAACTGTCTCTTTAGGGTTATTAAAATTATGTGTATCAAATCTTTAGATAATGACAAGCTTTGAACTACAATTCAGCCGAATACGTAACAAGTTCAAGGAGTAGCAAGCCAAGAAACACGTCAGCCCAAGTGAGCATCAATGGCCTCGAGGGTACATAAAAGAAATCAGACAAAGAAAACTAAGTACAATACATCATTAATGCAAAGTTGAGTACAAATCAGATTTGTCCCCTTAGGCGTGCTTCTCTTTAATTGTAATTGTCCCCACGTGTTGACCCATACATGTGACATACTGAAAATTACTTTATGTACAACATATAATACTCTATGTACACTGAAAATTACTTTATGTACACTTCAAATTTTAATATCCTATGATGGTTAAAGCAGTGTCCGTTTTGATGCACATAAGTTAATATTTGTTATACATGGTGAAATTTGTACATGGATAACTAGTTGAGATATGTACATCTCATTTGGAATTATGTAAAATTGATAATCACCATTTCCATTCTTTACCACATCTACTCCTTTCTCTATGAACCTTAACAAATTGGGGGTATTGATCATATCGACTAATATTTTAATGAATAGAGCATACTAATCATATCGACTGAACTGGAAGTTATTCACCAAAAATTGCATGCATACTCAGTACAGATCAGTACTACCAAGAACACATACGTCAAATACGTAATTAACATTCATACTATAATCAGTTCATTCCAAAATGTAAGTGATCAATAATTGTAGTACAATATATCCAAAGTAGGATTAGAATTACAATCCGAGTTAACAGTAACTGCATATGCACAAAAATTCATATGCTTCCAAAATAACATCCATATCCTAGGGTTCCTCGATCACTTACCTAGATCATCTTTTCAAGGGTAGAAGTTTGGGTAAATCTGCCACAAGGCCTCCAGGCAGATCTCATAGTGGCAGATTTCCGTCATGTCCGCCAAATATCCACCCTCTCCCCTCAACGTCAGGGGAACCATCCTGTAGTCCGTGTCCCTGGACAGATATTGGTCATCCATCCAAGAGGCAACCCAACAGCGAGGTCCGTCGTATGGATGAATCTGCATCCCCATTTCAGGTTTGCCTCTTCCGAAGTCTTCAAAGGCCCGTTGCAGCTTATACGCGTGGAGGTTGTTCTGATAACCGCTCTTGAAACAAATGACTGCAGCTCTGGTGAAGATCGGGCCATTTGGACTGGAAATCCACTTTAGCATAATCTTCTCCACCGGATAACCCAAGGCAGTTAACCTGTTCCTTAAACCAGTTAGTGATCTACTAGTATGTAAATATGTACAGTATATACTAATCTATGTACAACAAAACTACCAGTTATTTAATACAGTATGTAAATATTGTACTTAAATAATACAGTATGTATTAATCTATCCAAACAATTTATGTAACATTAAAACAGTATAGATTTATCTATTAGTTATGTACAAAAACACAAAAGCTTTGTATATGATTTCTTATTCAATGCATGTAAGTATTTATTACACAAATTAACTTGTTCCTTAAACCAGTTAGTGATCTACTGGTAACCTTGTTATCAACCACCTCAAATGGTAAATTTGCAATAATGCATTTAGGAGGGTACATCAGTTCTACATACATTTTTTTGGGTTTTTTTTTTTTTAAATTTTCAAAGTTTAACTACTCTCAATCTTAACTTGAGGAGTATATATATAACTGATTGAAAGTCCACTCAACCCCCTTTGTAATTATTACTTATGCAATTTTGAGATATTTATTTATTGCATGATAGACACGGTTTAATTCACCCATGAAATACCTCATTTACCAAAGTTAATAATTGTGTCTAATAGAATCCAGAATTTATGTGTGTACAGACTATTCACCTTTACTTCAATTTTAATTTATGTACTACATTTAACGCATTTTATACATTGGTAAATCACTGCCTTATACATTAATAAGTTTCTTTGTACATAATCTGTCTTATATATTTTATACGGAGTACATTTTATACATTGGTCAATTCTTTGCTCTATACATTTTATACACATTTCACTCTCTTATACATTGAAATTTATGTACTACGAACCTTCTGTTTTGGTGCACATAATCTGTCTCAGAACATTAAAAAATTAAAAACGTGTGCTATAAAATCCCACATTCTCAACAAATTCTCAATTTGTCTCTTTGTTTCCCTCTCTTTTTGTGTGTCTCTCTCTGTATCCCTTTTTCTCTCTTCCTTTCTCAACAAAAGATGAATATTACATGTAATGGAAAGATATACGATATTAGGCAACAACATAAACTGTGGTTTGCTTCTCAAAAGAAGGAGAAGTTGCCTTTTATATTTACCGATTCTCATGGACCTATTTCAAGTCCATATGTTGAATCACTTGAAAAGGTTTTTGAAAATGAAAATATAATGGAAATAATTTTCAGAAAGGTCAACCCTACTTTTAGAAAGAAAGAGTTTGCAAAATTGAGTCTTGTTTGCAAGAGATGGGCTCAAATACTTTTGGCACATCCTCATTCTCTTCTCTTAGAAATGGAGTACAGTATGAGTGTGCATGCAAGCATTAACAATGGATTACTTTCTCATCATAGGAATGGTGTCTTGCTGTTAAAGGAATGCAGATGCTATCTGACTAAAGATCTGCTTTGTAGAGATATGCTACACTATATGCAACTTCGACTTGCATCTCCAGAAGATGTAGTTCATCTTCATGGTTCTTCTCCTGAAGATTTTCTTCGAACATCTACCTTTGCTGAATATATGTTTGAGCCAACAAATTTTTATCCAGATATATAAGTGTATTTTGTTTTTTCCTTATATATGTAATGTTTGAACTATATGAAAGATGAATCTCAAGTTAATTTGAACTTATGTACACTTGTTATAAAATTATTTACTTATCACGCGTTTTTATATGTATTTGTACATAAGGCTATGTTTGACGGATTATGAGTGCTTCAGTAAACATAAATCTAATTAGAATAACTTATGTACAACAATTATAGAAATATGTACACCATGTTCACGGTTATTACTATGACTAATATGTAAAGCTGATGTGTAAGTATGTACATTATGTATTGATCTGTATACTATGCAGAAACTACCCATATAAGAATAAATAAGGTTAAGGGTTTCATGACCCGTTTACCAATGACACAAACACAAACAGGATACAACCTGATCTGTTTGCTGGGTCTAAATGCATGTAAAAGTTTATTACACATATAGTGTATATAATAGATATGATATACATAGTTTATATAAATGACATACTTTATATACATAGTGTATATAATTGTGTTCAACTGCCCCATAAATTTAATTAGAACAACTTATGATTTGATTCCAGTAATATATAAGTAGATAAGTTATATACAACAATTATAGAAATCTGTACAACCTTGGTTCTTGGTTATTATTATGACTAATATGTACAGTTGATATTTAAATATGTACATTATGTATTGATGACTAATATGTACTTGTTTCAATATGTACATTATTTTTAATATAACCGTGTAAAAGCTTTTTATATATATACTCCCTCCATCTCGTTCATTTGTTGTCCTTTTATATTCATTGTGAGGAGTATTTTAATCAAAGGACAACAAATGAACGAGACGGAGGGAGTATATACAACCGTGCCTTTTTCGATGTACATAAGTTACTATATGTTGCACATGTTGGAATTTGTACATGGTTATATAAATGTTTGCTTTGATGTACATATGTACATTATGTATTGACAAAACTACCCGTATAAAAGCTTTTTGTATGATTTCTTATTCAATGCATAGATACATTGTATATAATAGATACGTAGGATATACATAGTTTAAAATATAGTGTATAAAATATTAACGTTAATAATAATAATAATAATAATAATAATAATAATAATAATAATAATAATAATAATAATAATAATAATAATAATAATAATAATAATAATAATAATAATAATAATAATAATAATAATAATAATAAAGTAGTACTCGGTATTATACACATTATTTTGAAATATAGTAATTGCTCATCATATAACATAATATCTGTTGCATAGTTTAAACAGGATCTGTTTTGATGTACATAACATAATATCTGTTGTATTTGTCAATTTTTTACATAGTTAAAACAGTGACTGAATTGATGTACATAAGTTAACATATATTGTACATGTCGTTATTTTTACATAGTTAAAATAGTGTCTGAATTGATGTGCATAAGTTAACATATATTGTACATATCGATATTTTTACATAGTTAAAATAGTGTCTGAATTGATGTACATAAGTTGATATCTGTTGCACATGTTCACAATTTGTACATTGTCAAAGCACCGTATAATAATAATTAATTAATAATAATAATAATAATAATAATAAAGTACTCCGTATTAGACACATTATTTTGAAATATAGTACTAGTACTCAGTATTCCACTACTCTAGGACGTATTTATGACGTATTAAGACTTTTTGAAAATGACGTATTATTAAGAGTTTGGAAATAACTATTAAGAATTCCTATAATCACTTCAACAGTCATTTGACAACTACTAGTATTGCATAATTTGAACTATTTCACTTCAACTACTGAGAATTCATATAATCACTTCAACTATTTCAAAAAGTGCATCACTTCACAACAATTTGAAAAATCAAGTACGGAGTAATTTTTGAAGTACTGTAATTTATATCGATCAACTTCAACGATTATTTGGTGAGTGATATGTTCTTGATTCTTTGCATGCCATAACTACTGGTTTTTCGAACGATTTTGTGAAATTTACAGTAAAGTAAAATTGCAATCTTTTATTCTTTGGAGATTAGGTCTTTTATTCACGTTATTTATAAAGTACATATGCAGTTTTGTTTGTTATGTTTTTGATTTTTAGAGTGATTTTGTTGAAAATTAGCGTTAAGTAATTCACGAGACAAGATGAAATCATACCTGGAGAAGACTGCACCAAAGAGGAAAACTGATAAAAAGGAGAAAGGTACAATTTAAATTATGTACAATTTAAGGTATTTGTGTACAATTTAAATTATGTACAATGAAATTATACTGATTTTGTGTTCTTTATTCGTAGCTGAATGTAAAAGGAGGCGAACTGAAGAAAAGGATACAGACTCTGATAATTATGAAGAAACATCAGACAAACAATTATGTTTGATAACAGACGCAGATAAAGGTATATTCATTAAATAGACTACTATGTTAAAGAACTTTTTTTATTTAGTATAGCTTTAAAAATTTACATACAATTTGTGTTTGAAGTTATGTGCATTGTGTAATGCGTTATGAACATACAATTTACAGGTATTGCTCCTAAAACTACAAAGAATAGGAGGAAGAGAGTTCTACATGCAACGAACGAACTGCCATCATTGAAGACACGCATGTCCCCTGATGGTTTGGTTAAATTTCTAAATGATTGTCAGAGAAACAGACTGCAGATATTAAAGAATTAGGGTTTGGGGATTTAATTGATCTGAAAGTAAAAGAAGTCCCGTGCAAGCTTGCTCATTGGCTTGTTACAAATTTCATTCCTGATTCAACCACTTTTAAAGATAATACATTTGATGTGACAAATCTTGATGTACATATTGCAACTGGGTTTCCTATGGGACCAAACAAGATTGTCCTTGCATCGTATGATGACCAAGACATGGAATACAAAAAACTTCTTAATGAATGTAAGAATCAATTTGAAGGGTCAAAGGTTACGGCCCCTGCATTGAAATCCATCCTTAGTAATCAAAAGGATGGAGGTGATCTCTTCAAAAGGAACTTTATAGTTTATATCTGTTCTTATTTTATACAAGGTACCAGTTCTGTAACTCCAGGTCTTAGGATATTGAAGTCTTTAGTTGACTTGTCATTGGTACCTACATATAATTGGTGCGAATTTTGCCTTAATGCCTTCATTGAGGCTATTGATATGTGGAAGATGAACACAACAGAGAAGGAGAAGTTTTTTGATGGACCTACAATGGTCTTTGTGTTCATATATTTGCAAAGAATGCGGTACAGAAACAGCACACCAGTCCATGCTTTCCCAACAATGCTGTTCTGGACACAACAGTCCATTTCAAAGAGAATAATGGACGAAGCAAAAAAATCGGGTACGTTTGGTAATGGTCTGGTTATCCCATTAGAGTCCCTTGATTGGTACAAGGGGGAGGAAGTAAAGGAAAGTATGAACAAAGAGGGAAAGGAAGAAGGAGATTGGTTACAAAGTTTAATGCTGAAATCTGTTGAATTCACAAAAAATTTCAAGGGGTTCAAAGATGCTATAAATGTTGCAAAGTTTGCCTCCCCTCAATGCAAACCAATAACAAAATTGTAAATGTTGACCAATGATTTTGTTGAAAAACTTGTGACAATAACAGAACATGAAGAATTTGGTAAGAATTTTTCTTCAATTGGTTTTATCCCCATTCATTTGTTATAATATGTTGAATATAGTACTTATGTTTCATCTTTTGCTTCGAAATAGGTGAGGAGGAACAAAATGAGAAGAATCCAGAAATACTGCATATGATACATAAGATGGCAAAAGATCTTACTTCTGTGAAAAAGACTGATCTTGAAAAGGACAAGATAGATGAAATGAATACTGTACTACTTCTGGAAAATGTTGATACTGCAGAAGACATCAATATTCATGATGATCCTATTTCTAGTCCTGTCAAGAATGACAGTGAAGATGTGTTGAATGTTGATGCTGCAGAAGACATATGTACAGATGCTCCTATTTCTAGTCCTGTCAAAAATGACAGTGAAATTATTTCCGAGGAAAATGAAGATGTGTTCGATGCGGACACTGTGGAAAATGTTAATGTTGCAGAAGACATCTGTACAGATGCTCGTATTTCTACTCCTGTCAAGAATGACAGTGAAATTATTTCCGAAGAAAATGAAGATGTGTTCGATGTGGACACTATGGAAAATGTTAATGCTGCAGAAGACATCTGTACAGATGCTCGTATTTCTACTCCTGTCAACAATGACAGTGAAATTATTTCCGAGGAAAATGAAGATGTGTTCGATGCGGACAATGTGGAAAATGTTGATGCTGCAGAAGACATCTGTACAGATGTTCGTATTTCTACTCCTGTCAATAATGACAGTGAAATTATTTCTGTAGAACACAAAGATTTTTTGAATGCACATACTATGGAAAGTGTTGATGTGGATTTGGAAACTTCTGTTGTAAATGTGCATTTGGAATCTCTTACAAATCAAAACAAGGAAATTGATACACTTAAAAAAAAAGATTGAAGCACAGCAAAAGGGAAAACAAGGAGATGTAGCAGTTTTCAAATCTTCTTTTATTAATAGGAACATCAGCTGTTTGACCTCTCTCAAAGCTCAGCAGAAATATGTGTCAGACTATGTATTTGCACCAGGAAAGTCTTTGTAGTAAGTCTCATTAATCTTTTAAACAAGTTTCATATCTGTTCCTGTTTTGATTTACATAAGTTGATATCTATTGCACATGTTCACAATTTGTACATTGTCAAAGCACCGTCTGTTTTGATGTACATAACTTGATATCAATTTGTGCATGGTTATAGAAGTGCCTATTTTGATGTACATAAATTAATATATTTTGTACATAAGATTCATACCAGGTATAGCAAAACTAGTACACTAAATAATTTAATTTTTCAGGGATATTCTGTTTAAGTTTGGAAACATTGAACTTTCAAGGGGGGGACCTGTCGATGATGGCAACCTGTGATACCCGAATCAATGAGTTAATTTTAAATTTCTGGTGCCTATTGATGAATGATTTGGAAAAACTATCACTGACATCATCTATCAAACGTGTGTATATGTCTCCTTTTCAAGAATATCAGGTAATGTTATGTATTCCATTCACATATGATAAAAACTGTTTTCACTCATGATTCTCTTCTAAACAATTACTACAATGTTTCAGGTTCCCACAAGTGAAATGGACGTTAATGATGTGCAACTGGTAATCAAAAAGATATTCTTTACAACTCTTATTTATTTATTTATTTATTTAATCATTCATTCATTGTGAGAACTAATAATGTGATTTTCTTCAAGGCACTTTTCTGCTTTAGATATTCAGCAGGTTATGTTGTTTACTGTGCAAACTCAATCTCGAAGAAATTTGAGATGATTCATTTTGGGTTTCATGAAGGAATTAACAGCAAAGAGATTGGTCTTGGAGCTAAAGAGATTTATGTAAGCATACTCTAGGCATTAACATTACACATTCTATGTTTGTGTTTTTTCGTTCATTAAAATTTTAGGCATTTATATATAAGTCTGTGCTCTTTTGTACATTAAAATTTATGTTATCTGGCCTGAATAATTGGCTTATATTTTCAGAGTGGTTATTTGAAGGAACATTTCGAACATAAAATCGAATGGGTGAATGAGTTTGATACCTATGAGTTGATCGAATATATTCCAGATTTCTCTAAAGATTTGGAAAGTAACAATGGCATTCTTTCAATGAGAATCATTGAAACATACAAAGGCAATAAAGACAATTATGCCAAAGAGTTCAAACCAGTAAGTTAAAAATAACAACACATTCATCACTGATAATAATCTATATGTTATTATTTTCCAATATACTAATGTTATCATGTGTAATGATTATGTATATGTGCAGTCCACCATTTCATACAATGATTACATAAAGATGATGACAGTGTCGTATTGGCACAGAATACTAACTTCAGACAGGAATGAGCTGAAGAATACTGTGTTGAAGGAGGCAAAAAAAATGTTGTATGTATCTAATAGCTTGTTGTTGATAAGTCATAATTTGACATACATAAATTATTATATATTGTTTCGATTACAAAGTCATATTCTGTTCTATGACTTTTATCATCTTGGAAGTGGAAAATTTAACAACAAAAAAATACAGCGATTCTCATATAGTTGAAAATTTCTTGAAAAAAGTAACAAAAAAGAATTTTGCTGGAAAGGGATTAGAGGACAAGCAGAAAGAATACGATGCCATGGTACGATCGTATAATAGGTAATACATTCTGCCCTTTCCATTGTTTTTGAAATTATTCATCATAATTAATTAATTTTAAGGTTATTACTCCCACGTTGTGTGTTATTTTACAGCGAAATCATTATACAAACTGAATGGATGTGTTTAAGCCGCATAGATATGCAAGCATTGTTATTTGCAGATGAGGAATTATTTGATATGGTAAGAAAATGTCTAACAAGTTTTAATCTTATAAATTCAAATGCTTCTAAGTAAATCTAACGAGTTCCATTTTAATAGGCGATAGATTTGTATGGAATTTATATTACATTAGGAAGGAAGGGTGTCGTATTCTTTCCAACAAAGGCAGGGGTAAGTATATCAAATTGGTGTACTTATTTTCGGTATTTAAGGTTACAGTTGTTTATTTGATGCTTATCTTTTGTTTCAGCAATTAGACCCAAAGAGCACTACTACTCTTGATACTCCGTACTATACTGTATCATACATGCCTCATGATACGAAATCTATGAGAAAGGTACACCCAATGATTAAAGTATTAAAAGTTGACGATAATTAACTATAAAAAAAAACTATGTTTATGACTGTGAAAAGTGTAAATTTTCAGATCTTTGTTCCAATTCACACCGAAGACCCGAATCATTGGATTTTACTTGTCTGTGATCTAGAAGATAAAAGGAATTACGTCCTTGATTCATGCAAGACGAAGTTTTACAGTAAAAGGAACAAGCAAGTTGAAAAAGTAGTGTATAATGTTTCAAACATTTTACAAAACTACCCTGGCTATGAAGAAATTTCCAAACAAATGGGAAAATTTCAAGTGGAAGCGTTTAAAAATGCAGCGAAGCAAAACAATGAAGTTGATTGTGGTGTCTTTGTTATGAAATGGATAAAGGCATTGCATGACAAGAAGAAATGGACAAGTGAATCATACTTTAGAAATAACAAAGAATTTAGGCGTGAAACATGCTTGGATCTTTTGAAGTGGGAAAAGAACTATGTGACAAATTTCAGTGTTAAGGAAAAATATGAGATCTTATTTTAATTGTATGTAGAATTAGTTATATTACTGTAATAGACGATCTATTAATACGAAAATGGCAATCAATGGATTATTTGTTTATCATTGGATATGTTATGTACGCATCAAAATACAAATACGTACAAGGAACATCTCTAAGATAACCTTGGACGAAATATGTCTTGTAGATAGTAAACTTCACACAAGAAGCATACAAGACGTTGTTTTGTGGAAGGAGTGTTTACCGGTAAAGTTGATCTTTGCCTTATTTTGTGCATCATAAATCTAGTTTGAAGATCATCAAGGCAGCCAATTATGTTGAACTGCTCCCTATGTATGCTAAAGTTTATGTTATGTACATTTAAACTACTTGTGTTATGTTGAACTGACAAAATACATTTAAAGTATTATGTATGGTTAAAATAGTCATGTCTTATGTTTTTGTATAATGTTTAAATAAGCTTGATATTTGACTTATGTTCTCTAAATTCTATATTATGTACACTAAAAGTATTTATCTCTTACTGTATGTTTTCCAGTAAACTTATGTACAAAATATAATATCTTATATACTTAGAATCTGTCTTATTTTCAATGAACATAACAGCATTATAAATCGAACATAGTACTCCGTATCTTAACAGGAGCCCGTTTATTATTTAATTAAAACCCATAAAAGAATACTCAAAATTGGTATCTGACCTACTTCATAGCCATAAAAGAAAAAGAAAAAAAAGAAAGCGATCTCTTAAGATCTTCCCCAAATTATCTTCAACAATTCAGCGATTTCTGTAAGTTTATTCTAGATTATCTTTTCCGATTACCTTCGACATTGCGGTATATTGTTGTTTTTTGAAACGATTTTTTGAAGATTGGTATAAAATAATAGGCAGTATGCAATTACTTCCGATTGTGTATAAAACGATTTCATCTGACAGATTATTCAACTTGTGCAAATTAGGTTAACAAAAAAGATGAAAACAAATCGGGAGAAAAGCGGAACAAAGAGGGAAGTTGCTCATAAGATCGAAGGTATATAAACTTATACAGTACTCCGTATTGAACCCCATACTCTCAATGTAAATGATGCATATTGATTTTTCGTTAATTATGTATAGTTGCATGTAAAAAGAGACGGGTAGAAGTAAACGATGATTCTAAGGATGATTCTAAGGATGCTCCTGATGATTCTAAGGATGATTCTAAGGATAATTCTGATGATTCTAAGGATTGTAGTTTTCAAACACCGAAATCACAATTACACTTACTCTCAGATGCGATTGTAGGTATGTACATTTGTTGTTTTAATTATCTGTTCTTAGAACTTGAACTTGTTACATATGCCCTCTATACATATCATTTAAATCTGTTTTGCTCACTCAAATTTACAGCTATCATTAATAAGCCTACAAAACCTACATAAAATAGAAGGAAGAGGGTTCTACATGCAGTGAATGAACTCCCAATATTGACCACAAGGATGTCCCTTGAAAGTTTGTTTAAATTTGTAAGAAATCTGTCAGACAAGCAAATTGAAGATATTAAGGAATTGGGGTTCGGGGATATAATTTCTCTAAATGTAAGAGAAGTCCCATCCAAACTTGGTCATTGGCTTGTTTCCAATTTTGAACCTGATTCATCATCATATAAAGGTCAGACACTTCAGGTTACGAATTTGGATGTACACATAGCAACCGGGCTTCCTATGGGATCAAATGATATTGTATTAGCATCCTATGATGACAAGGATGTTAAATATAATCAATTAGTTGATGAGTTCAAGGAACAGTTTAAAGGTTCCAAGATAACAAACAATGTGTTACAATACGTGCTAACAACACAGACGGATGGGGGGGATCAATTCAAGAGGAACTTCATTGTTTATCTTTGCTCTATTTTTATAGCGGGTAGTTGTTCTACAACCCCAAGCTTAAAGATATTGATGTCTTTAGTCGACTTATCATTGGTACCCACCTTTAATTGGTGCAAATTTTGCCTTGATGCTTTCATTGAGGTCGTTGATATGTGGAAGATGAACACAACAGAGAGAAACAAATGCTTTGATGGACCTATAATGGTCTTTGTGTTCATATATCTACAAAGAATGTGCTACAGAAACAGCACACCTGTTCGTTGTTTCCCGACAATGTTGTTCTGGACATAAGAGTCCATTTCAAAGAGAATAATGGACGAAGCGAAGAAATCGGGTACATTCGGTAACGGCTTTGTCTTGCAATCACAACCGGTTGATTGGTACAAGGTGGATAACTCTAAAACCTGTACTGCAAATGTTTCTTCCGTAATGGAAAAAGAGAAGCTAGTGAAAGTGGAGGAGGAAATAAAAGATGAGAATGATGAGCCAAAGGAAGCAATACACTGGGTGCAGAATTTAATCAACAAATCTTCTCAGTTCTCAAAGTCTTTCAGGGGGCTGAAAGATGCGATAAAAGTTGCAAAAGTTGCCTCCCCCCAATGCAAACCACTACTAGACTTTGAAAATTTGGCAAATGAATTTATAAACAAACTTTCAGAAATGAGAAGAGAACAGCCATCAAAAGAGAATGGTAATATTTTTTTTTATAATTAATTTTCTACCTGTATATACATGTTTATGGAACTGTCTGTTTTGACGTACATAAGTTGATATCTGTTGCATAAGTTACTATGTGTTGCACATTTTGGAATTTGTACATGGTTAAAACAGTGTCTGTTCTTATGTATATAAATTACTATTTGTTGCACATATTGAAATTTGTACATGGTTAAAACAGTGTCTGTTTTGATGTAGATAAGTTACTATGTGTTGCACTATTGAAATTTATACATGGTTAAAACAGTGTCTGTTTTGATGTACGTAAGTTACTATGTGTTGGACATGTTGGAATTTGTACATGATTATAGAAGTGTCTGTTTTGATGTACATAAGTTACTATGTGTTGTATAATTATAACTTATATACAGTATTTATTTTTCATCTTTTACTGCTTAGAATCTGGAGATAAATGGAAGGATGTTACTAATATTGCATCACAAGTTGTCAATGATGACAACACAAAAGAAGAACGCAAAATACCTTCTACTTGTCAAAAGGACTTCCCTACCTTCTCAGATGCAGACTTTGGTCTAGAAGAACTGACTCCACACGTATTAGAGATGTTAGATCAGATAGTAGAAGAAGCTGTTTCTGCCAAAAAGAATGAGGTACCAAAGATGAAGAAGAAGAAGAAGAAGAAGAATAAGAAGGAGAGAGACCCAATGATGCCAAGATACAGTTTGTTGAACTCGGATGAGAGCTATCAACTCAGTCAAGATATTAACCTTGACATGTATTCTGACCCTCAAGATACACCTCAGATAAATGAAGATGTAGAAAATGTGGATAAAGAAAAAACTCCCACCATAAATGAACAAGTGTTCAATTACAAGAGTGTGCCAAATGTGGATATGAAGAATGTGGATGTGGAAGCTACTACTGAACAAATGTTCAATAACAAGCTTGTGGAGTTTGTGGAGAACATGGAATCTACTCCTGCACATGCAGTAGAAAAAGTTAACTTAGAAACTCCTTATGCTGTGAAAAATATCATTCGAAAGAGCCCAGATATTGTTGAAAACTTGGTCACTCCACAAATAGTGGGGAATGCATCTCAGCAAGATGATGAAATGAATGAAAAAGAAATTGAAGCGCAATACAAGAGGAAACAAGCAATACCAGCTATTTTCAAATCTCCTTTCATACAAAGGAACATCAGCTTTTTAACCAATCTGAGTGCCGAAGAGAAATATGTGACAGACTATGCATTTGCATTAGATATCTCTCCAAGGTAAACAACTAATTTACATAGCTAAAGCACTGTCTGTTTTGATGTACGTAAGATACTATGTGATGCACATGTGTGAAATTTGCACATTATTAGACCAGTGTCTGTTTTGATGTAAATAAGTTACAACTTATTGTATATAACTCATACAACAGATGTACATAAGTAAAGCACTGAGAAGGTAGGGAAATGTGTTTAAATGCTAATAGTTTGAAAGTCATAGTTAAAATTGTTTCATATGAGTGATTGCTATACCAAAACTAATACACTAATTACTTTTTAATTTTACAGTGAACCTCTCTTTAAGTTTGAAACGATTCAGATTTCAAGGAGGCAGATGTTGATGATATCACAGTCTGGACATAATGTTGAGGAACCAATTTTAAATCTTTGGGGATTATTGATGAATGATTTGGAAAAGCTATCATCTCCATCATCCATAAAGCGTGTTTATATGTCTCCATTTAATAAATATGTGGTAATGTTATATATTCCATCAACAATGTCAACAGTGTAAATATATTTTTGTTCATGAATCTCTTCTAAACACTTCTTTAATGTTTCAGATTCCTACAAGTGAAATGCAGTTGGATAATGTGCAATTGGTAAACAAATAGATACTCCTTATAACCTCCATTCATTCATTCATTCATTCATTCATTCTGTAAACTAATAGTGCAATCTTCTTCAAGGTCTTTTTCTGGACAATAGAATTACCATCTATTGTTCTTTACTGTTTAAACTCAATGACAAAATCATTTGAAATAATTCACTTTGGGTATCCTGAAGAACGTGACAGCCAACTGAACAGTTCTGAAGCTAAAGATAAATATGTGAGGACACTGATGTATTGTTTTTACTTTTTTTTACATTGACAATTATTTCACCTTTGTTGAATACTTTGTTATATTTGCAGTGTAATTATTTCTCTGAAAAATTCAAGAATAAGATCAAATGGGCCAATCAAGTGACAGACTATGAAATAGCGGAATTTATTCCAGATTTTAGTCGTCATTTGGAAATTGACAATGGTATTTTGTCAATGAGGGTCATGGAAATGTACAATGGGGATAAAAATTATTTTGCCCAAGTGTTCAAACTGGTAAACTTAATTATTCTACTTATATCATTGATACTATTTTATGTTTGATTATATTTCCATATATAAATGTTATTGATTAATGTATATGTTCAGAACAATGTTACATATGATAAGTATGTAAGGATGATGAAGGTGCGGTATTGTCACAAAATACTAACCTCCACCAGGAATCAGATGAAACATACTATTCTGAAAGATGCAAGAAAAATGTCAAGGAAACTTCTGTATGTTATAGACTTGCACTATGCTATCATATGACTACCATATATTGCACATAAAACATAAATCATTAACATTTACTGTTCTATAACTTTTCTCAGTAGGGCAGTGGAACTCCATGTGGAAAAAATATTCAGTGATGAAGAAATTATTCAAAAATTCTTAAAAGAAACAAAGAAGAAGACCTTTGCAGGAAAGGCAAATGAGAAAAAGAAGGACTCATATGAAAACATTTTAATTTCATATAACATGTAATATATTCTATCCTGTCCAATGTTTTATAATTCTTTCATCATAATTAATTTTAAAATTGTTGATTATTTGAACTATGTTATCTTGCAGGGAAGAGGTTATGGAAACACAATGGATAAATGTAAGCCGAAAGGCGATGCAATCCTTGTTATTACCAAAAGAACAACTATATGATATGGTAAATGTTACACTAATATTATAAATTCAAATGCTGCCAAATCAATCTAACAAGTGTTCTTTTAATAGGCAATCGATATAGCTGGAATATATGCAACATTCAAGAGGAACGATATACTATTCATTCCTACAAAATCAGGGGTAAAATATGTCAAAATTCCTGTACTTAAGTACTTTTTTGGTACATAATTATACAGTTGTTTACCTATTGTGTATCCATTGTTACAGGAATTAAACCCAGAAGTATTCTCTTCTCTGACAACGCCATACTGTACTGTATCATACTTGCCTGAAGATGGTAAATTCTTGAGAAAGGTATAACCATCTAATCTATATACTCCTATACCATTAACACAGTTGAATTTTGTACATGGTTATAGAAGTGTCTGTTTTGATGTACTTAAGTTAATATGTGTTGAAAATATGTATTACATTACAATAACTGTGAAATGTATACTTTTTCAGATCTTTATCCCAGTTCATATTGACACACCATTACACTGGATTTTGATTGTGTGTGATTTTGAAGACAAGAAGAATTACATCTTGGATTCAAGTAAAAGGAAGGGTAACAAAGCACGAATTGATGTTTGCCACAAAATAATGACAAATATCGCAATCATCATTCAAAACTACTCGGGCTATGAATACATCTCCACAAAAATGATGACAAATCCAATGGAGTATGTCAAAAATGCAGCTCAACAAAGTAATGGATTTGATTGTGGTGTTTTTGTCTTGAAGTGGATAAATGCATTTCACGACAAGGAGAAATAGACAGACAAAGATTATTTTAATGACATCAATGACTTTCGTCGTCAAACATGCATAAATCTTATGAGGTGGGATAAGAACTTTGTTAAGGATTTTACAGTTGACAGAAAATATAAAATTCTATTTTAGCTGTGTGTATGTAAACAGTCAGTGATGTAAACATTACTCCATGACAAGAATTTATATAAACATCAACGTTTTTATAATCATTCTCAGGTGAGTTATGTACAGCTAATATGTACATATGTACATTACATAATGACCTATATACTGTACTTCGTAAATTGTTAAACGTAAAACAAAATTAACCTATAACTTGCTTCTGTAAATAGTCAAAAACATAAAATGTATAGAGTAATCTAAACCTATAAAATTAACCTATAAAAGTAGTCAAAAACCATGTTTATAGAACTGTCTGTTTTGACGTACATAAGTTGATATCTGTTGAATAAGTTACTATGTGTTGCACATTTTGGAATTTGTACATGCTTAAAACAGTGTCTGTTTTGATGTACATAAGTTACAATGGTTAAAACAGTATCTGTTTTGATGCACATATTGATATTTATCAAGAAACTGAACCCTAAGAGGGTATTGGTGAACCCTAACGTGGATGTGATTCAAAGATGGGACACTGAACCATAAGAGTAGGGTACCGCATAAGACGGGACGGAAAAGGGTTTAGGGTTGGATTAGGCGGACCCGCTTCGCGGATCGGCCTAATCCAACCCTAAACCCTTTTCCTTATTCAAGGTCACTAAACCCGCAAGAAACTGAACCCTAAGAGGGTATTGGTGAACCCTGTCGTGGATGTGATTCAAAGATGGGACACTGAACCTTAAGAGTAGGGTACCGCATAAGACGGGACGGAAAAGGGTTTAGGGTTGGATTAGGCGGACCCGCTTCGCGGATCCGCCTAATCCAACCCTAAACCCTTTTCCTTATTCAAGGTCACTAAACCCGCAAGAAACTGAACCCTAAGAGGGTATTGGTGAACCCTGTCGTGGATGTGATTCAAAGATGGGACACTGAACCTTAAGAGTAGGGTACCGCATAAGACGGGACGGAAAAGGGTTTAGGGTTGGATTAGGCGGACCCGCTTCGCGGATCCGCCTAATCCAACCCTAAACCCTTTTCCTTATTCAAGGTCACTAAACCCGCAAGAAACTGAACCCTAAGAGGGTATTGGTGAACCCTGTCGTGGATGTGATTCAAAGATGGGACACTGAACCTTAAGAGTAGGGTACCGCATAAGACGGGACGGAAAAGGGTTTAGGGTTGGATTAGGCGGATCCGCGAAACTAAACCCTAAGAGGGTATTGGTGAACCCTGTCGTGGATGTGATTCAAAGAGGGTTATGTACAGCTGATATAGAATTATGTACAATGATGTCATAAGATTGGTTATGTACAGTTGATATTGAATTATGTACCATGATGTCCTCAAATGGGTTATGTACAGCTGATATAGAAATATGTACAATGATGTCCTCAAATGGGTTATGTACAGCTGATATAGAATTATGTACCTTATATAATGACCCTACGTCCTGTACATAATAATGAATACAGTGTACATAATTATTTAGGAAGATATACAGTTTGCATTGTGTTTTTTAATTAAAAATATGATATACATAATTATGAATACAGTGTATATAACTAATTATTTAGTATCTGTACATTTTCAGTCTAAGACGTAAATAATGAGTTATGTACAACTAATATAGAATTATGTACAATGATGTCCTCAGATAAATTATGTACAGCTGATATAGAATTATGTACAATGATGTCCTCAAATGGGTTATGTACAGCTGATATAGAATTATGGACCTTATATAATGACCCTACGTCCTGTACATAATAATGAATACAGTGTACATAATTATTTAGGAAGATATAAAGTCTGCATTGTGTTTTTTAATTAAAAATATGATATACATAATTATGAATACAGTGTATATAACTAATTATTTAGTATCTATACATTTTCAGTCTAAGATGTAAATAGATGAGTTATGTACAACTAATATAGAATTATGTACAATGATGTCCTCAGATAAATTATGTACAGCTGATATAGAATTATGTACAGCTGATATAGAAATATGTACAATGATGTCCTCAAATGGGTTATGTACAGCTGATATAGAATTATGTACCTTATATAATGACCCTACGTCCTGTACATAATAATGAATACAGTGTACATAATTATTTAGGAAGATATACAGTTTGTAAAATGTTACAAGCGCAACAAAATTTCTACTTTAAGATGTAACTAGATGAGTTATGTACAACTAATATAGAATTATGTCTAGTGATGTCCTCGGATGGATTATGTACAACTGATATTAAAATATCAACATTATTCAGTGACAAATATGTACATCATAAGTTATCAAAATAATTCAGCAGAGAATCAGTACAGAATCTACGTAATTCTTGATAATCGATTGTCTACTTGGATCAGCAGGTTCATAATCAGTTTTCTCTAAACGAATTGTTCAGGATTACAATCAAATCTGCAAGTGAAAATGACGACAATCAAATCAAGACCAGAAATCGTTGATAATCAAGCATAGAATTCCTTGATAATCAAGAACAGAATTCGTAAAATCAATTCTACGAACGAATTTACAAAGTGAACAAAATGAAATCTGCAACTTAAATGATGATAATCGAATAATGAAGATCTGCAATTGAAATGATGAAGACGCTCGATTTTACGAGTGAGCACAATTAACTCTGCAAGTAAAAATGATGAAGATCAAACGATGAAGATCTGCAAGGGAACTGATGAAGATGATCGAATGATTTGAATGAAAAAATAAACAAATTTCTAGAGAGAGAAAGTCGACTAATTCAAAAGGAAAGGAAGGAGATGGCGCGCGTTTGTTTTTGTGCTTTGAATTTTGATCAAGCCTGGTCCGTTGATCTCAATCAGATCTAACGGCCCAAATGCTGCCTCAACGGTTGCAGGGAGTTAGGCTGCCTCAATGGATCCTGAATCTATATATATATATATATATATATATATATATATATATATATATATAATATAGGGGGGATCAAGGGAGTTAATAACTCTCCAAGAGTCTCTTAGTGTTGATCCCCTCCATCCATTCATGTTAATATGGACGGTGGATGGATGGGGTTCAATTGTATAAAAAAAAAGGAAGCTGGGGGACTGACATGCTGCGGACAAACATCAACCATCAACCATCAACCATCAACCCATCAACCCATCAGTAGTCAATAGCTTCCCTCCTCATCCCCTACCCCCATTAATTTCCCTCCTCTCTAAAGTCCCGCCCAAAACCCATTACACTTCCCCATTCACCCCTTTTGAATTCATTTCACCGTTTAATCACTCACCACTCTCTTCGTCTCTCTAAAAAAAACCCATCTCCATCTCCGCAGCTTCTCCATCTCCGATAATGCCTAAAATTCCGGTGGTGCTACAAAGGTATGTTGAATGTTTCATTTTCGACGTCCGATTTTCCTTTTGTTCAACCCTTTTGTATTCCTTTTTCATGAACCCTAAAAAGTGGTGAAGAACTCCGGTCATGCATGAACCATAAAAAATAGTAAAAGAGCATTTTTCCCACCCGATAACCCTAATTTTGAGTTGAAGTTGTTGTAGTTGTACAATGGTTGTAGTTATAGAGTCAAAGGTGAAGTTTTTTTTCTTTGACAACTAATATTCACACACTTTTTATTCTTGATTAATCGTTGTTCCTCTAGTTATAACCCTAACTTTGAGTTGAAGTTGTTGTAGCTGTACAATGGTTGTAGTGGTAGAGTCAAAGATGATGTTTTTTTTCTTTGTTGAAGTTCATGTTGAAGTTCCCATAATCCTCATTGTAACTATGCATGTGCCATCGATTAGACAGTTTTTTGTTGAAGTTTTGCATGCTTCCTTGTTGAAGTTTATGTACAGTCATACAAAATATAATGAGTTGGTTGTACAGTCATACAGAGTTGTTTATACAGTCACCCGTTTGAGCTGGTTGAAGTTTTGCAGTCAAATTAACATTTGAATAGTCATACAGAGTTGGTTGTACAGTCATACATAGTTGTTTATACAGTCACCCGTTTGAAGATACATAGTCGCACTCGTTATATTTTGTTGTGAAGTCACAAAATGATGTACAATTATACCTTTCAAGCCACACAGTCGCAGTAGTTATGGTGCAAAGTCACACGCTTTATATTGTGTATAGTCACAGAGTTGTAAAGTCACAGAGTTGGTGTTTGGGAAGATAAAAAATTAACATTTGAATAGTCATACAGAGTTGGTTATACAGTCATACAGAGTTGGTTATACAGTCACCCGTTTGAAGGTACATAGTCGCACACATTATATTTTGTTGTGAAATCACAGAATGATGTACAATCACACCTTTGAAGCTACACAGTCGCACTAGTTATGATGCAAAGTCACACGCTTTATATTGTGTATAGTCACAGAGTTGTAAAGTCACAGAGTTGGTGTTGGGAAGATAAAAAATTAACATTTGAATAGTCATACAGAGTTGGTTATACAGTCATACAGAGTTGGTTATACAGTCACCCGTTTGAAGGTACATAGTCGCAAACATTATATTTTGTTGTGAAATAACAGAATGATGTACAATCACACCTTTGAAGCTACACAGTCGCACTAGTTATGATGCAAAGTCACACGCTTTATATTGTATAGTCACACAGTCGCTTTGTTGTATAGTCACCCGTTTGAGGCTGTAGAGTCACATTGTTGAAGCCATATACTCAGTTGTACAATCACACTCATTACGCATGTTGTTATTGCAGCATAAAGTCGGGTGCGAAGAAGAAAGTTCGAACGAAGACCGGTAAGAAGAAGGCCGTGGCAGAGACATCGGTCCGCGAACATGTAATTGATGATAGAGTGGTTGTGGACCAAACTTTGGGTAAGAAGAAGAAGAAGAAGAATAAGACTGTTGTCAAGTCCGTTGAAGATACATCGGGGGACCACATCGTTACCGAGACAAATGTGGGGGGGACAGAAATCGATGACGGGGGCAGAAAAATGAAAAAAAAAAAAGAGGTTGACTTTTGATACACCGCTCGCCGATCTGGATGTGGGTGAGACAGAAAAAGTTGAGGAAAGCAGGGCAAAAAAAAAAGGAGGGTCACATCTGATATACCGGCCGACCCCACTGTCGTGCGCGTGTCTCGGGGGAAGAGGGGAGGGGACCGCCGATAGGGTCAGCCGGATATTCACTGTAGGCCCAGACGGTTGCACCAGCAATTACGCAATTATCGAATGGTCAGATAGAGAGGGTGCGTGCTGTTGGCTTCGGCGGGCTATTGGAGCTGAGGATCGAATCGGTCCCCATTGACCATGCGCTTATGTTCCTCCGTGCATTTTCTGACGGGTCCCATATTTTTCGTGCCTCACGCCGGGAGGCATTCATGATGTCAAAGTACGACATCCACGACTGCCTCCAGCTACCTTTGGGCCCTCATCCGGTGAAAGTAATCCCAACCAGCAACAAGAAAGGGGCAGACTCACCTGACGTGATAAGGTTAAAGAGTACCTGGAGGAAGGGGTTAAATGTGGTGGAAAACAGCAAGCCAATAATATTAGGGAGGGTGCACGAAAAGTTAATGGCAACCAAAGCCGCTGACGACGACTTTGTCCGTAGGTTCGTGTTCTTCGCGTTGTCATAATTCCTCGCGCCTACTACGAACAACTCACTGGACCTAAGCCTGCTGGCCGCAGTGGATGATGTGGACTTGATTCGGGAACATGACTGGTGTAGCTTTCTCCTGCAGGATCTGGTGCGGGCGGGTAAGGGGACGCGTGACCCCAACAAAGTCCTCAACTACCTCCGGGGGTGCATCCCCATTCTGATGATTGCGTACTTCCAGCGCTACGATTTCCGTAGCGAGACTTGCAGATGCGACATACCATTTATCGCACATTGGGATGCACGGAGAATATGCGATCGTCTGGATGGTGAACTGGAGATAGGGTCACTGGGAAATCAGCTGCGTTCGAAGGTGTCGTACCCACGTACATGTGGAAAAACAGGTAGCGAGGGCGCCCCCGCTATAACGATGCCCTCTGACCACCAGCACTCTAGTCCCAAAAGAATAACGACAGGGATGGAGAGAGTCGATCGGTCGGAAGACAGCGCCGTTGACGTAAGTGATCCCCCAGACACTCCATAAATCATAAATTAATTGTCCGTGAAACGATTTAATCTGACAACCTTACCTATGTTTTTAAAAGCATAAACGATTCGTAAAACTGTGTTTATAATACAGTTGAGATTCCGTATTCACGATCGTTATGATCACACTCATCCTGATGTATAGTCACATACTATTAGCTGTATAGTCACACACTATTACCTGCATAGACACACACATTATGTTGTCCAGTCAGTACTATGACCTGCACAGTCACAGGCTATAAACTGTATAGTCACACACTTTATGCTATATAGTCACACACTTAGATGCTTAGTCATACTCACACTGCCAGCCTCAACACCACTGAGCTTCACACTAATGATTTGCCTTCAACTAAATTATAGGACGACTGGTGGTTTTTCATGAATTTCCGAAGGTGTGCGCTAGCCTTTTGCGGTTTCTGTGAGCAGGCTGCCTCCAAAGTAAGAGAAATATCGACGAAAAACAACGCAGTTCCGAGTCAAGACCTGTCCTCCCAATAATTCTGGGAAGATCCAGTCGTCCTCCGGTATATCGATGAAGTCGCTTCGTTGGCCGGCCAGTTGAAGCAGACTACCCAGAACGCCCTCGCCGTTGAGGGCGAGGAGCACCGCGATGCTGAAGCCTACGGTCTGATACACCGAATTGTGCAAGACTTGCGTGAATCTGGATACGTGGAGGACGATATTGAGAAATTAGATTTCTGTGTGGGGGATGGCGATAGAACAGAAGGTTATGATGATGAGGGCACTTTTGATGGTGGCATCGTGACACCGGGTTTCTGTGAGGGAGACGTTGAAGAGGGTGATGCCGCTGAAGAAATCAATGTTGAAGAGGATGATGCCGCTGAGGACGATGTGCAGGGTTCAGTTGACAAGAGTCCGACCGTAGTGGTGGCTCTACAGCAAGCAGGGTGGGAGACAACTGACGCACGATTGGCTTCCAATGTGCAGGGAATGCGTGATGTAATGCCGACTCCGCCCAACGCGACAGTCAGTTCTACTCTTGAGAAGGAACTGTACAAAGCAGGCTGGTCTGTAGCGGTCGTTGTTGCCACCACGCCTACGACGGCGGAAATCATCACGGACGATAATCAGCAGACAAGCGAGGGTTCAGGGAGCAGGATGCACCCCAAGCCACTACATCACCGGTACATCTTCCACTCCGACGTGGCATTTGAATGCATGGATACGATTCCAGACAATTATGGCTGCACGTTGGACTGTGGGAAAATATTGAGGGGGCAGTTTGTAATCTCTGGATTCATGTGCTCCAATATCGTCATCTTCTGGGATATCCTGCACGTACAGAAAGAAATAATCGACTACGTCTTTGACCGCGCAATGCCACGTCCGTCGGGGTACGTATTTATTGTGCTGCTCGTGTCGTTTTTTAAATGCATGTGCTAATCCTCTCAATGTTTGGTCTACAGCGAAATGTTGGTCGAGTTCACAGATTACGACTGTATAGCAAGGGGCGACATGCAGACGCTGGAGCCTGGCCTGCAGGTGATGAATAACGTCATTGACTGCTGGTGTAGGCTGCTGAACCAGCTGGTGTACGAAAAAAAGCACCAAGAGTAACCAGTAGATGTTACTTCTCTCTTGGACATACGGTACATTCACCCCCCCTATTTAGCTGTATAGTCACGCACTATTGGCTGTATAGTTACACACATTATGTTGTCCAGTCACCACTATAAACTGCATAGTCACACGCTATAAGCTGTGTAGTCACCCACTTTATGCTGTACAGTCACGCACTTTACACTGTATAGTCGCACACAATTGCAGCTGTACAGTCGCACACTTTACACTGCACAGTCACACAATTGCAGTTGTAAGTCACACTCATGTCAAACCCACACTAACTACATGTATTACCATCAATGCATGTGATCAGGCCCCAATGTTGGAATTGTGGAAGAAAGGAGGCCAGGGCAAGGATCATGACGAAGAAATATTTTACGTGTGGAACGAGTGGATAAAAAACAATTTCTCCGACTTTGCTTTGGACTCGGACATGGTATTACCCTGCACGTACTGTTTATTCGTAGTTGTTATGATCACGCTGTCACGTATAGTCACAGTCTGTATGCTGCAAAGTCACGCAGCTTAGTCTGTACAATCACATGATATAGGTTGCATAGTCAGGCATTAAATAGTACAAATGACCCCCATTCACATTAACTAAAAAGATGTAGTTCACTTTGCAGAGTCACTTATGTTGATGTGTACAATCACGTGATATATGTTGCGTAGTCAGACATCATAAATTTACAATCACACTGTCATGTATAGTCACAGTCTTTACGCTGCAAAGTCACGCAGCTTAGTCTGTACAATCACATGTTGTAGGTTGCATAGTCAGGCATTAAATAGTACAAATGACCCCCATTCACATTAACTAAAAAGATGTGGTTCACTTTGCAGAGTCACTCATGTTGATGTGTACAATCACGTGATATATGTTGCGTAGTCAGACATCATAAATTTACAATGAAACTATCATGTATAGTCACATTTTTTACGCTGCAAAGTCACGCAGCTTAGTCTATACAATCACACACTTTGCGATGTGCAGCCACGCACATGATATAGTATGTGCAGGATAATACCATGTCTGCCCATAATCCTGACGCATTGTTTGCAGGTGTTCGTCCCGATCTTAACGGGTGACGAGGGCCACTACAGTTTCGCCTGCATCAACTTCAATTCTGAGCAAATAGAGTACCTTGACAACAGGGTGTACGATAAAGATTTTACAAGGTTGCCTTACTATGGCATTGCTCGGACAGCGGTCAGGCCCTTTAAATTTAATATTAAATCAATTATGTGACCGCGAATGTGTTCACCACCTGACCCTGTCTGAACTTGTTTTGCAGGCTGATAAAATGGGGGAGTTCATGGTACAACGAGGGCTGGAGAAAGGTAAGAAGGTTCGTGCGTTTAAATTGGTAAACGTTCCCTTATCATGGCAGGGGGTGGGGTACTCCGCCAATGACTGCGGAGTGTACCTGATGATCCACATGATGCTGTACAACGGGTCCTCGTTCAACTGCTCCTTGGGGACAATGGCGGCCACGAATATGTGCAGGGCAGAAATCACGGCGACCCTTATACTGAGCGACGTGAACAGGGTGAGGGACACTGTTTTGAAGCAAGTGGCAGCGTTCGGAACATACAAGGAATCGTTGGACTCTGCCCGTACGTTCGTAACCACTCCTGTGAAGGCAACCACCGACAAGCGTCGGAGCAAATCACCGAAAACACCTGAACCCACCCCCCGATCAGTCCCAGAAGAAAGACAGTCAGCAATTAGGTCTCGGATACGGGGCTGTGGAGATGGGTTGGGTTGCTCCTTGAACCAAGGGCATCCTGACGCGAGCACCATTGTCATGTCGATCTTGTTTCGCCTGCACCGACCGCTGACGAGTAATATGCCCATCCTGCGAAAGCACGCCGCCGACTACTGCTTCCTTGACGATAATGGGTACGACGAAAGGTGAGTAACCGTCTTTGATTACTGATACGAGTTGCATATTACACATACTGACCGGTGTCGAAATCTTGCAGTGAACGATTAGGGTCCTACAGCACTCATGCGCAGCTGGAGAGACGTGACATTCAGACGCTCTTGTCCGGAGGTAGCATGAGCGCCGCTGTGCTGGAGTGTTGGTCGCACCTCATGAACTGGTGCGAATCAGACGACCACCGGCGTGGGTTATCCTCCCCCACTGACCCAACAATGGCGTGGTTCGGACTTCAACACATGGTATGCCCGAATAACGTCTGTGACTTTGCTCGTATAACAGCATGATTGTTGGAGATTAACACCCACACCGCATAACAAAAGCAAGTACAACTACAACCCAAGATGCAATATAAACAATAATAAATATATATATTTTCTCAACAACAAAAAAAATACCAACAATAATAAATATAACAATGATAAAGAAACAAACATATATATTTTGAATAGTAAAGCAACTTCAACGTAATACAACTACACCTACAGCAGAAAACTACAACTACAACAAAACCTTAAATTACACACTATCAATCTTGCAATGCACGCATTCATCTCTGACCTTAATGAAATGTGACTTTTCTCAACAACGACTGTGACTTTGAAGAACAACGCCTGTGGCTTTGCTCATATAACAACATGATTGTGAGAGATTAACACCCACACCGCATAACAACTGCAAGTACAACTACAACCCAAGCTGCAATACTCAACAACAATAATAAATATAACAATGATAAAGAAACAAACATAAATATTTTGAATAATAAAACAAGTTCAACGTAATACAACTACACCTACAGATAAAACTACAACTACATGCAACCAACAAAATAATAATTTGCCTTGATTAATATCCACAACACATAAGAACTACAAGTACAACTACAAACCAATATGCAATACTCAACAACAACAACAACAACAACAACAACAAAAATACAATGATAAATATAACAATGATAAAGAAACCAACATAAATATTTGGAATAATAAAGAACCTTCAACGTAATACAACGTAATACAGCAGAACAACTACAACAACAGTGAGCGTGTGACTGTCTGTCATATTAAGTGTGACTGTCACATTATAACGGTGTGACTCTCCAAAAAAAATCAAACCAAACAAAATAATGTTCGACTGCACATTTTCGTGACTCTTCTCATTTAACAAACCAAAATAAAAAAAAAAGAATGCAAGATGCAAGATACCAAATATATATGTATATATCCATCTTACCTCCTACATGTTGCCCAGAAATTTTCAACTGCACATTTTCAAGCATATGATCATTGTGTGGTTCTTCGAGGAACAGCACCATTAGTACATAGCAATTTACGAATTAGGGCTTAGTTATTCTGAATAATGGTATAGATAGAGGGATGATTTTTTATTTGGGATAAATTTCGAATTTTACTGAGAGCTTGGTGAGAGATTTTGAATTTTAGTGAGAGCTTGGTGAGAGATTTGGGATGAATTTCGAATTTTGGTGAGGGAGTGAATTTTGTTGATGGAAAGGGTGATAGATATGGTGACAGAAATGGTGATTGCATGCTGTGCTTTTGCCCTGCTGTTGTCTGCTGCAGCCTGCTGCTTGTCATTCACGCACATCTTCTCCCTTTTTTCTTTTTTTTTTGATTAATCTAAGCCATCCATCCAAACCAAATCAAGGGTCAAAAACACAACTTTCCAACTTCCCACTTTTCACCAAACTCCCTTGATCCCTTTTATATATATATATATGTGTGTGTGTGTGTGTGTGTGTGTGTGTGTTAGTCCGACGCAAGTTGAATTTTGCATCGGATTTGACGAATTTGCGTCGGATTCGTCCGCCACAAATTGAGCTGCATTTTTCTAGTGTCTCCATCTACTATTTTCCACTCAACTCTTCTTTATTGATTTTTCCGGAAAAATGATAGTAATGTAACTCAAAAGGTTTCTTTTTTAAAAATAATGTATTTTATGCTAATGATGTAATTTGCTTACGACTGCATATCATGGGAAAAACAATTTCAACTATTTCATAAGTTGCTGTAAAAAAAAGTTACTCCGTATTTCATAAGTCCCTTATTAATAAAGGGCATAATAGTCATTACAAACAAAATCATGGGAATTAGGTCAAGATAACCAAACAAGATGTAGAAATTCAATTAATGAGAAGTATGACTATAATAGATTGAAAATTGATACGGGATGTGGATTTTGAAAGGAGGCACGTGATTTATGGGCACATGTTGACTTGTGTCGCAAGCATGATTCCCTAGGTGAAACTCGTATCGTGATCTGACTACTTTGAGAGTCTACGATACCTTGTTTCGGCCTTAACTGGGTGCTTGTCCTAAGTCACCCCAATTTATGACATGAATCGGTAAATCGACTTAATAAGAGTATCGAAGCCTTCCGTATCGTGGCGTCATTGTCGGGTCTCATGGACCGTATGATGCTCGGATTGACATCATTAGGTTTCGCATTAGCTCGATTTCGATGACCCTTTATGCATGACATTCGATTTCAATATGCATGTTTATGTCATTTTCTCCATTATTATTGTCATTATATTTCCTTTATGAATTGTGAGTAGTTTTCTTGTTAGGGGGTTAAGGGAGGAAGATTTTTGGTGATTCGAATTAAGGAATTGTGTTTTGGTTGCATGCTTGTTGATTTATCATGCTTGAGGTTGTTGTGTCATTGTTGACTTAGTTCGGCCAACTAGATCGATCTTGACTTGAACAAGTGATTTGGTGATTGATAGTAGATCGAAATGAATGAAATAAAGTAACGAAATCAGAATGGAAAAGTTGTCGTAAGGGATGATAGAACGTAGCCAAGGATAGTGTGCTAAGTGAGATAGACTTATACCTCAACAAAGCGGGTGCTAATTCAAACACTCGATTGAAATAGCGAGTATAGAGCTTGTGACGCGACTAACTCTAATACTTTGTCTTGTGAACTACAAAGACGGAAAGAAAAAGCAAAGCTTATCTCAGATTTGTTTGATGAAAGTTGAATGATTTATGCATCTAATGGGTGGCTATTTATAGCCTACAAAAGGACCCAAAGAGAGGCCAACCAGAATAGTCAAGCCTCTTAAAGTGGGTGATACAAACAAAGAAAGGGAAAAGAACTTAGACAACTAGATACAATGAATAACTGTGAACACTAGCAGCCACTATTTTGCTCCAATTCAGATGCAATGCTTCTTTGTTTGCTTTAGTAGGCTGGTGTGTTTTTGCACTTGGTTAATGCATCTTCTAGTCTTGAAAGCAATTAATCCCATTGCTGATTATTTGAACTTAGAAATCGTATTAGAGCAATGTATCCACTAGCTCTTTTATTGAAAGTCGATAGAAAAGAAACAGTCCCGTCAAATAAATAACTTCTGCGAAATTCCCATGCACAGCTGACTTGTTCGGACCATAACTTTGTCAATACTTGTTCAATGAGCCTTCACGAATAGTCATTGGAAAGATAAGCTCGAAATCTATCTCCTCCATTTTGAATGACTACAAATTTCCAAGTATAACTCGAGATATGGACCGATCAAAACAACACTGCAAACTGAACTCGCATCAGCTTTGTAGTTCTTTCGTTGATCGTAATTTTCTTTGTTATTGTCTTAGTTTTATTTTCCCTTATTTTCATCAATATGCATGTTTATGTCATTTTCTCCATTATTATTGTCATTATAATTTCCTTTATGAATTGTGAGTAGTTTTCTTGTTAGGGGGTTAAGGGAGGAAGATTTTTGGTGATTCGAATTAAGGAATTGTGTTTTGGTTGCATGCTAGTTGATTTATCATGCTTGAGGTTGTTGTGTCATTGTTGACTTAGTTCGGCCAACTAGATCGATCTTGACTCAATTCTATCAATATGAGGAAACTCGGGTAGAAATTACATTGACTTGAGACTTACCCTTCTTCGCCGCGAAAGCGGGATTTAGATGAGTTGGGTGCAGAAACCGAAAGGTGGCATTCTCCCTTTATCGACATTGTGACCAGCCCATAGTTCCGAGACTCTTAGACCCCAATTTCCCTATTGATTATCTCTTATTATTTTTCGCATTCTAGTTTAGACTCGACCATTAAAACCCCCTATTAGACCCCTTACACATAGCTTTCACTCGATTTACACGCCTTCCATGTGGACCGACCTCGACTTACCACGACTACATTTAATTGTTTTTGTGTTAATTGCAAGTCTTATAAGTATTGTTTGATCTCCTATCCTTTGTTAACGACCGATCCGTTTTGGGCGAGATCATATATGCGAATAACGAAAATGTTAGCATAGTTAGTTACGATAATTAAAAGAGTTTAGAATCGGGATTTTGACACCCTTAACCTACATGTCAAATGCTTCGAAATTAATACAGGGCCCGTGGAGTATCGTCATAGAGACGGGGAGCGCTTCGATGTATATAGGAAGAGTTAAGGTGTGTTTATTATCGGTTTTTGAATGTATATGGGGGAGCAGAGCGGATCACCCGTCCCATTTTTGTGTCTCATTCCGTGTGCCACACCATACACTGGATGACACCTCGCTTACTCAACAAATAAAATAAGTAACAAATATCATACACTTGTTGATGTGTCATTCAGTGTATGGTGTGGCACACAGAGTGGAACACAAAATGGGACGGGAGATCCGCATTGATGGGGGAAGGGGAAAAGCTCTAGCATTTGGTTTCTGAATTCTGAAAAAGTCCCTTGAAATAATGATGCACATAAGGGCGTATTTATAAAGTTGATAACGAGTTTTGCGAAATGTTTTTTATTTCGAAATTCAGGCGTGACAAGGCCAGCGCCTTGATTCTGAGGCGCCTCACCTGGGCGCCCCGATTCTGAGGTGCCTCACCTGGGGTGCCCCGATTCTGAGGTGCCTCACCTGGGATGCCGTGATTCTGAGGCGCCTGGGCTCAGGCGGCTGAAATCGTGCGTATCGGAAATTGCTTAAATTACAGATTGATATCCGGGTTAAAGAGGAATGATTTTATTCTGTTTTGACTTTGATTTTGAGTGTATTTGGACGCTTTTTTGAATTTGGTTTGTTTTGGGTTTTTGGCTTTGACCGGGTTTGACTCGGTTGACAAAGACGGTTTTGCCCCCAGTGACAGTTTTAGCTCTAAGTAACTATTTTATTGGAAATGACCCACTAAGTCTAGATTTGGGGTTGGTTTTGAGAGATTTGTACTCTGCTAAGTGTTCACGTCGGATAATATTTTTGATTCCGAGCCCGTATTCGAGCGTATTGAATTATTGATGCATGCATGCAAGCAAAATGCGGGTGTCTACACAATATTAATTAATTAAATGAGTTTATTCCAGTAATGCAGTAGGACTGGATGCTAGTATATTTGTTCTTATATTGCATCTCGGACATGATTTGTTTTCTACATTAACTGCTCTTGAAAGAGATGAACGAGATAAAAGTGTGACATTGTGTGAAATTGAGTATGTTGTTTATTTGGTGTGCTATTGTGGCGACCCTCAATCTCAATAATTTGCCATTTATAAGCAATGGACAACGGCTAGTTCATGAATACCATAGGCAAATAATTGAAACCACATGGATATCAAATATATCATGTGCGAATAATTGAAAACACAGAGGTGCCAGGGTTCAAAATTTGAAACCACAAGGGTACAATGGGGAAAGAACTAAAAACACAGAGGTCCCATGATTAAAACTTTGAAAATACAGGGGTACCAATGACATTTCATCAGTTTTCAACTATTTTAATTTGAAGTTTGTTAATTATTCTAATCAAATTTTCACTCCGAAATAGATTAACCACTAATCAATGCTACTTAAACTAAATTTTAACACCGTCATAACAGAAAATTGATCACCACGGGAACAAACTTAAAATGAGGAGTATCATATGTAATCTGTCAAAGTTCAAGGATACCGTGGAAAATATCCATTGTAAAATCCGTCCTACTACGTTTTTCTCTCGGCCTGATTCAATCCCAAACCTTTAAGGGGCCGTCTGGTTCGTCTTAAATAGGAATCAGGTATGAGTTTGGAATGACCAAATTCCATGTCTTTCGTTTGTTTTGCATTTTTTTATTTTCATACCCATACCTCAAAACCAATGAGGTATGGGTTTCTCATACCCAAGGATGGAGATGGGTATGAGAGTTGATATCTTTGTATCAAATTAATACTCTGTAGCTCTTTCTTTGGTTTTGGTTTTGGTTTTTCCGAACTTTGTATGTTTCTATTGTTATTCAAATATTTTTCTCACAATGATGAAAATATGCATAAAATAATTTGTCACAAATAAAAATGATTTTTTTGGTTAAAAACTTTTTTTTTCGTAAGATAATTTTTTTAAAAAAATCATTATTGTACAATCAATTAAAAATGTCTAAAAAATATTTCTTTCCTACAATACTAATAGATTTGTTTTAATTAAAAGTTTTTTTCCTATAAGATTACAAACTTTTTTTTCCCGAGAGTACCCATTCCATGAATGAACAAAATGCAAGGTATCAGCAATGAAGTTACAAACCAATATCACCATGATAGAATTCTTTATTTCATAGCGATACCTTCTTGCGAACTAAATAGTTAGTGAACCCTCATGCAGGTTATTTACCAACCCAATCAACAAAGAAGCCCAATATTGAGAAGTTTACAAGTTTATGAAGATCCCTTTTTCTTTCTTCAAGAAACTATAAACTTGGTTTAGCAACTCAATATTACGGAGTAGAATTAATTTCCGATCTTCTCTTCTCCGATCTTCAACATTCAACTTTATCACTTCCTTTTCTCTGGTAGGTTAATCTTTCTACTTAGGTACATATATCATGTGTGTGTCTTCATGATGATTTGATTTTTCGTCCATATAATTTTATTTCTAGGGTTTCAATGCATTGAATTTTAAGAATTGAACAGGAGAATGGCGATGAGCGAGGCTAAAGCGGCTTCCGAAGAAGTCAAGATGGATTTGTTTGAGGATGATGATGAATTCGAAGAGTTTGAAATCGATCTCGGTATAATTTATTCTAGGGTTTCGATTTCCTCTATTCAATTTCATTATGTTCCTCTGTGCACACTCTATTGTTTATGATTTTGTTCACAGGAGAATAGATTATGTTCGTATAGTTTATTTACTCTGAATGATTTGTGTTCGTGAGTTGTTGAGTTTTAGGGTTTCGGTTTCTCAACATAATTCGTGCTTGTGATTCCACATATTTTTCATCTTGTAGTGCGATGTGATACTTCTATCCACAATATGTTGACTGAACTTGTTTAATTTTGCCTTCTGATACCCAAAGTGCGTAGTACTCCGTAGTTATTTTCTCTACTATTCATAGGTGCATTATTTGGTTAACAGTGTTTGATTACACTCTCTTGAATTTGGATTGGGATTGGGTTGCCGACTCTTTACCTATTGGTGGCGTTCCTTTGTCACTGATATAGTGCTCGTTTTGTTAATTCCATGAAAGTTTATGACCATTTAAAGTAACGTTATATGTGAACCTATGTCTACTTGCTAATGTTAGAACTAAATATGTACAAAAAAAATGTACCTTAAGGAGCATATAATAAGAGTTCTCCATTGGTGAGCGGACAATAGTGTTCTCTGTTGATGTTGTTGTCGTTGGTGGTGGTGCACCTTAAGAGATCACTTGAAATTGGATAAGTTTATTATTAGGGGAGTAATGAAATTTGAAATGGGAAGAAAATGTAGGAGTGGTGGTAGTTTATGGTGTAAAGAAGGGTTGTGCGAGGAGCTGTTACCTCCATACGGGGGTTATGCATTACTTATAGCGGACGTAGGTAATTATTCCCCTAAACAGGTCGCATTGCCCTTTGTTTTTTTCATCTTCTCCTACCACCAACTTTGCCCTCCACTTTCTAGTTCATTTCAGCTCCATTACTCCCCTAATAATTAATCCCATCCAAGACGAGCCCTTAATAGTACTCACCGTCTTTTATATGAGGATGAATCCTTATGACTGAATGAGTGTCAGTAGTGTTTCATTGGATGGACACTGTGGAGCTTGAAATCTAAGTTGAGTAATTCATGTTCTCTTTTAAATTATTGAATACAAATCTTGTGTTTGCTTATGGGTGTGTGGCCTTGATTTACGAGATAAGTTGGTGCTATTGTTTGAATAATAGTGGACTTTAGTAATGCACTCTCTTGTTAGTGGTGACTGGTGAAACTAAAGATGGGCATGTTTTTGAAAGTTTTTAGGTTTAATGTTTGGAAAATAGGAAAATTGTATTGAGTGTAGAAGTGTTTAGTAGTCTCACCTTTAAATGGTGACGCGTAGGGAAGATACATTTTGTATGAGATAGAGCTATAGAGGTGTTACTGTCTCTGTAGTGGAGAATTCATCTGCAATTGAACGTTAGTGAATGTCTCACTCTGGTTTCTCCTTGAAATTAGTTTTACAATCTCACTTATGAACTGCTTGGCTGTCTTTTAGTGTGTGCAACTCAAACTCGGTTAGAACTTGGAAATTTCCTAACACAACTATTTTGTGAAAAGATTACCATGTTTTTGTTTAGCAGGAGAAAATTTGAATGTCATACAATTACACCCCCATGTTTCAGCGAGGGTTGGACCCGTGGATGATACTTAATATGAAGAGTCATTAAATCAAAAGACATTGTTTTAGCATAGAGTTTCTTGGGCTCTTAATAGTGGCTATATTTGAGCTCTACTATACTTCATTTCCTCTTCTAATATAATCACCCCTTGCCTTTTGTGATGATACCTTACCATATGTGGTCTTACAATGGACAACAATGGTAGAGATGTTTGAGTCAAATGTTATTGGTTTTCTGAATTATATGCTGTATCGACTTTCTGCTGCTTTGTTAGATATTTGCAGTATGCATAAGATAACTTATCTCACGTTACTTGTGCGTCCGTGTGTAATCTTTTGTAGAGTGGGAGAGCAAGGAAGAGGGTAAGGAGGTGACACAGCAATGGGAGGACGATTGGGATGATGATGATGTCAATGATGATTTCTCGCTACAACTGCGTAAGGAACTCGAGAATAATGCTGCAGAGAAGAAGTGAATGAAAATCATGGACGGTTGTTATATGCATTTGTGTTGAGTCACTCTCGTAGCGGGGATCTATAATAGTAGAGATACTTGCATGTAGACATCTATGAACCACCCTTGTTGATCGCGTTTATTTTCTTGGTATGTTTTATTGCCTGTTTTCTCATGGTGGTTTTTTTTTCCTATAATGTGTGTTTCGAACATGCAAGAGAAATTTATTTGGATTAGTGAAAGATGATTTGTAGTTAGTTGCGCACGCACTACAGATGGGAGTTTCATATATGGAATAGTTACCTTCATCCTCCAATAAGCATTCTCATTGCAGTAACATGTCAACCCTTGGATGTATGCTTAGGAGTTAGGACACAGCCACACAGGAAACGCGATTGAGCTAGATGTTGGAATGAGACCGCCTCTATGACACTATCTGCTACAATGCAAGTTTTAGGAAACCAGCATTTAATAATTTTGCTACAAATCTTTCATTTGAAAACTCAAATCTCATCCATTATTGACTTGTTACCTAAAAGACGAGTTTAGAGTGGGTGCATGCATTCAGGTGGGTTGAAGCTTAGTCCACAGCGCAATCAGACACAAACAAGCCTGCTTTGGTACGGTCAAACACAGTGTGATACGTCATGAACCTTGTCTAGTTGTCTGCTTCCAAGCCCGAGCTGCCTAAAAGATATAGTTGTTCATGGGACGTACCGCTCGATTGGCCCGGCCTGTCCGACCCGAATTTTTAGCGGGCTTGGACACAACATTTTCAAAAATATACAAAGGCCCGGCCCGCGAAGCCGTCCCAAACCCGCTAACCCTCTTGTCCATGGGCCAAAATTTCACACCTAGCCCGGCCCAAACCCGCAAATGATCACCTCTACTAAAAGACAGTATCTAAGCCTAATGGCATTCATGCGGCTACTGTTCAACATGGTGCACTAGCCTGATTGGCACATGCAAAGCGCGGAAGAAAATAGGTGATGAGGCATGCTCCGTAACTATAGTCGGGCAGCTTTGCTCTCTCCTCTGAATCAGTCAAGTGTCAAGTAAGCTACTTCCTCTATTTCTTTGATATCTTCCACATTTCCTTTTCTTTAATATCTTCCACATTTCCTTTTTCAACCATTTCTTTGATTTCTTCCACTTTCCTTTTTTCTATCACACTTCTCTCTTACCTAGGTGGCCCACTTACTTTACTCCCTCTCTACTTTTACTTATTTTATTGTTTTTCTTAAGAAATGTGTCACTTTTAAGGTGGAAGAAATCATAGAAACGGAGGGAGTATAACCCATGGTGTCCCTATGTTGTGTATTGGGGACATTTGCATTTCTGGACATACTGCGAACTATTTTTTATTTTTTTTGCCATCGGTTAAAAAAAATCCCACCTTACCACAAACTCATAGCGGCTTTAGCCAGATTATGAGCCCTTGTGTTAAGGTTTCGTGGTACATACTTAATACAAAAGCAATGAAAGGAGGTGACCACTTCGTGAAAAGTCTCTATCGCATCCCTAATACTGTGGTGCATATCCTCAACTTCAACTAATTGATTCACGAGCTGTAAGCAATCAGTTCGTAGGGTCATATGCAGAAATCCTTGCTCCTCAGCCCAACTAATCGCCTTCAACACACCTAGAGTTTCAGCCTGCAATGCAGATTCTGCTAAAAACTTCTCACAGCCACTCCGTGACCTACCTGAAGCATAATTCTCAATGATCCATCCCGCCGAAGCTTCCCCTGATTCCTTCCATCCTGCATCCACATTGAGGATAATTGTCTGACACACCGGATTTCCTCTGGAGCTCGTAATTAACCAGCATTCCTGTGAATTCCTTATCCTTTCTCTAATATACTCCTTATCTGTTTTTCCTTCCAAATTGGTGAGGTTAGTGATTGCATCTTTCCTCTTCTTCGTGTCTTCCCAAACATCGTTCAGAAAAGGCAGAGATTCTCTATGTCTTCTAAGCTACCCAGAAACTTCATTCTGACCTCCATTAAAGATGATACTATTCCTGAAAAGCCAGATGTTGTAAATAACATTAATGAATTGAAACAGACCTTTCCAGTCGTCGTCGCCTTCAAAAAGGCGTGTGGTGTGTTCCATAATCCATTCCTGGAATGAAATCTCTTCCTTATCATGAGCCCAATCCGCGAATTCAGTAGAGTTCCACAAGCTTCTACTAGTTCTACAGTCTCTGAAAAGATGTTCTAATGTTTCAGTCACCATACTAGCCGAATGGGACTGTGTTCCTTCTTCCTCTTTAAAACACAAAACGCAGTGTGTAGTTCCCGCCAGCTATCTTTTTTGTCTTTCCACCCCAATAGGTAATGCGTTTGAGATGATTTTCCAATAAAAAACCCTCCAAGTTGCTGGTCCCGGAAGCTTCCAAAGAACTTTGTCACAGAATCGAGGGAATTTCACTGTTATTTGCGCAGCTTTTATGGCGTCCTTACTCTCCCAAAGATCCTTTAGGAGAAGATTATAGTAGCCACTCTTGACAGTATATTCACCAGATCCATTTTTGAACCAAAAGCATCTGTTCCCTCGACCCCTGTTAGGGGAATAGCCAATATCTTTTTTGTCCATTCAGCACTGTAAATGTACTCGATTTTTTCTTGATTCCACTCCCCTTCTCTCGTCATTAAGTCCTCCACCTTCCAATCCCCAACTTTATAGACAGGATCATCAATATTAACCCCATTTTTTATAATAGGAATTCCCCCGTTAACCCATTTGTCCTGAAAAATGTTGAAATGCCACCTGTTGTCTCTTTTGCTTCCCACCTTCCATCCCATTCCATCTTCTAGCGTGTCTCTTCCACATAAAATTCCCGCCCATGCTCTAGATTTATTCCCCTGTTGTTTTCTTTTCAGAAAATCCTCTCGATTTTTAATGGCCCCATATTTCCCCGTAAATACCCGGCTGAGAGTTGATTCTTCATTTTGAATTATCCTCCAAGCGTTCTTTGCTAATAAGGCCTTGTTCATAAGCATAGTACGCCTAATCCCAAGCCCACCCATCTTTTTAGGAAGGGTTATGTACTTGACCGACCTCCAGTGCAACGTATTACCCGATCTATTGCCAGCCCACCAAAAATGTGCCAATAAAGCATCCACTTTATTAGCAACACTTATCGGTAATTTAAAAACCGATAGAAAGAAACATGAAAGGCTCGCAAGAACCGAGTTAACCAAGGTTAATCTTCCAGCCGAGGATAATAATGAACCATTCCACGATCCAATTCTCTTCAAAACAGCTTCATAAATCAAGTCAGCAAACTTATTAGATCTGGACTCACTAAAATCAGGTATCCCCAAATATTTACCTAGTGTTGCGCAAGGTTTGAGACGGAAGAGCTTAAGTCCCTCTCGAACCACACTAAGCTTACAATTCGGACTAAAAACCATGGCTGATTTTTTTTCATTGATGACTTTCCCTGAATGCCTACAATATTGCTCTAGAATTCCATGAAGATTCTTCAAATATTCAATGCTTCCTTTCAAAAAGAAAATGGAATCGTCCGCAAAAAAAAGGTGGGAGATAGATGGCGCCTTTCTTGCCACTTTGATACCAATAATTCGGTTATCCCTTTCCCCTTGAGTCAACTGCCTAGAGAGAATTTCCGTACATAGGACAAACAAGTACGGAGAAAGAGGATCTCCTTGTCTTAGTCCACATGAGGGCTTGAAGAATTCCAGTGGAGCTCCATTAATAAGAATACTGTATGAAACTGAGGTGACACAATTCATAATGAGGAGAATAAATTTGTCGGGGAAACCCATACCTTTGAGCACACTACGAAGGAAATTCCAATCAATTCTGTCGTAAGCCTTACTCATGTCAGCTTTGAAAGCTATGTCACCCACAGTCCCATTCTTGTTAGAGTTTAGTTTGTGCATGCATTCATTCGCAATCAAGATATTATCCTGAATAGCTCTTTTTGGGACAAAAGCATTCTGGTACTGACCAATAAGCCTTGGCATCAAATTTTTCATTCTATTTGTGATACACTTCATAATAATCTTCATAATCACATTACACAGGCTTATTGGTCTATATTGCTCTAATCTCTCCGGGCAGTTAACTTTTGGGATCAGAGTTATAAAAGTTCTATTCATTTCCTTCAGCACAAACCCGGAGTTAAGACATGCACACACAGCTTCGGTTATATCGTCCTTAATGAAAAACCAACATTTTTTATAAAACTCGGCCGGGATACCATCTGGCCCCGGAGACTTGAAATCACCCAATTGGAAGACCGCTTTCCTAACCTCTGAAGCTGTGAATTTTCTGTCCAATTTGTCTCTATCCTCCTCGCTAATACTACCTCTCAGTAAACCAAAATATCCTTGATTATTTTCATAATACTGCTCAAATTCTTCCAGATGCTCATTTGCTTTATAAATCTTCCTGAAGTACTCTCTAAATGTCTTACCAATTCCAGTCAAATCATGTGTCCACTCCCCGTCACTTCTCTTAATGCTCCATATAAAATTTTTACTCCTTCTCCCCTTGACACAATTAAAGAAATACCTCGTGCATGCATCTCTTTCACCTGCCCATTTGATTTTTGCCCTCTGTCTCCAAAACACAGCCGCTGCTTTAGAAAATTCATTTAATTGTCCTTGTATTCTTACATATTCCTCATCGTTTCCCCCATTTGTAATCCTTTCAAGCTCTGTTGTAAGTTGAAGATCGAACTCATCCCATTTCCTTCCCCATTCTTTCCTTTTGCCGAGAGTCCATTTCATTAATTTGGTTTTGACTTTTTCGAATTTTCTCATGACACAAAATCCCTTGGATCCCCTGATCTCGTTCCTCCATCCTTCTTTAACCACTTCCACTCCTTCTTCCATATTTAGACTCCAAACCTCGAGTTTATACGGTCTTTTCCTTTTATCGTAACTCAGGTTACTATTAAAAATGATTGGGGCGTGATCCGATAATTGGATATGCAAATGAGTTATACCTGAATCCGGAACTAACCTGAGCCATTCGTTGGACGCGTACGCCTTATCAAGCCTTTTTTTTTGAGGGAAAAGTGGGAATATTATATTAAATCGATTTCCGCTAATGCAAGAATCGCATCAGGGAACATAATTGAGTACATCAGATCCTCCCCACTTCTCGGGCAAAGTCGGGCTACGTGATGAGCAACGGTATTACCGTTACGCTTAACATGAGACCACACGATAGACAAAAAACGAGAACGATAAGCAAACAAGTCATCTATCATAAGACCAAAAGAATCCCTGGAACTCCGTCCTCTCCTCAGAGCATGGATGACAGTAAGAGAGTCACTCTCGAGCACCACCTTATCTACCTGCAAACCAATAGCAATTTCCAGCCCAAACTCCAAGGCCTTTGCTTCTGCTGTTTTCACGTCCCACCCCACCGCCAATCTTCGACACCCGGCAACAACCACCGTTCCAACCGCATATCGACCAACCATTCCCAGACCAACATCCCCATTCGGAAAAAATGCAGCATCAACATTAATCTTGATGACACCCTCTCCCGGAGGTCTCCACCGACTCTCTCCCAAACTGGAGATTGCGCCAGACAGCAGCACACTCGGTTTTCGCTGTTTGCCATATTCCTCAATCATTTTAATCATTCCTGTTATGACGGTATGAGGAGGGGTGGGTTTTCTTCAAACATTTTGAGGTTTCTGCAGAACCAAGCTGCCCAAAGCATTGCTAGGAGACGGTCGCAAGGTGCTCCTGCCACTCTGGAAAGGAGCCAGGTAACTTTTCGCTGACACGAGGAGGAGGGGGAAGCCGCCACCAAGTCCGCAAACTCACAAGCTGTCCAAATATTCTGAATCCACGGACACTCAAACAGGGCATGAGTTTCCGTCTCAATCGAGGTCTGACAGAGTCGGCACATAGCGTCTGGGACACACCGACGAATAAGCAAATTAACTCGAACACCAAGGGTACCCGAACAAACACGCCAAAGGAAATGGGAAATATTTGGCATCGTACTCAAACCCCAGATCGTATGCCATAAGCCTTCACACCCTGTTTCCAGGGGAACCGGCGAGATAGAAGAGCGAGACGCAGAGCCCGACCAATATCCGGATTTCACCGAATACTCCCCATTATTCGAAGGCCACCAAAACAGAGAGTCGGGAGGACGACGATAGCTAAGTGGGATTTGCAAGATCAAGTCAGCATCACGCGCACGAAATAACTCACGTACCCTATCCACTTTCCACCGACACGTCTCGATATCTATCAGCTCCACCACCCGCATATTTGGGTCAGCTTCAATGTTCGGTTGTAAGAACACGTTTCCCCGACTTCCAGGCACCCAATTGCAGGTCCACACCCCAATGTCCCGACCATCACCCACCTGCCATCTGAGCCCATCAAGGAGAATCGGTTTCGCATTCCACAAGATTATCCACGTATAACTTGGATCATGGCCCCTTCCTGCCTCTAAGACCGAACAATTCTTGAAATACCGGGCTTTAAACACAGAGCTCACCAATGAATCCGGTCTGGTGAAGAAACGCCAAATTTGTTTGGCTAAAAGAGCTTGGTTGAAGATACCCATGTGTCTAAATCCCATACCTCCATCCCTCTTCGATCGACACATCTTTTCCCAACTCCACCAGTGAAGCTTTCTTTTTGACTCCGTCGAACCCCACCAAAATCTCGCCATCAAGCTGTGGATGTCATTGATAAGCCCCTCCGGTAACAAGAAGAGGCTCATCATATAGGTCGGGATGGCTTGGGCAAGAGCCTTGATCACCACTTCTTTGCCCGGACGAGAGAGAAGTCTTTCTTTCCAACCTTGAAGCTTCTTCCATATCCGATCTTTTAGGCCCGAAAAAATTGCCTTCTTCGGTTTGCCTATAATAGTGGGGAGACCGAGATACTTTTCATACCTATCAACCTCTCTCACGGCCAATAACGCCTTGATACTTTCTCGAGCATGAATTGTGACTTTCTTGCTAAAAACAATCTCCGACTTAGCATAGTTAATTTTCTGTCCCGATGCTCCTTCGAACTGGCTAATAATATTAGCTAACTTCGAGCATTCCCTACCATTTGCTCTAGCAAATAAAACACAATCATCAGCAAAAAATAAGTGAGAGATTCTTGGTGCTCCCCGACACACACGGGCCCCATGGACCTGCTTCACCTCAACGGCACGCCTTAGCATATGTGAAAAAACGTCGACACAGAGTAAGAACAAATATGGAGAGATAGAATCACCTTGACGGAGACCACGAGTTGGTTTCACCGGGTCGAGTTGTTTCCCGTTCACTCTGAAGGAATGGGTAACCGTAGATACACATTCCATCACTCGCTGCCTCCAAACTGCAGCAAAACCCATCTTCTCCATAACCGCCTCCAAAAAACTCCATTCGACTCGGTCATAAGCCTTACTCAGGTCCAGTTTCAGCGCGATCGTCCCGTCCCGACCTTCACCACCTCTTTTCATAGCATGGAAAGTTTCAAAAGCAATCAACGCATTGTTGGAAATTAGCCTTCCAGGGATAAAGGCGCTCTGGTTTTCCGATATGATGTCATCCAGGAAGGTTTTCAGTCTATTAGCCATCATCTTCGAAATAATTTTATAAATAACATTACAGAGACTTATGGGACGGAAATCCGACATAGATTTGGGGTCACCACACTTAGGGATCAGGACAACCGCCGTCGAATTGACAGTCTGAAGGTCAGCCTGCCCCCTCCACCACGCGCGAACAAAAGAACAGAGGTCAATCCCGACAGTTTCCCAGTATTTTTGGAAGAAAAAAGCGCTCATACCATCTGGGCCCGGGGCCTTATTTGGGTGCATCTGAAATAACGCATCTCGAATCTCCTCATCAGTCACGCTTCGTTCCAGCTTTTCATTCATCGATGATGAAATAACTGGGCTCACATTCTCAAGCACGACCTCCGCCGGAAGCAGAGGAGACGAACCAAAGAGGTCAGCGAAATAACTCTTGACCACTTCATGAATATCCGCCTCCCCGGTCTTCCATTCTCCCAGTTCATCAAACAGCCCCACTATCGAGTTACGTCGTTTCCTTTGTTTAGCCTTATGGTGAAAATAGGCAGTGTTCCTGTCACCGTCTCTAAGCTCATGTGCTTTAGCTCTAGTCCGCCAATATATATCAACCTGGCCTCGCAAGACAGCCACCTCCTGCGCAAGACGGTGACAATTAGCGAGCATGTCTGCCGAGGCCGGTTTGCGCTGCCAAGCACCCAGCTCTTTCTCTGTGTGGCGCAGTTTACGGTTCACATCACCAAAACGCCGGTTGGCCCACGATTTCAGCCGCCGTGAGCACACCCAGACCCGTTCCATCACATTAGCCCCCCGTAGTTCCTCCCACCCCTCCTTGACAATCTCCCCACATTGATCATCCGAGACCCACATGGATTCGAACCGGAAAGGTCGTGCAATCGAAGTGGTATCCACACGTAACGCCTGACTCAGAAAGATAGGGGCATGGTCCGACGCATGAATGGGCAAATGATTCACCTCCACAGACGGGAAAATATCTTGCCAGTCACTAGACGCGACGAATCGGTCCAGTCGTTCCCGAATAAAATTATTAACGTATCGACCCCGCTGCCAAGTGAATTTATTTCCCGAGTAGCCCAGGTCATGAACAGCACAATCATCCAGAGCGTCCCGAAACGCATCGATACACCTTTCCGGCCGGATACGACCTCCCTCCTTCTCATCGGGGCTAAGTATCTCGTTGAAATCTCCAAACATCACCAGTGGAAGAGGCGATGTCTGACGAATTCGACGAAGCATATCCCGCGTACGATGCTTGTTTTCCTGTTCCGGCCACCCATATATTCCAGCCGCTCTCCACGCCGCCTCACCTGCCTCATTCTTAACCTCGATAACAATATGGTTTTGATCATAGGAAACAAGAGCAGCGTCCAAATTCTTCCACCATAGACCAAGGCCTCCCGCCCTTCCCCTACTACTAACACACAATCCATCAATAAAACCACACCTATTATGTAACCTAGCGAGATCACTCCCGCTCATCATCGTCTCCATAATGAAGACGATGTTTGGGCACTCCCTCCAACAAATATCGGCGAGGGAGCCAACCGTCAGGGGGTTGCCCAACCCCTGACAGTTCCAACTTAATATTTTCATTGTTGTTCGCGGTGTTGGTCATCGCCAGACACCGCTACTTGAATGTTTATCTCCGTCTCGTCGCTCTCCCCCCGACTCCTCTTTCCACCATGGTTCTCCGTGAAGTCCTGCCGAGCATCAGGAACATCAGTTGGTTCTTTCGTTTCATCCCAACCTCTACCTTATTGTTATTTGCCGCCAAACTCGGGCCTCCGACCCCACTCGTAGCCCAACTTATTTTAATGAACTTCTGAGTTTGAACTTTCCCCCCTTGCATCGATGTACCCGATCCCTGCACCCCCGGAGTAGCTTTCTTTCCCCCATCAACCCCTGCAACCTCCTGTACCGGACTGTCAGTAATTACCCGGTTTGCGCGGTTTGTGACCTCGCTTATTCTCATGTAGTCTCTAGAATTAATCGTAACTCCACGTAGGCGTTCGACCATTCTAGCCAGCTCTTCCTCTTCCCGTTTCTTTTCATCCTCATCCTCGAACAATTTACGAGCACATGACGCTCCCCCCGACTCCTCCCTGGTCGCCCCTTGGGACGCCACCCGCCATGGAGAGGCTTTTAGCCAGTCCCCGAAGCGCCTTCCCTCCCCCACGGCCCCCTCCTCTCCCCGCAGTCCTTCTCGCCATGCCCAATGTGGCCACAGACATAGCAAAATAACGGCAAGCTTTCATAACACACTTTGACCCGCCATTGCTTTCCCCCCTTGGTTTTCAGATTTATCGAATCCATAAGCGGTTTACGGACATCAATAATCACTTTCATACGCATAGATCGATTAATATCCGGGTTAACCGAATTATCCACCATGACAAACAAACCCAACGTATTGCCAATATTGCAAGCATTTTCAGCATTCAATCGACCAACAATCGGTAAGTCATAAATTCTAGCCCAGATTGGGGAGAAAAATAACGGTACCTCAGTAGCAATGGCATCATCGCGTAGATCCGTGAGGAGAAGAAGATGACGTTCAAAGTGCCAGGGTTGTTCCGCGAGTATGCGTTCCTTATCGGTGCCTTATCAAGCCTTTCAAAGACTCTATCCTTACCTTTTCTATTATTGCACCACGTAAATCTTGGCCCTTTATAAGGAATATCTATAAGTCATGGTCTATTTTCCATAGACAGAAATCTTCCATTCCCGGAATACTCCTTTTCGATTTGCTCATCTTGTCCTCCAAACTATCAACTTGATTGAAGTCGCCAATCAATAAAAAAGGCAGGGTCAAAGAATTTACCCAATTGCCGAGCTCACCCCAAACCTCCTCCCTTAAAGAGACTTCAGGTTCTCCATAAATAAACAACAAATAACACAGGAAGCCTCCGATAATATTAGATTTAAGAATAATGAAGTTAGGGCTTACAAAAACTATCGAGAAGGCCGAATCAACCTTCCATCCGACAAACAAGCCCCCACTAGCTCCCCTCGCATTCGTACCCACATAAAAACGATAACCAAAAGATCTACATAAATTGGCCACTACTTGACAAGTACTTTTAGTCTCAGAAAAAAATATAAAATCGAAATTACTATTACTAGCTAACAACGCTCGGATTTTCGGAATTGTAGGGTTGAACGGATCGGAAATTCCCCTACAATTCCAAGCAAGGCCCTTCATTTATAGTCTTGCCTTTTGGTTTAGTACAGCACCCATGTCCGAGATTATGGTCATAGTGTTATTATGTTGGATAAAATACGTGAATTTCAAGTATTGTCAGATGCCCGAGGGAACTAAAAAATTCAATTGAAATGATATACATATAAAACTGAGCTACTGTACTACTGCTATACACTTCTTTCCATCGAGTACATCACAACATATCATCTACCACAATGGATGCTGTACTTCTTTGTTCACCTGTAACATTGGCCTGGCCTTTAGGTGTCAGTTTTGCATTGGCGCGACACAGCGGGCACTTGGGTATTTTCATCAGCCATGTATCAACACAGTGAAGATGAAACCAATGATCACAGTTGGGCAAAGTCCTGCATTTGTCACCTACCTTGAAACTGTCTAAACAAACTGCACAGTCTTTAAGACAAGTACCTTCCTCACCGCCTTCCGTGTACTCAAAACAAGGCAGCTTTTTTAGGTCCTGAGGGTTCATTCCTGTTCCTGTGCCCTTAATGTTTGGGATAATTCCTTCACTCCCAAACCCCCTTTCATACGCCCTTCCTACTATACACATGTGAATTGTGACCAAAACTGCAATACCCACAAAAAGTAACATCACAGATACTACAAGCTCCATCACCATTGTCTGTTTACTTAACTCAACCCTCTGAATATTTTCAGATACTTCCTCTTACCGTGTCTCTTCAGTATCTTGCACGAGGCGTCTTCTTTTCCACTGTTTGAATTTGGGTGGCTTGGTTCCGAAAGTCAGATTGATGCCCTAAATAATAGGAAAACTAAGCTTTTGTAGCCAATTGTACTCTTAACTTGACATTCAGTTAACAATAGTTATAACAAGTTATATGTATTCCGGTTTTGAAAACCTTTGAACTAGCTATTAGCCGGTCCGGGATCAAACAGATATGTTCACATTTGGAGAACTAGTGATATAGGGTATATCAAGTGTTGTGGTCATTGCGGATTTCAAAAAATTCTTGAGGCTGAAAATAGCAAGGTGATGAAGATGATGATGGAGATTGAGAAGTATGGTAAAGGGAGAATCTAGGGTGTTAAAGACAGGACAAAAAAGTTTGATTAGTGTGTAGAAAAACTACAGGTGGTGGATTAAAGCTTAAAATTGATAATTATATTGGATAGCAACTCGCAAGTGGAATTAATTCTGGCATTACTGCATTTTTATATTCTTTTATAAATGCCTTCTAGAAAGCCACCAATCTGATAAATGAGGTTTACTTTGCCCCTCAGAACCGTATCCAGAACCGTATCCATGTCTGAGTCGAGTCGTATGTCGGACATGACAATATGGATCTAGTGCTTACTCACCCAGTCGAGTCGTATGTCGGACATGACAATATGGATCTAGTGCTTACTCGCCCAACAATTTTACTCCTAAATTTTTTGGGACGGTACATACATTCATACAAATCTCGATATGAACCAAACGTTGAGTTATCAATATCTTGCAATGAAAAATAAGTAGGAAATCCTATATGAACCAAACGACCATCAAATCAGAATGGACGCACCACACCACACACGCAGAATTATCAGCTCAAGGAACTCCCATGTACACCAACTCAAGCATACTTACCGGTTACCCTAGTTTTGGCTACGAATCCTATGATGTCATTCACGTCACCAAAACTTGAACTTAACATAGGGGTAGGATTTCAATACCATGGACAATGAGGCCGGACTTTATGTATCCCAAGTCAGGGTTCGTTAAATTCATCTCCAACAAAGCGACATTGTTGTCTGAACCATTGAAGTACTTACCCATGTCTATCTTTATCCATCTATCACTGCTATCTCCTCCATACTCATACGTTTCTTCATCGTCTATGATATCTAGCCTGGAAGAATCGGATTGTCGTGGCTTGAGATAGAAAGTCCTCGAGGGATTAGACGAGTTACCACCTAGGTAAGCGCCAGTAGAATCGATCATCGAGACTGAAACCTTGACGGGGCAAACATCAAAACCACGAGACCATGACCTGAGCTTGAAACAAAAGTAAGCATGGTAGGTTGTGTTTGGAGAAAGCAATTGAGTCTGTATTTTTCCTTTTATTTGTAGGTGTGACACCCCTATGAGTTCAGCCACCTCTGGGAACCTGTAACATACCACATATGAAGTAAAGATCAAGCGAGTGAAGAGGGAAGACAGCCTTTTTATTAGCCTTGGCAAAACCGACCTGACCCAAATGATCCAATTCAAACCAAACTAAACACCCAAGTGAAGACCTGCCCAAACTAACCCGACCTGACCTAAATTTTAATTTTCGCACACGAATTGTAATCGCTAAATAACTCAGTAATAACACACACGAAAATGACCTGATGCGATCTGAACAGTCGTGACCCAAACGCGACTTCGTTGACCCGTTTGTCAAGTCAACTTTCTATGGTAGGTTGTGAAAGAATGAAGTTCACCTCATTGGTTAGCGTCAACGAACTATAGAAAGGCTATTTTAAGTCTTTCTATTGTGTCATTAGTTTGTTGAGAAGTTCACTAATAGATGAAGTTACTAATAGCACAAGTGCGAATTGGTTAGGGTTGAACAAGTATGTCTTACAAGCTCATTTCTCACAAGAAGAAATCTTTAGTCCCAAACCGAGGCCGACTAACAGGAGTCAACAGCTAAAAGTAGAACTAGCAATGAAGTTCGCTAATGATGAAGTTATTATCGATTCAATCTATACATAAAAGCCATACATAAGACTAACTGAAATTTGCAACATTGTGAAGGAATGGTGAGGAAGTGAGGCAAACCTAGCATCAGTTAAAGGCTTCCACTTCCAACAACTAGAATTATCACCAGCATAAATTGTAAGTTCGCGGGCACCAAGCATGTAGCATTTCTTTCCAGTCCACTTGTCTAACGAAACACTCTACAAATGAAATATTTCATCCAAACAAAAGACTGTGAATCCAAAGATGAAGTATGCTCGCAAACAAATAGAATCATTCTAAGCACACAAAAAAAAGGTGCAAAGAGCTTGACTTATGTAATAACAACAGTAACACGAGCTGAACTACTTTATATCCAGAGACCAGAGGTGTAGAAAGGGGGAAAAAGCACAGCCACCCGACTTAAGATAAAAACAACTAATCCGTATGATTAATTAGAATTACTGCAGTTTATTTCAATGTTCTTGTATAAACCCTTGGAACTTGTCGTTTTTAACTCCTCAAACTCAAATCCCACTTTTCTGACCCGAATATTCCTTCATAGCCTCGGCAATGCTTGAATCAGATGAGAAACATCTAGTCTTTCTAGTCAAAATGAGTCTAGTTAGCTAATTAATATAGCATCACCTTCCTAACATTAGATGAGATTATGCTTGTACAAGTTGTACTTTCCACACCATAGGCCATAATACTTTCTATTCCTTTCATCGACATTTGATCGCTAGGCTAAAATTAACTAATTACTCCCCCATTGTTGATTTTTTTATCATTTTTTTTCCACGAAAGTAAGCTGCCCTAGGCAAATCTTCACAGACATCTGAAAATGAATTAACCTAATAAACGATAGAAACATTCTAATGTTTACCTTGAAATCAAATTAGACCTTCATTAAGAGGGAAAAAACAAAATTATCCAAGAATCATTAACCCATTAAACACGAGTGTTACAGAGTAGAACTTGATTCAATAACATGAAAGAAACACACACAAGTGAGCAGGATTCAACAAACAATGATAAACCCCCATTAAAGACTACTCCGGATAATTCCAATTTCACCCATTTGAATTAAATTAGACCTCGATCAAAAACATAAGAGAAAACCACACCAAAAAAAAAGAGAGCAGAATTGAACAAATAAACATAAAAAGGAATAAGAAAAGAAAGATTACCGTACTAGCCTCCAAGAGAATGTGAGAGCGGCAAAGATAGAGAACAAGGTGTTTTTTGGAAGGGAAAGAGAAGGAGCGTTGGATGAGGGATTGATCAAGATCGGAGGGAAGGAACTTGTCCCAGACCAAGTTGGATTGAGATAAGGAGCGAAAGAGCTTGCAAACATATGAACATCGAAGAATATAAAGAGGAGACGTTAGAGAGAGGATGTGAGAGAGGCATCCTTCTGGTAAATCCAACAAGTTCATACCTTTCTTCTTGCTCTCATTCTTCTCCATTGTTATGATCAAAATCGGAAAATTGGGGAAATGGGTCCGGTCAGTGAAAGCGTTTTTGTTGACTTGTTGATGTTTTTTTTCCGGGGTTTTGACCGTCCTATCCAACTTCATCACCTATGTCAAGAAGGGTAGGGATCATCTTAATAAAAAGAAAAATTTGCGAACACTCCCTTTAATAAATATTGTACGCAAATTACTCACTTTTAAATTTTATTTTGCCTAAAACTATTTTATATATTTATATATTTTTGTTTAATACTTCCAAATTACTCACTTTGAGTAACGGTTCTAGATATTTTGAAGAATCTTGAAATTCTTGTATTTTACTTGAATTATAGTGTGATTTATGTGTCAAATGCCGGGTTATATCGAAAATTGCATGAGAAAAATAAAAAAATGAAAGGAAAGGAAAGGTAAAGAAGAAAGAATTGTGAGTTTTCAAGTGCCGCTAGTAGAGGCACTTTTGTTCTTGATTATCCGCTACTAGCGGCAGTTTCAGTAACGGTAAGGTTTCAGGGACTTCAGAATGCCGCTAGTACTGAAAATTGCCGCTACTAGCGAACATCTGGACGCGGGAAGATCTGGTTGTTTCCCTATTCTATCCTGTTTATTATTTCTCCTTGTTATTATTTTAGTTAATTCTTTTATTTCATAGACTATATAAATAAAAATATTGGAATTTTATTAGGTTATGCAATTTTTATACTTGGAAGAAGAGAATTGTTCATTTTTCATTCATCAAAAGGGAGGCGGTATTAGTAATTTTTAAAAAAAAAAAAAGTAGTTAGGAGAATAACATTTATTAAAGATAGTGTTTAATAATTTTTTTTTTAATATTAATTCGCACAAATGTAAGCATTAAGCAAAAAAAAATGAAGATACAAGAAAATGTTACACAAAATAAATTTTAAAAGAAAGTAGTTTACCATACAACATTTATTAAAGGGAGAGCTTCACAAATTTTCCTAATAAAAATTATCAATTGATCTTGTTCATCCCGTGACAAAAAAAAAGACGACTTCCCTAATTTTTGTACTTTTGGAGGTTCTAGTGCTTGCTCACCTATCATCTTTCAATACTTTGTAATCCTTAGTACTTTTATTTCACCTTTCCTTCTTCACATCCTGCTTTCAATGTATTTTTAATTGCTTTGTTGTACTTTTATTTACACGAAAAAAAAATCGTATTTTAAATTTTTAAAGGGATTATGTAGTCATGTTCATCTTTTAATTATGTCTTAAGAATTATTCTTTATTTATTGAGTAAATTAGAAGTTAATCCCTTCAAAGATGCATTTATTAAAATTTACTCCCTTTTGAATTTTTTTTTAATATTTTACACCCAAAAATATGTAAATTTCAAAAATTACTTGCAAGGAAACATTTAATTTTAGAACCAAATCGGTCCGTAAAACGTGGATAATAACCTTCAAATTCGTCATTAAAATCAAAATTCAAAAAAATTCTCTCTGAATATTGGGCGATTCCTGGGCGATTAGCGTGATCTTTGCGTGATCTCAGGCGTTCACCGGCGCCATCTCTGTTTGACGGTGACAAGCGGTCCTGGCTACGGAATTAGGGCACTTCGCAGAATGAGGAAGAAGAATCATCCCCCTGTTAAGGGTCAGAAACCCTTGTCTCGTGCGAAAGATGTCCTCCTACGTAAGAATGTTTTAGCGAAATCGAAGAAGATGACGGATTCAGGGTCGATGGATGCAAAGGATAGTTTGTCCGATAACAATAAGTTATATGAGATTCCTGGACTGAACTACGCTTCTGACTCAGAAGACGTGGATGTTTCTGAGGAGGTCTCTGAATATGTGTCTGAAACGAATCTCATCGTGACGTCGAAACCTACTGACAATGGGTGGAAACAACGGGAAGGAAAAAAGGTTGTCGAGGCTGAGGAAGAGGAAGATTTGTTGCAATTCTCTGAAGATGACGTCGAGGACGAGGTTGAATACTGGAGTAATGCTGTGTACTGCTTTATCATGGGTGCCAATCCCCCATGGGAAGTGGTAGAGGGTTTTGTGAAGAGAATTTGGAAAGAATTCGCGATTGACAAAATATCTTTTTTGCCTAACGGAATTTTTGTCGTTCGTTTCAAGGAAAAACAGGCGAAGGTAAATGTTCTGAACCATGGTTTATTTATGTTTGATAATAAGCCTTTGATAGTGAAAGAATGGACACTTGACGCTAAATTGGATAAAGAGGATGTCCAAGAGGTTCCAATTTGGATACAATTGCATGAGGTACCTTTGAAATTTTGGGGTAGGTGTTTGCCTCGGATAGCATCTTTAGTTGGTCCGTATGTCAAATCTGATTTAGCTAGAGAAGAACGAACTAGGTTGGGATATGCTAGGGTTATGGTACTAGCTAAAGTGGGACAGAAATTCAAGAGCTCAATCAAAATTCATGGATGAACTTGGGAATGTGGTTGAAATTTTTGTCAAATATGAGTGGAAGCCAATTTGGTGCTCTAAATGCAAAAATTATGGACATGATGGGAGTGATTGCAAGAAAGAGGAGTTGAGGAAGGCTAGGACAGAAGCAAAGCACAAGAAGTTTGAAGGGGGAGGAGTACAGCCTGCTACTGTTCGCCCTGTTGTTGTGCGGCCTGCTGCTGTTCGCTTGGGCCAACAGGCGCAACTTGTCAGACCTCTGGAGCAGCCTGCTTCTGTTTTGACCAAAGCAACTGCTGCAAGGGTGCATTCAGCACTGAAGACGAGCGTATTGGTAAACCCGGATGTTCCGTTTGTGGAGATGCTAAGGGGTTCGCCAAAAAAATTGGGGGTGGAGGAAAAGGACGGGGCTGGTTTGGAATTGGTCATTCATGGAAGTTCATAATGTAGGATGTTGGAATGTACGCGGCATGTGTAACATAAATAAGCAGTGTGCAATTTGTGATTTTGTTAGGAAACAGCAGGTGGACATTTTTGGTCTACTTGAGACAAAAATTAAGAATAAATCGTATGCTAAAGTTCATCAGAATATTTTCTATGAATGGAGTATTACGACAAATAGTCATTGTTACGAGGGAGGTCAAATTTGGCTTTTGTGGAAACATGAAAGGGTGAATTTGACGATTGTGGAGTATAGTAATCAAAGTATTCATTTCAAAGTTTCTACTTTATCGGGAAAGGAATATTGGCTTACTCTTGTGTATGCTTTTAATTCTGCTTCGGGGAGAACTGAACTTTGGAGACGACTTGAAGATTATGCTCATAAAGGGCCTTGGATGATTATGGGTGACTTCAATTGTGTTGTGGAAGCAAGTGAACGTCTAGGGGGTACTTCATCGGAAGAGGCTATGAGCCAATTTCGAGACTGTCTGGCGAATTGTGACGTGAGTGATTGCAAGGCTAGTGGGTCTTGGTTCACTTGGAATAACAAACATAGGGTGGCTGAAACAAGGGTATATAGTCGTATTGATCGTTGCTTGATTAATGATGAGATGATGGGTTTATTCCCGACTGGGTTCGCGAACTTTCTACCTGAGGAAACGTTTGACCATTGCCCATGTATTGTGCAACTTGAGCATCCCCCGGTAAGGAAGAATCGTAGCTTCAAGTACATGAATATGTGGCGTAAAGCTCCGGATTTTCGTAAATGTGTAGCAGATGCCTGGAACGAGACGGTCTATGGGACGCCTATGTTCCGGGTCGTGAAGAAGTTGGGTAGTCTTAAAAGGCCGTTGAAGTTGTTGAATGCTGAGTGCTTCTCGGACATTGAAAGTAGATGCTATCAGGCGGAATTGAGGCTCGACCAGTTGCAGCGCCATATCAGGACTGATAAGTTCGTGGAATTGTTGCAGGAGGAGAACGAGATGAACGAACAGGTCAGGTCCCTTCAAGCTGCGAGAGCAGATTTTTGGAGCCAAAAATCTAAGCTTAAATGGGTTAGAGATGGGGATGTCAACTCTGCGTATTTTCATGGCCTTCTCCATGGTCGACGAGCTCACAATGCTATAGCAAAAATTTCTGATGCAGACGGCCTGGAATGCGACAGTAAGGCTTCAATTGAAGGTGCATTTTTGCGGTATTACAGTGAGTTACTCGGTGAGTCAAGGGCTGTCGAGGAGATTAATTTTGGCTTGATTAGACGGGGTCCTATTTGTTCACAGGAGAATGTGACACCGGATGAGATCAAGAGGGCTCTTTTTAGCATTCCTCGGGATAAATCGCCGGGTCCGGATGGTTTCTCGAGTCAATTCTTTATTGATTCGTGGGACATTATTGGTGAGGAAATTGTGAAAGATATCCAGGACTTCTTTGTCTCGGGTAAGCTTTTAAAGCAACTGAATTGTGCGAATATTGTCCTGATTCCGAAGGTGAATATGCCTCAAACTATGAAAGAATTCAGGCCGATTGCTTGTTGTAATGTCTTGTACAAATGTATTGCTAAAATTATTTGTGCGAGAATGGCTAAGATTCTCCCCCAAATAATCTCTCCTACTCAAGGAGGTTTTATTGAAGGCCGTAGCATTGTGGAGAATGTGCTGATTTGTCAGGACCTGGTGCGTATGTATAAGAGGAGGAGAGTCTCGCCTAGATGCCTGTTTAAAGTTGATATTCATAAGGCGTATGACAGTGTTGAATGGAGCTTTGTGGACCAGATGATGAGAGCGTTAGACTTTCCTGACCATTTTCGTCGATTGGTTATGGAATGTGTCGAGACCGTCTCTTATTCACTTTGTGCTAATGGAGATAATTTTGGGGTTTTTCGAGGAAAAAGGGGATTGAGACAAGGGGATCCTATGTTGCCTTTGTTATTCACGATTTGCATGGAATATTTTTCTCGGATTATGACTTATGGAAGATTGGATAGGAATTTTAAATTCCATCCGAAATGCGGTCCTATGAAGTTGACTCACTTGCTCTTTGCAGATGACCTCCTTCTTTTTTGTAAAGGAGATCAAGATTCGATGGAATTCTTGTGGAGGGCTTTTGCAACCTTTAGCAGGGCCTCGGGTTTGAGTTTAAGTGTGGGTAAGTCTCATGCTTACTTTTGCAGGGGTGGATGAGGATAGGAAGGCTGCGATACTTCAGTTCTCGGGTTGTGTCGAAGGTACGTTTCCTTTTCGGTATCTTGGGTTACCTATCCAAAGTACTCGTTTAGGCAAGTTTGATTGTGAAAAATTGATTGCCCGTATAATATCGAGGATTTCTAGTATTGGAGCCCGTAAGCTGTCATATGCTGGGAGACTGACTCTGGTTCAATCTATTTTGTCCCAACTACATAATTACTGGGCCATGGTTTTTATCATCCCAAAATTTGTCATGGCTCGAATTATTTCACTATATCGTAATTTCTTATGGGAAGGAGGTGTAGAAGGAAATAATCGAGCTTTGGTGAGTTGGGAGAAAATTTGTCGGCCTAAGGAAGAAGGAGGTTTGGGAATTAGGGATCTGTATATTTGGAATGAAGCTGCTGTGGCCAAGTTGGCATCGTGGGTGTTTGACCATCCGGATCGTTTGTGGGTTCGGTGGGTTAATAGCATTTATCTGAAGGGGGTGGTGTGGTCTGATTATCAGCCACATTCAGATGTAACTTGGGCTTGGAGGAAAATTTGTCAGGCTAAGGAGAAAATAAAGAATATGTTCGTCAATGGTACTTGGCATGGCGCGGAGTCTTGCTACTTGATTGCGTTAGCTTATCAGAAATTACGGTCTCGAAATCCGGTGGTCCCGTGGGCGAGACTGGTGTGGAGTGCGTGGAGTGTCCCAAGACATAGCTTCATTTCGTGGTTAGTGTTTCGTGGGGCTCTAAATACGAGGAAGAAGCTGTTTAGGGTCGGGGTTGCAGAAACGGACCGATGCTATATTTGTGAACTGGAAGAAAAGAGTTTAGAGCATCTTTTTTTTGGATGCAGTTGGAGCTCGCGGGTGATCGGATTATTGAGTAGTTGGACGAAGAAACGAATCCCAAGTAACACGGGATTGGAATGGGCTACGAAATTGAGGGGCTCGAAGCTTCAATGTAATGTTCTTTGAGCTTTGATCAATGCGACTATATACCATATATGGAGACAGAGGAATACTTGCAGAATTGAGGAAGCGGTGCGAGATCCACAGGAGATAGTTAAATTGATATTGTCGGATGTTAAGAATAGGATTTTGTGTAAGATCAAATATCCTGTAACTACTAAAGATGCTAGATGGCTACATAATTTGATGTAGTCACTGACCTGTAAATTTTCCACTGATATATATATATATATATATATATATATATATATATATATATATATATATATATATATATATATATATATATATATATATATATATATATATACTTACCCTTTACCAAAAAAAATAAATAAAAAATTACTTGCAATTCATATTTCCGACGAGTTTCAAATTTTCTTGACCGAAATACCCTTGATTAAAAGAACGACCCCTCCCTCACTTCATCCTCATTTCTTCTTCCCCAACCATTTCAGTCCCAAACAAAAAAAACTCAAAACTTACAAAATCGACACTAATTCGTCATTCGAACAACCATTTCAGTCTCTAATTCATCATTTTGCTTCCATTCATCTCTCCAACCATTTTTTTAGGGACATGCTAAATCATACCCACTTTTTTATTATTTCATACCCACATTTCCAAAATTAATCTTCTCATTTTTTTCATTCAATTCATCAACCTAATGTTTTCCCCTCTTTCTCTCTTTTCTCAATCAATTCACCATCATTTTTTCCTCCATAAATTATCACCCCATCAATTATCAAAAAAAAAAAAAAATTCAAAAATGTAATTACTAATAAAAGATGAAAACACCTAATTGATTTTTTTAAAATTAATTAATAGTTCTTAATTAAAAAAATAATCTACGTAACCAAAAGACAAATGTCGAATTAGGGTTTAATTGGGAAAAAAAATAATCAATAATATAACTCCGATGATTATATTAAAAAATAAAATCAATAAACTTAATTGTTTCAAATGCTAATTATATTCGTAATTCAAAAGTTATAGAAGACTAATTAGGATTTAATTAGAAATTAAATAAAAAATAATCAATAAGATAACCTATATTTCGTGTATTAAAAAATGAAATTATTAATAAAAAACAAAATTACTTGTCCCACTGCGAATAAAGAACACTAATCGTAAATTTTTTTGAAGAATTTGGCAAAACAGAAAAGAGAGAATTTTTTAGGGTTACGAGGAATGAAAATGAGAGATATTTTTAACAAGAGGGGTAGGTAGGGAAAAATAATGAAAAAATTGGGTATGAAGTAGTAAAAGATGGGTATGATTTAGCAATTACGTTTTTTTTAAAGCTCTAATGACTAAATGAGAAGATAAGAGAAGGAGGAAAGAAGGTTAAGAAGAAGAGAGGGGTACTTTGGGTATAAAATAACTGAAATATGCAAAAAAATTCAAAGTCGCCGGAAAAGGTCGTCGGAAATATGAAATGCAAGTAATTTTTGAATTTTTACATCTTCTTGGGTGTAAAATATTAAAAAAAAAAAAATCAAAAGGGAGTAAATTTTAATAAACGTATCTTTGAAGGGAGTAATTTCTAATTTACTCCTATTTATTTATTGATGTTTCGTCTTTTAATTGCGTCTTAAAAAATATTATTTATTTATTTATTTATTTATTTATTGATGTTCGTCTTTTAATTGTGTCTTAAGAATTATTCTATTTTTACATAATAAATCAATATTTAAACAATGACACTTTAATTTTATTATTCTTATTATTACTAACGTGCTTCACTTACATGTAACCTTAAAACTTATTAAACGTACATTAGTATTTATATAGTGCGTATATTTGTGACAAAGGTCGACAACTTTGTTAATAGAGCTCGACAACTTCGTGACCTAACTCAACAACTTTGTTAATAGAGATCAACAACTTTGTGATCTAGCTCAACAACTTTGTTAATAGAGCTTAGTTACTTTGTGACCCAGCTCAACAACGTAGGAACTTTGTTAAAAGAGCTCAACAACTTTGTTAATATAGCTCAACAACTTTGTGACCTACCTCCACAACTTTGTTAATAGAGCTCAGTAACTTCGTGACTCAGCTCAGCAACTTTGTTAATAGAGAGTTCAGCAACTTTGTGACCTAGCTACCAATTTTATCAATTGTAATAATTTTATTATAATCGTAAATTTTAAAATTTTTGTTTGATTGTTCGTTTTTAATAAATTTCTACTTTAAAAATAATACAGTAATGTTTTTATTAAAATACTTTTTATAATAAATATATGTAAATATATTGGGAGTTGAAAAAAGGTAGGAAAGAGATGTGGGGTAGAGAAAGTGAGAAATGATTGGGTTGAAAAGTAGAAAATGTCATGATTTTACACTAAAACAGGGATGACCTCCATTAAGATGACCCTTGGATGAGGATGGTCTAAGAGACTACCTAGAAAGTACTCTGTAGAGAGTAGACACTAGGGATCAACTTAGGTAGTACTCTTTCTGACTTATATTTAGTTAGACTTTAGTTTAGTCAATTTTGATCACTTTGGTTTAGTTAAAAATAACATAAAAAGACCTTATCAAGCTTAATTTTTATGATGATTCGGGTATCTTTGTGGATCGCACTTCTTGCACCTTCTCGGCTCACTCACCAACTCACACATAAGAAATTGTGATTCTCCAAGCAATTAACTTGACTATTGAAAAGGGATATAAACACCTCATCTCTTCTAACTGTCTAACCTTCCTTGAATCGGTCCTCAACGACGAAGATCGTAGATACGATACTGTCATCATCACGGATATCCTTTTCTCATCAAACTGTTTTCATTGCCTTTCTTTGAATTATAGTCCCTGACCCTTTAATAAGAGTGCTCATACAATAGCGTCTAGTGTAATCCCCTATAAATGCTAACGCAATACAGTGGCGGAAACATTGTAGATTTGGGACTAAAACACACTTATGTTCTATATGTTAAAAAAAGAACGGTCAGTCAATACAAATGTTACTTTTTACAAAGGGGCTAAAAATAAAAATTTTCAAATAAGTTTAACAATCCATAAATAAACATAAACGAAGCAGAGTAGGATCCATGTCACTCGCTAGTTCACACCAAACCCAGAACAATGAATACTCGCCAAGTTATAAACATAACAGTCACCATTCAGTGGGGAGCAACTCAAGCAGTTCTCCCAGCCATATTACATAATATATAGGCAATAGAAGCGTAATATATGAAAATAGATTAAAACTCAAAACATCCCGATTTTATTAAAACAAGGTTTTTTAAGGCTCCACAATCAACCTCACCATTTAATGACGACGTGGCAGCCCCACAATTATTTGGGGAATATAATATTCAATTTAAGAGAGGAAGCCTAACTTAACTCCTCTTACTTAGTTATTTAACTCAAGTTAAATGACTTCCAATATCCTACTTTATTGAATCATTTTACTCAAGTTAAATCATCTTAACCATTTACTTTATTAAATGACTTTAATCTAAGGTAAATGATATGTCCAATTTATACATTATTAAACTAAATAAAATTAAATATGATTACAAATATTAAAATTAAAATATACAATCTACGAGTAGGGATGTTAGTGGGGCGGGTGAAAGATGGATACCGCACCGCTTGGGGCGGATGCGGGGGATGGTTATGTGGGTGGCAGGGCGGGTAGAGGAATGAAAATGTTACCCGCGATGGGTAATGGGGCGGGGGTGGTTTTAACATTTTACCCATCCGCACCGCCCTATACCCACATCGTTCTACATTCCCACCGTCTTAATCTATTATATTACGAGAAAAAACAAAAATTATAATATAAAGTTTGTACTTAAACTTTAATTTATTATTAACTTTGATTACATTTATTTTGCAATTTTGTAAGTCGTTAATTAATCAAATAGTTAATGAGTATTCTATTTATTTTTATTGACGGGTATCGCGGATACCCGCAAATTTGACGGGTAAAGGCAAATGATGGGTGGATAACGGGGCGGGGATGGGTTCTCTAAGTATACCCGCGGAGCGGGTGGCGGTGAGAGCTTTGTACCCGCGGTGGGTAGCGGAGCGGGTGTGGGTATTACTTTTGAGTGGTGGGTGCGGGTGCGGGGTACCTATCCCCCGCACCCGCGCCTCCCCAATGACATCCCTATGTACGAGTAATATAAACTAATTCTCCCGTATTTAAAAAAAAAGAAATTAATAATCACCGACAATTTAAAATTCTTAAATTATAACTCCGAACCAATTACGGCTGCCACGTTTTCGACCGTATTAGGGGGCAAGACGTACGCTACCAAAAGTTTTAACTTAACAATTTTTTTCCTTATTACAAGTTGCCGCCGTTCCGATTTATTAGGGTGGCATAAAGGTAATGCATCTACTATTCATAGACGATTGCACTAAGAGAAATTCCCATTTGTACCCTCTAAGTTTTCACTTTTCCCAGTTGTACCCCTGCATATAAGCAATTCCCAACTGTACCCCTGAACTCTGTTAATTACTCTCAACCGTGACTAAACTAGAATTAGCCGTTAAGTATGACTGTTAAGTGCCAACTTGCAGTCCTAATCTAATAACATGGCGAGTGACATGTCGGTCTAGTAGCCTTTTGGCCTTCGTTAATCCCTAATTACCCCTTCATTCTAATTTCAAACTACAAATCCTTCCTCTTCCTTCCTTTCTTTCCCTGTTCGAAGTCACTGATCATCACCATATCATCCGCCATTCTTCCTTTATGTACTATCATCATCATCATCATCATCATCATCATATTCTTCGTTGCTTTTATCACTTATTATTGCATGTTGTTGTTGATTTCGATGAGGCGAAAACTCGAAATTAGAATGAAGGGATAATTAGGGATTAACTAAGGTCAAAAGGATACTAGACCGACATGTGACTCGCCATGTCACTGGATTAGGACTGCAAGTTGGCACTTAACCGCCATACTTAACGGCTAATTCTAGTTTAGTCACGGTTGAGAGTAATTAACAGAGTTCAGGGGTACAGTTGGGAATTGCTTATACGCAGGGGTACAACTGGAAAAAGTGAAAACTTAGAGGGTACAAATGAGAATTTCCTTTACAATAAATAACATCGGGTGACAAAACGTAACTACGAAGCAATTTTTTAACAAACTATATAAATGAACATCCATCATCGTCAATCCCAATCTGCATGAACAAAACCCTATTAATAATTAAATTATGTTTGATATTAAATCTATTCAAAATCAAGATATATAAAATATTATTAAATCATAAATAAGATTGTTAAGATATCAACTCTTATTTTTAAGATAATATTGAATATTGATATTAAATATAGCATCGGCTCTTATAATTGATACGGAGTAACGGACAATATTAACCAACTAAATAACTGTCGCAAGTTAACACCCATGAGGCCATGATCCCCCACTATGTTTTTTTTAACCCCCCACTAAATTTCACCAAAAACATAAATACCCCATTTATGAGAAGAACTTTCATTCAAAAATTTTTGTTCTAATAAAATTAGTCACTATCTTCTTATAACTCCCACTAAGTGAAAAAAATTACCCACTAACCTATAACTAGCAATAAAAACCCAATATCTATTTCACAAACATCAAAAACACAATTAAATAAAAAAATATAAAGTATATAATATAAATATATAATACGCATAATAAATACAAATACAAATAAATAAATAAAACGGAAATAATATAAGTAAATTATACTCATTAGTTTAAGTTCTTTTACTCATTTACTCAATTTTTCATATAAACATAAATGTAAAGGTTATAAACAAATTAATTTTTTTCATATAAACAGAAATGTAAAGGTGACAAATAAATTAAATAAGTAATAATTTAGACATACAAAATGTTTTGTGTATCACAACTTAAAATGTAAGACGATCTTGCGTGTTAGACAATTTTTTTACGTCGTTTATTATTTACTGAATTTATATTTTCAAATTTTCTTACAAGTGGTCGGTCTCAACTCTCAGGGCATAAAATTGTGTCACATAATATACCTACACAATTGGTGTACGTTATTATTTTGCTCATAATACTCCTTATTGGTTAATTCAGCTGACGGAATTTTACATTACTATCCTTATGTGACCATAAAATGAATTTTATGTTCAAATAATTTTTTTTCCATTATTTATTTTCTCAAAATATATGAAGTTGATATAGTTATACGTTATTTCACTTTATAGAATACCACATTTTTTAAAGAAATCGCCGCGCAATTTGCGCGGGGTTAAAACTAGTTATATATTAAAATACATTCAAAACCAGGAAAAAAAAATCCAGCAGCCTAACGGCATCAAAACGAATAATGAAATATAAAACCGATGATCAGTACAGCTTTTACTACTAGAGATATGTCAAAACAACACCGAAGTGTCACTAGATAAGGAACTCAATGCCCACGAAGCGACTCCTAAGCTTCACTAGTTAAGGAACTAAGTGCTCACGAAGCGACAACTATAATAGGACTGCGTTCAGCGAGGTCCTAGCCTAAGTCCATGTGCATGACTCCTGAGCCCTAAGTCAGATACACCGACCATATAGCTGATGACAACACCACATATTCTAGACTTATATACTGTAAATTCTCATTTCCAACATTATTCCATATTCAAACAAACTTATAAGTATTTAATCCGAAGATATCTTAAAACATTCCCAAAATAGTAACCTTCCAAATCTAGAAAATTTCTTCAAATATTAACTTTCCAAAATAGGTGTTATTATAATTAGAAATCGTTTAACATATGAGTTATGTAAAATATTTAACATTATGTCTCGAGACATAAACATTATATTTATTTTATAAATATAAAATTAATGATTAGAAGTCGATGCAAGTCAAAATCATAATTATTTCTCAAAAGGTTGTAGTTTAAGTAATTAAAAATATGAAATCGGTAATTTGTAATCTTCTAGAACTGCACTGTCTTACTATAAAATTTATTTGTAATTAAATCATTAAAAATCATAACAATGTAAGACTAGTGGGGTTGAAAACTTTGGAATCTTAGCTAAAACCTTTATTGCTAGAGTAAATCCAAATTCTCAACTTAAAGAGATTTTTATTCGTACTTTTCCAAACTGACAGAATTCGACACCCGATCGTATCTTTTTAATAAAACAGTTTAAAAATTGATTTTAAAGCAAATCCAATTGAAAACATTAACTAGACTCTTCAAAGATTATGTACATAAATTACCCATATTAAATTCAAAGTTTATCATAGGTTTTAAATTAGGTTTTACAAGAACTGAAAGATTCGCGTGTTATTTCGATATATGTTCGTAAATAATTTATTGGGACCAAATACTTGAAATTATTTTACGAAATTAAACCGACAAAAACTAGACTTAAAATAAACCGTAGTATTATTTCAAAGTTTTCCAAAATAAAGTCTTTAATTAGGAGTAATAAATCGTAAAAAGCAGTAACAGATTCTGAAATGTGCTGTAATTTTGTTAACACAACAAAAACTTTCAATTTAATGGTTTATATTAAAAATCACAAAAATTAAGAAATAAATTCTTATTTTTATGTTTTAGTCTCGGCCTTATAATACTTTTAGTAGATCCGACACAAAATACATTGAGAAGATTAAAAACGATAGAAACACGCGAGAAATCGATTAAAGCATATTCTCGTAATATAGTTAAAACATGCTTATTAGTATAAAAATCTAATTTAAAAACAATGCTACAATCAACTACAACATATATATCATGCAATACCGAGTCATGCCATCATGTGTTACCTTCATCGAGATCCGCTAATAAAGTAACCGTCTTTGTCGTATCTAGCACGATAGCCTATGAAATAATTTAAATATATGATATTAAGACCACATAGTAAGTGAATAGAAAGAGGGAAACGAGACAGAGAATAAGAATAATTTAATTACCCTCGTTATTGGAAAGAATAAGAGCCGAATGAGATAGAAACGACGAATGAAATAAGATGAAAAGGGCATGCGTTTGTATGACTAACAGTAGCAGATCATGAGCAGTAGCAGCAAGAAAACGTGCCGGTAGCATACACGGCAGTGAGCAGCGACAACAACACCGTTGAATCTCGACAATAACGCAATAGTAGATGACCATAGCAACGTCAGCAAGAAATATACACAGCAGCAGTAACAAACGAAACAGATAGCATCAGCAACGATCATGAGTTTTAGAAAATAATACGAGCAAGAACTTCGATTGAAAGGAAACCACATTAGAAGAAAGAAGAGTCTGATATAAGGAGAAGGAGAAGAAGAAGAAGAAGAAAAAGTTGAAGAAGAACAAAGACCTGATCAACAATAACAACAATAAACCAGACAATAGCAGCACAGGCGATACAACAGCAGATCAGCAGCGGACAACATTAGCATGATGTATTGATTGTGTGCAAGATTACGTAACTTAAATGACAATAGAGTGTTGTTCTTGATCATGCACGTGAGAGGAAATAAGATTAATCAACCATTGGTTGAGAAAGGTAGAAGCCTGGCGGCTTGGTTCATGCCTTACGTGAGAGGGGAACAAAAAGCAAAAGGTGAGTTTTATTTTGCTGACAATTGACGTATATCACGCACAATAGCTAAGAAACGTTTTGTATGATGATTGGAAGGGTAATTATTGGTGTTTGGATAAGAACAAATTGAGCGTTTAAGAGAACTACAAACTCGCAGTATGCAACTATCTTCTCGGGTAAGACAGAGTAAGAATAGGATGCTAACAGATAATAAAGGACGCCCAATACACGATGGAGCAAACACAAATAGATGGGATAAGTTTTCGATTAAAATAAATACGATAAAAATAATATGTAGTGTGTGTTAGGCTGTCATATGTTTAATAAGGCCTTATCGGTCCGAAAATATTTTTCAAGTCGACATAGAGAGTACTAAGTATTATACGTATTAGCAAATCGGATTTAACGATAATATGGATATTAGTCATTCTCGTGTTATACATTACCTGGTATTCTGCTTAAGATGCATCAGTTCGATATTAATAGGGGTGCATCGAACTATATATGGCGAGCACCGGGATTAATACGGAACCCGACCACCACTTTGTTCGGTTTTATCTTGTTTACGTTTTGAATTTCGTGTTAGGTGATTTAGCATGCGATTATAAGTTCATAAAAGCGGTAAATCATACGAAAGCTGTAAATGCGAAATGTAAGTAAATCACATATTGAGGAGTTGCACCCTCGGAGTATACACTAAACGAGACACGATGCGTAGATGGTTGAGAACGGATCTCGGAACTACTCGGGTTTAGTTAGGGTATTTTAGTGCTTATTGTTGAAGTTGGGGACGTTACGCATATTTGTGACATGCCATGGACCTAATGTCCCTATTTGACATTATCGAAGTGCATAATAAAAGTTCAAAATTGTAAAGTTTTGTTTAGACGACAACCTAGTGACGATTCGACTTTAAGGCGGATCCTCCTAGCTTGTACTGTGGTGAATTCGGTAGAGCTTCGCTACTACAGCTGGTTCTATGGTGAATCTGGTAGAGCTTCGCTGCTATGCTCAGAGTTGGCTAGTCGAGCGCAAGTGCCCGTCAGTTCGAGTGGAGTGCTCGAGTAATGAGGAGTAGCGTCGATTCACTTATCGGAACAACAATCGAGTGGATCGTACTTAGTGTCAGAGTGCGACCTAAGTTAGAGAAGAAGAGGGGGAGAGCGAATTGTGAGAGAAGTGGTTCACGAATTCGTAAGGTGTGTCGAAATGAGTGAAATGAGGGGGGTATTTATACTTGTTCGCGTAGTTCAAATCGACCATTAGGACGCTTGACCCTTTGCGCACCAAGATTCAGTCGCCTGGTGTCATGCGCGTGAAGACTCGGACGCCTGGTGTGAGGTGCCTGGAATTTTGAAGATCCAATTTCGAAACTTTCCAAAACGGAGAAGATGCGTATATTGACGTTGCTTGGGGATTGAGGCTTCCCTTTAACCCTAGCGCGTCGAGCACCGGGTGGACCTCAGGCGCGTGTCTCGAGGTTTGCTCGGCCCGATACGTTGACTCGTGTTTGACTTTACATATGTCGGGACCGATTCGGCGCCCCGGTGTCGGAATTGACTATAATTAGTGTCGATGCGACCGTAATGACACGACTAAGGCTGTCTTGATGTCGAATTAATTTTTTTGAGTAATTATTTGATCTGTTCTATACAAAAAACTATCTAAAACATCGTAATCCTGTGTCGCGTTTCAGTCCGATCGTCATCGGGTGTTTGTTGGGCACCCCTGTAGCCACCAGGTCAGAATTTGTGTGTCTAAAGAAGCCCCCAATTTGACGGAGGCTTGGACAAGGCGAAAGTCAAAGTATAGCCGCCCTGGTCAATCGAGGATTACGACCTGGTGGCTGTCCGCTCGGGTCGTTTTAAGTTCGTTAGACTACGTATTTGAGGCTCGTTAGCCAAGGCATGGAATCATACCTGACATCCTTGCATGCGGTTGCTTATCGCAGCTCGGGTCTAGCTTGCTAGTTTGTCTTCGGTTTGTTGCCTTAGTCATTTTGGTTTTTGACACGGGTCTTTTGCTTAAGTCGTTTATTGGTGTCTTAGTTTTGGTTTAATCCTTGGCGGACAGTTGTGTCGATTTGGGTTTCGCTTTTTTGCTTTAGGTATTCCTCTAGGGGGCGTGAATTGAATGCTTAGGGACTCGTTTCGGGTTGATTTAGGTGCTTTAGGACTCATTTGGATTGAATTGGGTCGAATTGAATTGAATCGAGTTGGGTTCACTTGAATTGAGTTGAATTGAATTGATCTTGAATTGAGTTGAACTTGAATTGAATTGAGATGAATTGATTGAGTTGAATTGAATTGAACTTGAATTGACTTGAAATTGAACTTGAATTGAATTGAATTGAATTGATTGGATTGAATTGACTTGAATTGATTGAACTGAACTGAATTGAATTGAATTGAATTGAGTTGAACTTGAACTTGAACTTGAATTGCCATCAAAATGCTTTGGGACTCGTAAGGCTCACAGGTTTAAAACTTGCTTTTTGAATGCTTCAGGATTCACTCGAGTTTGAATTGAATTGAACTTGAACTTGAATTGCCTTCAGAACGCTTTGGGACTCGTTAGGCTCACGAGTTTAAAATTAGCCTTTCGAATGCTTCAGGATTCATTCGAGTTTGAATTGACTTGAACTTGAATTGCCTTCAGAATGCTTTGGGACTCGTTAGGGTCACGGGTTTAAAATTTGTTTTTCGAATGCTTCAGGATTCATTCGAGTTTGAATTGACTTAAACTTAAATTGCCTTCATAATGCTTTGGGACTCATTAGGCTCACGAGTTTGTTTTTCGACTGCTTCAGGATTCAATCGAGTTTGCTTCGTTCAGATTTGTTTTTCGAATATTTCAAGATTCAATCGAGTTTGCTTCGTTCAGATTTGTTTTTTTTTCGAATGTTTCAGGATTCAATCGAATTTGCTTTGTTAAGATTTGTTTTTCGAGTGTTTCAGGGTTCACTCGAGTTTGCTTTGTTCAGATTTATTTTTTCGAATGCTTTGGGGTTCAATCGAATTTGTTTCGTTCATATTTGTTTCTCGAATGTTTGAGGATTCAATCGATTTTGCTTTGTTCAGGTTTATTTTGCTTGGGCTGCCATGTGCTTTGGTATGAGTGCTTTTGTTAGCTAGAGGTTTTCATGTTCGTTGTTTATTATTATTATTATTATTATTATTATTATTATTATTATTATTATTTTGTTCAGGTTTATTTTGCTTGGGCTGCCATGTGCTTTGGTATGAGTGCTTTTGTTAGCTAGAGGTTTTCATGTTCGTCGTTTATTATTATTATTATTATTATTATTATTATTATTATTATTATTATTATTATTATTATTGATCAAATGTGATTGTAAATATATCAAAAAAACTAAGCTTTACAGAGTACACTTAGACCAAACAAGGAAAATGCATCTTTCCAATCTATTTCACTCTAACATTACAAAACATCATCTATTTCTCTTTGCACCAAGCATCTACCAGCCCAAAATTTGACCTGGCAACCAAGCCTGAATCCGCGCCTTCACTTCCTTCCTGATACTCGCTGCTAACCATACATGCCTTATGATCATCTCATTCATCCTCGCGTTATTCCTTTGCGCCCAGACGAAGTAATAACAAGCTGCAAGAATAACTGTGTTTATATATATATATATATATATATATATATATATATATATATATTTTTATTTATTTATTTATTTATTATAAACGGAACTTTCATTAACACCAGAATAAATTGCAAGAAGTTAGAGGGAAGCTGAGATACTATCTGGGCCCCCACTCCCTTAGCGATCGCAAAACTAATTCTAGTGAAAATATGAACTGCGGCACGCGCTCCAGCATCCTGAGATATAGCGAATTTACGAATCCGCTGGAGCAGAGAAACAACATCCGTGTCGAGCTCACCGAGAGAGGAGAAGGAGAAAGGAAGGAAACCATACCCAATGGCCGTGCAGCGTGCCTGATACTTGACACACTTACAGCGAGCAGCATCAGCAACGACCCGTCCAGGCTCAAAAGAAGTCAAGCCGGACTGGGTCAAAGGAGAGGATCCAGTTAGATCGACACAAACATCACGTCCCTTGTCCCACGAATAGAGCAGAAGGTCGGCAGGTTGTAAGGGCTTGTCGTTATCGTCGCAGAGGCCAATCTTCACCTCCTTGCCTGCAGAGATCCCTGTCCGAAAGCAAATATCCAACAGTGTGTCGCGGACAAGGTTATGCCGATGTTTAATCCCCACAGTACCAGCGGACGAAACCGCGTGGTCACCAAAAATATCCTCTCTGAGGGCCCTGGAGCAGGAGAGCAAGTCCCGGAAAGCGGAAACAAAGGGACTCCTAGGCGGTAACTAAGCACACTGCGATATGTCCGACCGTTCATGGTTTGCCCAAGCCTGGTAACAGGGACAGCCGTCAGCCAGTCAGAAGAATGGTCCCCCTGCTGAGATTTCCACAGGGCAACTTGTCGAGGGGTGAAGGAGAAAACAGATTCCGCTGCTGTAGCAACCCTCGTGAAATATATATCTGCCAATTTCTTCATAAGTTTTGGGGCAGCGATCTCAGAGGGGTTACTCAAGAAGTCAGAACCGGTAGCCTCAACAAAACCACTCAAGGCGGACTCAAAGGCAAATCCAGGGGCGACGATCTCGGAGGGACGAAGCAGCTTAGCTTACAAATTGGCAGACTGGAGGTGAGAAGCAAGGAAGGCAAAGTGCAGGGCATCAGTGGCGGCAAAGACACCGAGCCCCCTAGAGAAAAGGGGAGGGTGGCCAGCCGCCACTGCCACTCCCCAAAACCGGGTCCGGACGCCGTGACAATACGCTCAAGACTAGAACGGAGCGCAGTGTCGAAAGAAAGGTGGGCCGACCCAAAAGCACGGGGAGAGCAAGTGCGTAAGGCAAAGTATAACTTAGAAATACCTGTGCACGCCCGGAGAAGAAGTAACTCACACTGGGGGTCCTCAATCGTAGCAACCAGGTCCATGAGCTCTATAGTAAGGGCAACCCTCTTTGAGACAAGAGCACCACTGAAAGCCGGCCACACGCTGACCGGCCCTCCCAGGACCTTAACACCATCCAAGGGTCTGGCAATAGCGGAGGGGAAAACACCAGCAAACCTACTACTCGGGTCTTCGGTAGGCCATAAAACCTCCGTTTTAGTAACACGTTAAGATGGAGGCCAGAACGGGGGCCCAAATCCATAATCATCTGGAGGACCTTCCCCCACAATAAGCGTATCCCCGACAATAGTACCATCATTGAGGTACCAAGCCTGGAAACAAAGATCGAAGGAGTCCCTGATCCTGCAAACCAGGGGATGCAGAACTAGGGAGAAAAGGAGGGGGTTTAAGGGGTCACCCTGTTGGACCCCCTGGCAAGAGCGGAGGCAGTGCTCCCCGTAGTAGAGCCTGGCAGGACTGGAGTAGCAAAACTCAACCCAATGGGAGAGGGCAAGACACTGACGGCGAACCTCCCCCAGCATAGTCTCCATGTCAACCAAGTTAAAAAGGCATTCTGGAAATCGACAAGTAACATGGAGAGACCCACATCAGCGCCACGATCCTCTACCAGGCGGTTCAAGGAATGCAGAATAGCTTCACCCCCGCTAGAAACACCTACCCCGAATTGAAGGCCCTCAAAATAGCCACCTAATGATGGGCCAACCAAGTAAGCACCAACCTTGGAAACATGGCGCCTCCAGATGGTACCCACAGCAATAGGATGAACCCCTCCCCCCGGCTTAACGAGCGGGGTGAGCGGGGCACTGGCAATGTACTCACCTATAACCTGCGGACACTTCCCATTGAGAAAAAAGGTTGACCACCCGAGCGATAGAGGCAGTCAGATCATCAGAAATGGCAATAACAACACCACTCAAACAATCCAGCAGATGTTGGGCCCGAAACCCATCCCTCCCACAAGACGTGCCCTGGGGGAAACTTCGAATCATGTCCAAAACAACAGACACCGGCGCATCAAGACAGTCGCCAAAAGGCTCAAACGGGAGGGCAGGAAGGAGAGCAGCTGGGTGCTTATCCTGGAGGGCCCGAAGGGTGGCATCAGTGTACGGAGCCACACCGGACGAAGAAAGAACACGAACGGCGGCCGTGTAATGACCATCAGAAATATTCTTACGACACTGACGGATGTTGAGCTCGCCTAAGTCAATCTCCTCCTCCTCACAAAAAGAAGGGGAGACCTCCGCAAGAGCTTCGCGCAAGAGCAACAACTTTCCCCCCGGCATTCCCCAAGTACGAATAGCCCCGACAATAGCTTCTTCCTGACGTTGTCGTCTAATAGCAGTTCTACACTCCAAACTACTCCTCGGGGAAAAGATCTTCAAGACACAAAGAGGTAAGACAAGCAAGGACACCCAACGAGAAACATCAAAAGGGGAGCCAACGACATCATCCAGGGCACCCTTCAAAACCCGCGCGAATCCAAATCGACACCTAGGAGGGATAGATTTAACCGTGCGCAACCCCTTAGAGAGCAAACGATGAAGAGAAGCCAAAGAAAGGCAAGAGGGCATGTCCTGGTCAATACCGCCCATCGACGGCAAAGGGGACGGAACGGGGCGAGGAAGGTCATACAGAATAAACTGAATGAACCCATCCCCACAATCCGGCGTTTCAACATAATCCCCCGCCCCATGTCGACAACAAGAAGTGAGCGAATGAGTCGAAAGGCAAACACCGCACAACCAAATACTCATACGCTTAAAGGTGACCTCAGCCGAAGAGTAAACAGACAAGCTACTGGAGAGGGTTTGTCGCGTTAATACCTGAGCACCGACACAAAAATGGCGGTTGCGCAAGTGAACGAGCAGAGATTGTTTGGTAAGACCTTTTTCACAACCATCCCGACAATCAGAAAGACCCACGAAAGGGCAATGGAAGCGAGTTGAAGGAGGCATGGTAGAGCAAAGCAGAGGACGAATCACAAACCCGAAGGACGCTAAAGAGGAAAAAGAAAACCGAACCCCGAAACCACAAAAAGAAGAAGGAAATAGCAGCACACGAGAAGCAAACAACAAAAATCGAAACCTGAAACCACAAAAAGAAGAAAGAAACACCAGCAAACGAGCAGCCACCAACACCCAACAACACCAAGTAGGCAGACCAAAGCAGTGGAAAAACACAAAACCCGAGGCCAAAACAGACCCCAAAAATAGCAGCAAAAAAAACAAAACAGGGGAAAACCACGAAAGAGAGAAAAATTGACACTCCGACACCAGGTTGCCGGAGAAGGAACCCTCAGGCGGGAGCAGGCCGGTGACAAGAGGAGGGTGTGTCCCGTTGGTTTATTATTATTATTATTATTATTATTATTATTATTATTATTATTATTATTATTTATGTTTTTTTTATTTAATTTTCTTTTTAAAAGGGAATTTTATTGATGAATCAAAAGCAGTTTTACAAAAAATTGCAAAAACCCATACCCAAGCCCCGAGCATAGGTCCCTATACTTAGCGCATTTGCGCCGAGCAGCGTCGCCCACAACCTGGCCTGGCACGAAGTTAGAGAGCCCGGACTGAGTCAAAGGAGAAGACCCGGTAAGATCTACGTAAACGTCACGCCCCCTGTCCCACGAATAAAGAAGCAAATCTGCAGGACGCAAGGATCTGTCGTGATCATCAATCAAACCAATATCGATTTCCTTACCAGCCGAGACCCCAGAACGGAAACAAATATCCAAAAGAGTGTCACGAACGAGGTTATGTCGAGGTTTAATACCGACAACCCCCGCACAAGACACGGCATGGTCCCCATATTATTATTATTATTATTATTATTATTATTATTATTATTTATTTTATTATAAACCAGAACTTATATTAAGATCGAAACGAATTACAAGAAGTTAGTGGGCAGCCGAGATACTATCTGGGCACCCACTCCCTTAGCGATAGAAAAACTAAGACGAGTAAAAATAAAAGCAGCTGCGCGAGCTCCCTCGTCTTGAGAGATAGAGAATTTCTGAATCCGCTTGAGCAATGCAGCGGCCTCCGCGTCGAGCTCTCCTAGAGAAGAGAAAGAGAAAGGTAGGAACCCATACCCAGCCTTGGTGCACAAATCTCCATACTTGGCGCACTTGCGCCGAGCAGCATCAGCGACTGCGCGACCAGGCAGAAAATCAGACATCGCATTATTATTATTATTATTATTATTGTTATTATTATTATTATTATTTTTATTATTATTATTATTATTATTATTGTTATTATTATTATTATTATTATTATTATTATTATTATTATTATTATTATTATTATTATTATTATTATTATTATTATTATTATTATTATTATTATTATTATTATTATTATTATTATTATTATTATTATTATTATTATTATTATTATTATTATTATTATTATTATTATTATTATTATTATTATTATTTATTTATTTTTTCGGGGCCGATTTCGATTAGAGATGGTTTTGTGGCTTGCTTTATCGATTGGGGGTAGTAAACTATCCCGTTCTTGCTTATTTTGTTTAAAATAGGAGGGTGTGTCCTACGACTATCAGGTACCATGTCCCATTGGTTCCTGTTTTTGCTTTGGGCTGAATTGTTAGACGCGGGTCCTTGTGCGCCTTAACCCTCGGTCGCCTAGCTCCCAGAAACCCAAAAGAGGGACGCTTGACAAGGGGCGCCCGGGATTTCGAGGGTCGGGTATGTTTAAAATCAGCGAAGGAAAGGAGAATGGGTCATTCGTCTTAAAAAGCAAACACGAGCCTTCCTTCGACTCAATCCTGCGTTCTCGACTTTATTCAACCGATTTCCGTCTCGATTTTTGTCATACTTGATCATGTCGACCTCGGATAAGTGTTCTTTACTCACCTATTGTCGATTTTTGCTTAGTTAGATTGATTGTGGGTCGATTTTGCTTAAACCCTAGAAATCGATTTGGGCATTTTGATTTTTCTACGTTTCGATGTTTATTCTCGGTCCCATTGTCAAATTAGGGTAGAATAGAGCTCGATAGGGTAGTTATTAGTTTGATATGAAGTTTTGAGGGGTTGTAATGGCTTTCTATGGAGAAATTTTGAAATGCTAGGGTTTAGGGATCATTTTCCCGTACTTGACCTTTGTAATCTCGCTCAATTAGGGCTTGTGACGTTATGGGTGGCCTCCATGTTGACTTTGTGAGTTAAAATGTGCCTTAGGTCGTCCCGTGAGGGTTTGTGTGGCTTACGACGGGCCAAATGATACCGTAACGATGTTGTATTTTTCCCGAAACCACTTCTGTTGTGACAGGGGTCGAAATTGGGTGCTAGTGGATCTTTCAAAATTATGATATCTCTGTTCGAAATTTTGAGCTTATTTGACCTGTTTGGGCTGTTTTGACCTGACCAGAGGCGTATTTTTGTTTCGTTTTGCAGCTAGAGATGATCCTGAGCGTCCCGAGGGAGCTCTTTTAACTAGTACAAGTGGAGAGGCCGCTGGGACGAGCTTGATGACTTCCCGGGGAATTTGTAAGAGGCGACGAAGTGTTCCTTCGCAGCGTCGTGAACCGGGGGCCGTAAATGAGGCCGATTTTGATATGGTTACGAGGCGTAGACAACCTGTGATGGTTGCCAGGAGGAGCCATGTCCTGGCTTCTGTCAACGAGGATAAGAAGGTTGTTTACGACGACCCCCCTTAGGCTCGGGGTTGGGATGGTCATTAGCTATTGTTTCATCCCGGTTTGCACGTTTCTAGTCGTGTCATGAATGGCCTGGTAAGTACCTTGATTCGTGCTTATTAGTTTATGCTCTAATTTTGGTTTGCACTGGTTTGGTTTGTTTTTGCTTGTATTTTCTCGGTTTGCAGTCTCTGGGTCCGATGAGAACCTTCTCGGGTTTTACGACGTGCTTAGAGATTTATTCTCAAAAGTTTAGCCCCTTGGCAAAGAAGATTATCGCGGGGACGGTTTTAGGCCCCGTGGTCGGACACTGGGCGCGGTTAGTAGGTTGCAAGACTAAATGCAACCTTATGGTGATTAAAGCGATGATAGATCGCTTTCATGACATGACCTCGACCTTCCATTTCTCGTTTGGGGAGGTCGGGATGACTTTGGAGGACTTCGGGGTTATTACGGGTTTGCCCTGGGGTCTGGAGATGATTAGGTGGGTCCTAAGGGTCCTCGGTCAGATAGTGACGAGGTCAGGGGCTGGATTGGAGATTGTTTGGAGCGCGAGGCTTACAGCACGCCTCATGCTCTGGTGAGCTCGCACATCACCGACCACTTTGAGAGGGTGGCGGTGCTTGAGGGTCGAGTACCCAACACACCGGTGCAGGATGCCCGTTTGTAGTTGTAGTATTTCCTAGGTTCAACCCACTTCTCAGACAAGGCCGAGAGGTTTAGTACTAGGATTTTGCCTTTCCTGGCTAATTTAGACCAGCTGGGACGTTTTGATAAGATGACCGCGGCTTTCGCGGAGATGACCCGTTGCTTACAGGTGATGGTGAGGCCGCAGAGGGTGGACTCTGGCTCGGCTATGCCCATCGTGGGTCCAGGTCTCGTGCTGGAGGTTAAATATTGTCCCTTGTGCTTGGTTTCAAGGTTTTACTCGGTTTAGTTTTGTTGACGAGGGTTTTGGGCTCTGTAGGCTTGGATCTATTCTTACTTTCCTCACTTGGCACCTAAGACGGTGCGTGCTTGTCCGGTTAGGTTTCCGGCGGGGATTGAGTGGAGGTTGGCTCAGGCTAAGAGCACGACGAGTCACTACTCGTCGAAGAATGTGCTGGTGAACCAGCTGCGCCTCGAAGATGTAAGTTTCTTTCTTACGGGTTGTTTTACTTAGTAGCCCCCAAGATTAGGATTATTGAAATGTCGGTTTGTCTATGCAGTTCGTGGCCCGTCCTTGTGTCAATTATGAGGGTCTGCCCGAGTATGTGAGGGCGGAGTTGAGGCCTAGGAGCTACAGGAGGATGCTTCTTCCTGCGTTGTTTTGCCCGATGTGGTATCTGGGCGAGAGGTTGGTGCGTCAGTGCTTATATGACGAGTTTCGGGTGCCGGTTGATCCTCCCCGGACCATGTTTAGACCACCGACCGCCGCAGAAGATTCGCTAGGATAGGCACGAAGAGGGAGGAGACGCACTACTGGTGCCTGGTCCTTCTACCTGTCTCACGTCAGCCAACGGCTAGCTTGCCACCGCCTCGTGGTGAGTACTCGGTTTTGAGTTTTATTGTTTGTTTCGTTCTATGGTTTAGTATTTGCTTGTATTTTGATCGGTTTGCCTTTCCTTCAGCTGGCCGATCCGGCTGATGCTGTTCAGCCCCCAGACTTCCTCTTCACACTGCTCAGGATCGAAACGGCCGAGGTAGCCTTTATAGAGCCTCTTCCCCCGTGTTCTGCTGAGGCGATGGAGGCTGGGATGGAGTGGCGTGACCGGGTGCATCGGGTAAGTTTTGGGATTTGCTTTGAACTCGAATTTCGAGGGTCACGTTTTGTTTGACTAATTTGTTTAGTTTTGTCTTTCAGGTTTCATCGGTTTCCCATCAGCGGTTGTGGCAGGCGGCCAACTGTTTCCAGGCCTACGCGTCGAGGGCGGCTGCTGACTTTTTCCGTGATACTTCGGGACCTCGATCGGTAATTATTTTTTTCCTACGGTGGTTTTCTAGGATGGTTGTTCTTTTTTTCTAAAGTGCAGGTATATTTGTAGGATACTCCGGATATGGTAAGGCAGCTGGCGACTCGGGTGATCGAGCTCGAGACGGAAGAGGCCAAGTTGCTTCAATTCCTGCGATCCCGAGATGATGAGATTGCCCGGCTTAAGGGGCGGTTGGCTCGGACTCAGGGTGAGGCTAGGCTCAGGGCTGAGGTGGAGAGAGAGACTGAGGTTGATGCTGAAGGTCATGCTACGGGCGCTACCGAGGACATTGGAGGGATTCCCGAGACAGCCAACCTAGATATGTTGTCGAGCATGGATGGTTCCGAGTCTCCCCTCCTGGATCTGAATGATTTAGATCTAGATGATAAGATCGATGAGTTTATGTTGGCCGTTGGTGCAGCCTCTAGAGGTCCTCCCTAGTTTGTAAACTTGGTTTGTGTTCGAATTCATATAGTTTGTATATTTTAAACTTTTAGTATTTCGATTGATTTGTTAGTCCTGAAATGTTGACTTAGATGACAAGTAATCACTTCAAGTTCGTTTTGTTTGCGATTTCTTCGTAGCTTGGGACGTTATGAATGCGTTCGGATTGCATGAGAGTTCGAAAATGCTTTTCGGAATTTTTGAAATGCGTTCGTTTGAGCCGGAAATTGGATCAAGTAGTACGTCGATTAAAATGTTTGACTCGAGACGTGCAAAAATATGTAAGAAATGCTTCGTAGTTAAAATGCTTTGACCGTGTACGTGTTCGGTGTTGGGAGACGAGTGTAACTGTCTCGACATTCATGTTTAAAATGAGGCGAAAAGAAAAGGCTGGACCACTTTTGCAAAAAAAAAAGTAGACCACTTTTTATGCTTATACTTTAACGATAATGTCGTACTGGGATACAGACGCGAATTGACGATGCCACTTGGGGATACAGCACACCTAGGTGGGGTAGCTTATCACCCTAAAAAGAAAATAAAAAAACGTCTAAGTCCGGTGGATCCGACAGACGAAGTGCGTCGTCCGTGTGGACCTATCATTCTTGTGCCGACATTTCGGGTTTTGGAATGGGATTTAGTGACTTTAGGAGGTCTTTCCTGACGTCCGGGGTTGCCAAGTGGTGGCTGATAGGGTGAAGTGTGGCTTACAGCATGGAATTCTGGTGCTTGGGAGACTGATGACCCAGGGCTTCGACGCCTGGGCCGGGCCAGCTTGATTCCGGGTCGCCTGGGTTCGGGGGGCCCGATCCTTAGGCGCCTAGGTTCGGGGGGCCCGACTCTCGGTTATGGAAATTTTCGTAGTTTCCTAATTGTTGTGGGATTAGGGCTAAATATTCGGGTTATGGGCACTCATTTTAGACATACTAGATCACCCATAGTGTATTTATAGCTTCTTTGTATTATTTTGAGTCATGTCGAGTTTCGAGAGACTCTTAACCGAGTGGATGGGTCGTCTTAGGAAGTGTGACCTTGAGGTTTGTCCAGGTGATGGTTTGTCTATGGTTACCTTGCTAAGGCAGGTTAAGGGGCAAGAAGACTTCTTGTTGTCATGCTCTAGTTTTTGGGATGTTAAGAACCATATTTTTGCATTCCCGGGAGGTAATGTTTGTCCTCATCCCGAGAAGCTAGATGCCATAGGTGGATGGTGTTCGGTCCGACCTTGTATACCCCTTGGAGATGATACGTTCATGGAACGATTCGTCATTTTTTAGACATTTCTTTGGAGGAGGACAAAGCTTTCTTTGAGAAAAGTGGTACTGACCTAAGGTTGCTTGTTAGGACATTCTCACAGAAAGGCTCTCGTGATGTTTCGCCCTTGGCTTGTAAGCGGGCTTTTAATATAGCGGTGGCATGCTACTACCTTTTTGAGGATGCGTCGGTGCATGAAGGCTGGGGTAATCCTTGGGTTTTGGATGTTGTAATGGGTATGGAACATGGGCGATTGCCCTCTTTGCTTATTTTGGGTGAGCTTATCACGTGTCTCGACGCTCGTGCACAGATACATCGTGCTCCCTTTTCGGGGTTCTAGGATTATTCTGCAGGTATCTTGGGGCAATACTTTCCTTTTTCGAAACTTGCCTTAGTTCGAAACTTTGACGTTGTTTTCTGGTTCGTGCAGGTTTGGCTAGAAGAGAGGCTTAGCTAGATCGAGCCCCCTCGGTCCATCAAGGGTTATAGCTACAAAGGTTTCACGGGTCGTAAGATGGTGCAACCATGGAACGACGGTCACACGGAAGAAGGATGGCGTTCCTACTTGCAGGCTAATGGGCGGGTTGATATTAGGTGGATAATCCCGTGGTGGCATATCAGTGGAAAGGTTGGGTTCCCGTTCTCATCATCGGATCATACTATGCAGATATTGTCCTTAAGGGATCAGATTTATATTTACCCGGGCGAGTTAACGCGCCAAATATGTGTGAAGCAAGCTGTATCACAGATTACTACTGATGTCCCTAAGTCTTATCCGTGGACGGAAAGTTCTCTTAGGGAGTTTGGGATGTCTTGGAGACAGAGGTTTTCTCGCCCCGTTATTATAGAAAAAGCTCGACCGTTAAACCCTACTTATTCCCGACGGGGAGCTTACGGATGTCCGCCAGGACATAGCAAGTCGAATGTTAGGAAAACCACGATGCTAAAGGATAAGGAGGCGACTCGAGTTAACGTCACTAAGCGCTCCACCAGAGACAGTGTTACCGATCCTAGTGTCGTCAATTCATCTAAACGGGCCCAGACTGACAAGACCCATATTGAAAAATGTGAGTGATGAGGGAAAGTGGGATTGGCTGGACTCGCCTTTGGCTAGGGTGGTGGAAGCTTGTGTTCAGAGGTTCGATGGTGAGAGACCCGAGAAAGCACACCCGAACGACAAGGGAAAGAAAAAGTTGGACCGGTAGAGCCCAGCCGTTTAGTACTATGTTGTATTAATTGATATTATGTGGCGTATTAGTACTAGTTTTTGCGGGGTTTGTTTGACATGTTACTATTTTCCGGGGTGGCTGGATATTAGATGCTCGATGTAAAGGTCTCGACAAAGGCTTGATTTAATTTATTTTGCATTAATGAGAAGCACACATTTTTTATTTACCTGTCATATTTTTTTTCGTGGTGGCTCGCAACTCGATTCTTCATTTTACCCGGAGCGCCCTTTCGGGTTTTCACTCCGTCCTCGGCTCACCTTTTTTGCTCTTTTTTTTTTTGCTTTTTTTTTTGCTCTTTTTTTTACGGCTCGCAACTCGATTCTTCATTTTGCCCAGGCCGCCCTTTCGGGTTTTCACCCGGCCATCCTCGGCTCGTCATTCTTTTTTTTACGACGGCTTGCAACTCGTTTCTTCATTTTTCCCGGGGCGCCCTTTCGGGTTTTTACCCCGTCCTCGGCTCGTCGTTTGTGCTTTATCATTGAAATCACTCGTTAATCAGAGCATATGGTGATTCTCATTTGCATGTGAATCAAGTAATCGATTTTGTTATTTTTGTTGGTTGTACCCTTGGAGGGGTTGCCTACGTATCCGTGTTCAGACGGAATCAAACCATGTTCTTAGTTCATAATAGATGTGAGTGATCTTGCTTTAGACTCTTTATGCCAATTAACAATGTGAATTGTTGTTTAAGCGTTTTACATGGGTTTTCACCCTAGTTTAGAGATCAGGATGGGGTTGTTTAGGAGTTTTAGGATAGTATCGTTTAAGCTGGTCCATGTTAGTTGGGGTCGAGAACTCTTGACTAGGGATGGCAATGGGTCCGGGACCCTGCCCAGACCCGCCGGGTCTTACCCTAATGGGTCGGGTTTGGGTCCCAATTTTTTAGACCTTGCGGGTACGGGTTCGGGTATGGGTCCTTCTAAAATATTCCGGGTCCGGGTCCTAAAAGTCAGACCCGGACCCGACCCTTGGACCCGTTAGAAAACAAAAAAAAAAGGAAAATAAAAAGAAAAGAAAAAAGAAATTACTTACTGAATGCAGTGCGTGCTAAATTCCTAGTTTAATAAACCCATATCTAACTCCTCACATCCCCATTCTTCAACCCAGTACCCAAATCTCCACTTCTTCAAAGTAATGACTGCATGTGTGCTTGTTGCTGCTTGTTTTTAGTGTTATTAATTACTTGGTTTAGAGTTATTAATGGTTTTTTTTACTTTATCTTTGAATTTCACTTTTGAAATGTCGGATTACAATTGTATATTTAAAAAAGTTATATATATATATATATATATATATATATATATATATATCAAATTATCGAGTATTGGACCCGTGAAGGACTCGGACCCTACGGGTACGGGTACGGGTCTACAATTTTTGGACCCTTAAGGGTCCGGGTCGGGTCCGGGTCCAACTTCTGAGACACGGGTCCGGGTCCGGGTCCTGTCGGACCCGACCCATACCCTACCCGTTGCCAACCCTACTCTTGACTGTCTAGGTCAGTAAGGATCACGGCGCCCCTGTGAGTATTTTCTTGACAAGGTAGGGGCCGTCCAGTTTGGTTTGAATTTCCCTCTTGGGTCAACTGGGAGGGGTGCTCTAATGGATTTGACTACTAAGTATCCCACATGTATGTTTCGGGATTTGCCTTGTTTGTTAAAGGCTTGTTGTATTCTTTGTTGGTATGCTTGCACATTGGTTAGTGTGTGTATTCTACGTTCGTCTAGGAGTACTAGCTCATCGTAACGTTTTTGGTTCCACTCTTCTTCGGGAATGCCGCTTTCGGCCAGTATCCTTAGCGAGGGTATTTCTAGTTCTATTGGTTGTACGGCTTCAGAGCCGTAGGTTAGGTAGTAGGGTGTGGTTCTGGTGGGTGTTCTGTAGGAGGTTTGGTATCCTCATAATGCGAAGGGTATTTTGTTTGGCCAGTCTCAGTAGTTGTCTATCATTTTCTTAAGGATTGTAACGATGGTTTTGTTTGCTGCTTCCACAGCCCCGTTTGTCTGAGGTCTATAGGGTGAGGATTTATGTCATTGGATTTTGCATTTGTCTAGGAGTTTTTGGATGTCGACCCTAAAATGACCCCCTGATCGCTGATGATTTCGTGTGGTATGCCGTAGCGACAGACGATGTTGTGGATGTAAGCGGGTTCCTCACTTCTCTATACGTAGATAGGCATAGAAAAAGGTTGTCGGGCATGTTTATTAGTAAGGCTAGCTTGGGTAGGGCATCGGCGAATTGGTTTTCCTCGCGGGGTATGTGTATGAAGTTGATTTCAGTGAACTCTCGGGATATGGTCTCTATTTCGGTTTGGGATGGGGCTAGGCTTTCGCTATATACCTTCCAAGTGCTTGTTTCTTGGTTGACTACCAAGGATGAATCCCCGTGGACCCTAAGGTTTTTAACTTCTAGTGCTACGGTGGCTCTTAGCCCTATTAGGCAGGTTTCGCGTTCGGCTGCGTTGTTGGTTACTGGGAAGTCTAGTTTGACTGATATGGGTGTGTGGTAGCCTATTGATTATCGGTTATGTGGGTTTCCCATGTTGGGCTTTTGGCTAGGAAGTTGGTTATTGGTTGGGTTTAGGATATTTGTTGTTAATCTCTTTTTTCTAGGGTGAAGTTAGGTGGGCCGTTAAATTAGTTGTAGCCCTTATGGTTTGATTGATCGCTTATCGATGAACTAGACTTTAATAAGACCGGTCGTATCCTCATGCGTTGAAGCTTCCTCCCGGGAATAGCACCTTGATGGCACCGCATGTTTTAATCACTATAGATATGGTGGCTTTGTTACTAGCGCCTTCGAAGGTGAGACGCGTGGTCTGTGTTTTCACAGGAGGGAAGGTCCCGGCATCCACTAGGTCCTGGATGTCATGCTTCAGGCAGTTGCAATCCTCGGTAGGGCTGAGCAAATTATCCGACTATCCGAATCCGATACGTTATCCGATTCATATTCGATCCGAAAAATGATTTCGGATCGGATATCCGATCCGAAAATTTCGGATATCGAATCGGATTCGGATATCCAAAATAATTTTTTCGGATCCGATCCGAACAATGAGTTATTTTTGTAATTTTGTATTGGGTTAGTGTATTCTAATGTAAGTAAATTATAATTTAATTCATTTAATATTAAGCCTTAGTGATTTAGAATAGTATACTCATCCGTATAATACTAGATTAATTAAGATTATGATTTTTCTAGTTGAATTGAACTTCATTTAGAATTTTATTTGACCAAAAATCTCAACCAAATCGGATATCGGATATTTCGGATATCCGGTCCAAAATTTTCGGATATCAAAATCGGATATCCGGAGTGATTCGGATCGGATATCAGATATTAAAATTTTCGGATTTTCGGATCGGATATCCGATCCGTGTTCTGCCCTAGTCCTCGGTGTCATGCCCTCTACCCTGGTGATACAAGGCAGTAGGCCCTGGGATGTAATCCCCTAGAAATTCTAACGCGATACAGTGGCGGAAACACTGTAGAGTCGGGATTAAAACACGCTGAAAACTATGTCTTAGTAAAAATTAAAATGGTAAAGTCAAACAATAGGCCTTAAATAAAATGGCCAAAATTAAAACAATCCACAAAAGAGGGTTTGAACAATCCATAAGACATAATTATTGAAATAAATAAGCAGGATCCATAACTGCTCGCTAGCCCACCCGAAGAAAAACACATATACCTGCCATGTTAAAAACATAACAGCCACAACCAGTGGGGAGCAACGTCAATGTTCTCCCAGCCGTATAACATGATTTTAAAACTGTAATTACTATTATATGAAAATAGTAAAAATAAAAATCATTAAAAGATTATAAGGAAAATAAGCTTTCAGTGAAAAACTTCACGTAACGAAACAATATAATAAAAATGAGTTTTCCGAAGAAAACATAAAACATCTACCAACCTTTAAATCAAAATTATATCGATAATAATAAAAGTAATCAAAATGGCGTTATGGATAGGATTAATGTAGAATCTAGACTTTCACTAGGACAATACTAAAATCTAGTTTCGAGAACTTAGTCAAAACAAATCAGACTTTGGTCTCTAACTAGGCAACTCAACTATAACAGGATTGCGTGCAGCGAGGTCCTGGTTTAAGTAGTGCACACCCCTCCTGGATACAAACCATACCCAGTTCAACCCGACGCGACTTACATGATGCGATATCTAAGTTTAACGTAAACATACACTCTCCTGAACACAAACCATGCTCAGTTCAACGACCAATGTGTCTCAACATAGACACACCAGCTTTATAGTTGATGGCAAAACGTACAGCCCAGACTATATTACTCTAACCCCACACTTGTCCTTATTCCATAACTCCAAAATAAAGCCATTATCGATATTCAAAAGGATATAATCATTGTAAATAATAAGAGAACAAAAGGGAAAACGGATCGCCTTCCAAAAGAGGAAAATTTTATTTTAGGAAACTTTTATATTTAGAAACTTTACAAAAAATAGCATCATATCAAAATAGCAAAAATATTAGTTCATACTAATAAAACATTTTAGTAAAAGATATAGATTTATAAAACTAATACTTTCGACCTTAACGATATTAATTGTTAAAGTGAAAACATTTGAGTTTATGAAATTATTAAAATACCATACAAGTGTTTATAAAATGATTAAAAATGTCTTAAACATTTTAATACTACTAATTAGGGTGTTTCCGAAATTTATAAAATTAAAATTCCCCAATTATTATTAGTTTCGACAATACAAACATAAATAGGATTTTACGGCAAATGTAAAAATAAATCTTTTAACGTGTTTTATTTAATTAAACCATTAAAAAAATTTAGAATATGATAAGGGGTGATTTAACTATCAAAGTTTCAGATTTAAATATTTTCAAAATTGCTGGAAAAATAATTCTTTTAGGTAAGACGAAGCATTTTAACGATAAATCGAAATTTTGTCCAAAAATCATTACTATTATTTAAAGACTTTAATAAATAGTAAAAAATTTACGTAAAATAGCTAAAATATATTTTTGGACATTCTGTCCAGAAAAGAGAATTTTCCAGAATCCTTAAACTCGGTTTTTAAAGGGTTTTCTCGCTAATCTCAACAATAACGATTAATAAAAATAGTAATTACAAAACGATTTAAGTATTAATATCCAAAAATTATTATTAAACTTAAAAATAATGATTTTCCAGAAACTAATATTTTTTTTCCAAAATTTAAACAAAAGACCAGAAATCGAGAATTTAAACGACACACACGGTTTTAACGATAAACGATTATTTAAAGTGATTAATTAATTCACCCACTTAACAATCCCGAAAAATTATGAAAAAATTCAGAAAATGATTTTTCATCAGAAATATTATCCACGTCAAATTTCAGATTAAAATAAAATGTTTAAGTGCTAGAAATAAAAATCGGTTTTTAATCGTTTTTGTTCGTAAACGGTAAAAATTCAATAATCGATATCAAAAATATCAGAAAAATACCAAATTATTAAAAATCATTAAAAACTTCATTTTTACAGAATATAATCATATATTACAAGTTTAGGCCGAATATTACGATTTTACAAATTAGTACAACAATTTAATCGTTAATCTTGTAAAAGCGATAAAAATATCGAAACATGCAAATTTTTAACTTTCAAGAATTTTCCAGATTATATGACATACATATATTGTCAAAAATGAAATATAAAAATATACAAGCAATTACACAATTAAAATCACGAAATACCGTGTAACATCGACGTTACCTCTAGTCCAAATCAGAATCGATAATATACTCGTCGACCTCGGGACCGTCCACGAAACCTACCATACACGAAATTTATGGTAGAAAAATACCATGAGAAAAACTAAGAAAATCAAGGTGAATAACGATCGAAAACAACATCGATTATTACCTTAACGAAGGAATTGGAAAAAAGGATTAATTCGACGATAAAGATGAGACGATTAGGACTTGAATTAAGCAAGAACCAGCCAAGGAAAGGAGAATGAATGTATTCGGCCAAGGGAAAGGAAAGATGATGTTGTAACAAATTTTTTTTTTTTAATGCACAAATGAATGTAAAGGAGAGAGGAATGGTTTTAAGCATAAATGGAATTAAAATGGATGAAGAATCCAATGTGGTATCATCAATGTGGAATCCAATGAGGAATCCAATGAGGTTAAGAGGGAGTGTGAAGAGCTTGAGCAATAATGCAACAATTAAATGAGAAGAAAAATAATCATATCTTCGGTTTACGTAATAAAATAAATCGTATTAATAAAACGTAGTAAAATTGTGACAATGAGCTTTGTCGGTCCAAAATATGAGGAAAAGGTCTCAAATAATTTGTAAGTTGATAAAAAGTATAATCGTAAAATAGTTAAAGGCATTTCAAAGTAATTCGAGTAAACCTCGCGTAAGAAAATAATTATTTACGAAACTTCGTAATAAAATCATTAATGGCTAAATTTTCGTAAATAAAAATATTTACTAGTTGAAAATATTATAAAAATATGTTTAGACATTTGTAGAAAAAGGAATAACTCAAATCCGAGCTTAAATACGATGGGTAATAAAATTCCTCGCGGAAAAATAAATAGTTTACGAAGAAAATTAGATAAATAGATTTAAAAGAATTAAAATCCTTTAAAATAAAAAATAAATATCATTAAACCCAAAAATGAAAATAAAGTTTGGAAAAAGATGAAACATAAGGTCAAAATGTGATAGAGTTATGACTAGTCATAACGGAAAGGATAAAAACGCTAGGGAAAATAGCGGGTGTTACATGGGATCCCAATTTGCATCCCGAGCCTCGAGGGGTGGGTCCAAGGTAGGAGCGAAATGAAATAATTGCCAATCATCATTGGCGATTCTAAGTGTTTCGACATAGGTCATGCCTAAATCTGTTCGGCTCCTAAAGGGACGTCCCCATGGGTTGGGACGAACCTAGCCAGTTTGAGTCTCATCTTTTCCCTAGGGATGAGGGGCTTTTCATCAACCTCCTGTGGGTAGTCTGGTGTTGGGTCTTTTGCTTTGTCGGCGGTCCCTTCCAACCTGCCGAGCTAAAGCATGATGCCATCGTGCATGACGGTCATTTGGGCCATGGTGGTCTGGAGTTCTTTGACGAGGTCTAGCATGGTATTAAGTTGGTTGATGTTGTTCCTTGACCTTTGATTTTGTTGACTTAGTTTGTTTTGTTTGCTTTTAACTTTGTATTTGGACGCATGCATGGCTGGTTTTGTCTTGGGTTTCGACTTTGACCGGGTTTTGACTCGGTCGCAAAAGTCGGTTTTATTTCCGGTGACGATTTTGGCTCAAATTAGTCTTATTTTATCAGAAATGACCCGTTGAGTCTGAGTTTGAGGTCGGTTTTGGGAGATTCACAATCTTCTAAGTGTCCATGATGGATACTATGAATTCTGAGACCGTATTCGAGCGTATTAATGCATGTTAGCGTCTGATCATCATCGGGTGTTTTGTTGTAGAATACTATAGACACAAGCAGTCAAAATGCGGGTGTCTACAGAGCCCCCACTCTGGCTAAGGCTTGGACAAGCCGAAAGTTAGAGTAGCTACCAGGCCAATCGAGGATTACGCCCTGGCAGCCTTCCGGTCGGGTCGTTTATAGTCCATTATACTTGCGTGAAGGGCTCGCCAGCCATAAGCGAAGGGTCATACCTGTCTTGATGATAGCTTCGTGAAGAGTTGGACTTGCCTTTGAAGTCCTGGGTGTACCTGTATACAGTCACATAATATTTTGCATGTAACATTTAGGTGAGACACCGACTCGGTTCCGCTGAGGAGTAAAGGAGCTGGGCGGGGACTTGGTTCTGAAGTCCTGGTTGTACCTGTATGCCAACACATCACATCTTGGATGTAGCATTCCGGGAGAAACACCGCCTTTGATGTTCCATTGGGAAGCACAAGCTTGTACCTGAAATGTTAGATACATAGGCAGAAATAGCAAATATAGCAGATAGCATCACTACAAGGTGAAGTCTCCTTAGAGACTGAAATTTTAGTAGCAATTCTTTAATTTTCCGTAGCTAATTAGCTTAGAGATGGAATTTGCGACTAAATTTCATTGGTCGCTAAAGGCCTTATCGCTAATTTTGCTACAGAATTAGCGACCAAAATTAGCTACCACCTACCGAGTGAAAACGTGGTGGCTAATTTTGCGACAATAATAGAGACGAACTTGTAAGTAGCTACATTAGCAACCACAAATTGATGGTAGCTAAGGTAGTGACAGACTTTGAGACATAGGAAATGCAGTTAGGATCTATGAAATGATTTTTGCTTCATTTTTAAATCGAAGTCCTGTCAACAATTGACGTGCTAGGAGATAGGTTTTCAAAATTGAAAGGATTAGAGAAAATATTTGCAGTTTTAATAGACCAAAGTTTGACCTTGTCGAAAAGGATTTTCTCAAATGGCTAAGTTTTGTAAATTTCTAAGCAAGAATTTGAAGAGAGAGTCATACTGACAGACTCAACTCTGGATGCAACATGACGAGTTGACCGACACGACTTGGACTCTGGAAGGGTTGGACCGTGACTTGGTAGGGGGGGTGGGTCACCTAAGATGACAAGACTCTTAAGCTGCGCTATTTCGTAGCCTAGGCGAGTGGCAACACGATCGAACATCGAAATGGGAAAGATATGCTATAGGGGGATTGCAGTAGTCTGTAATGAGACTGTTTTGGCATGATCGGATTTAGCAGTAGCAATGTTGTAGTTTAGTACCCTTTTGAATTTTTGGTTTTGGGGTACATTCCCAAAGTGGGTGTCGCTTCGAGCCCCTGACGGATTCTTGTCTTCGACCAGGTCGAGTACTAGGACACTCTATAGAAAGAAGGCTAGTTTTGAAAATCTTCTGGATTTTGTGACTGGATGGAGAGCTTCTGCTCAAGAGAAGCCCCCAGGACGACAAAGCGAACTGTTGAGAACATGAAAGTGTCGTGATAGGTGTTGTGTGCCAAATTTGGACCGTTTTTTCTCCCATTTAAACCCGTTTTTCCTTCATTTTGCGAAAATAAAGTGCGATTATCGCCGTATTTTGAGTAATTCTCGCATTAGCGTCTCTGTTTTGCATTTTACGTGTTTTTGGTAGTTTTATGTCTATTTTGATAGGATTTTCGACCAAAAACGTGTCCGAGCTCCTATGAGCATGAGAGAGAAAGGGAGATTGTCCGAAAAGCAAAGCAAACAACTTAAAATCCAAAGTCCAAACCCAAGAGGTGAAACCTTGAGTGAAAAGAAAAAACTTCAAGTCCATTGTGCATCTTCACCGGAGAAGTCAAACTTCAAATGGATATATCTAGAGTTCTAGTCCTCGGATCGAAGCGATTCTAGTTGGAGGTGAAAGCTTATCTTCTTAGCTTTCCAACGACATATCACACGCCCCAATCGGAGATCAAACGAGAGAGTTATGGCCCTCTGAAGTCACAGGGCGAAATTTCACCCGATGAGAATTTGACCGGGCGAAATTTCGCCCGACGGTGTTCCTCCCCAGATTGCCATTTTGGACAAAAAGTTCATAGGATGAAATTTCACCCTATGAGATGACTGGGCGAAATGACCGGGCGAAATTTCGCCCACCGGGTGAAATTTCGCCCGATGGAGAAAGCGCAAAAAATGGCGATTCGAGAAGAAAATCTCACCGGGTGAAATTTCACCCGGTGGTGCTAATGTCGTCAACCGCAGGGCAAAACTTCACCCTATGAAGACTCATTGGGCAAAGTTGCATCTCAAAGTACGAAGTCTCACTAATGGGCAAGGATTAGATTTGGGCTTTAGGTTAAATACCCATTAAGAGATTACTATATATATGTTACCCTTGTTTATTGCCCAAGTCACCTCTCCATTGTGCTAAGGAGGGAAGACATTACACCCTTTCACCATCTTATTACACCATCCATTAGTAGTAGTTTAGTAGTATTCTAGTAAAAATCCTCCAAAATTCTAGTAGTTTACATAGTAATTAGTAGTAGATCTACATAATTTTCATCAACAATTATCTAGATCTCAAGTTTGTAAGAAGATTATTCAAGTTTATTTGAAGATTTGTTGGGTTTAATGAAGGATTAGTGACAAGTTCTTCACTTTATTCATCAAAGATTCAATCTTTACTTATGCAATCCTCTTATTTCCTATAGATCTACATAGTTGGTATAATTCTCTTCCACTCCCTAATCTCTAATTTAGTTTTTATGTTGTTTTCTTATCATTATCTTGTTTAGATCATATTATTGGTTGTTAGTTTCATTAGATCTAATTAATATGCATGTTGAAATGATTTCCATAATGATTTGTGAGTAGACTTCTTTGTTGGGGAATTAGGGAGGAGGATTTGGAGTATTTTATTCAAGGGATGTTGGTGGGTTGTTTACTTGTTAATTATCGATGTTAAGGTTTTTGTGTCTTTGTTGACTTAGAATCGCGACTAGGCTGACCTTGACTCATTTCTACCAATATGGGGAAACTCGGGGTAGAAATTACCTTAGATTGAGACTTACCCTTTCATCGCGAAAGCGGGCTTAGGTAGGTTGGATGAGGATACCGAAAGGTGGCACTCTCCTTTTTAACGTTGTAACACCTTTCCCACTTATTGACCCTAGCCTACGATCTCTCGACCTCTCTTGACCTTTCTCGACCTCTCTTGACCTCTCTCGACCCAAAACCCCCCTTCTCGACCCAATCACTCCTAGACTTTGACTTGACCGACTACCCCTCGACCGTCCCTTTGGATCGATCCCCGACTTGCCGCTACTACGTAGTAGTATTCCGGGGTTTATAAATATTGTTTGACCGCGTTGGATAGGCGACAATTCGACGCGCATCAATAGGAATGATGGTGCTTTTGAATGTGTGTCAATGTGGGTGGTTGTGCCCTCGTTGAAGGGCTGCCTACGTATTCACGTGTAGTGAAATCAAACCAAACTGTAGTTCAAGATATTGAAAGATATGTTATGGTGCCTAGTTTATTAAGGCTTTGTGTCTAACTAGCCATAGTGATGGTGTAGGCCAGGCGCATTCCCAATGATGTCTTGATCAAAGGGCTAGAACAGTTAAGATATTGATCATGTGACTATGAGCGTTCTCCGGGGTAGCCCCCAAAGGTGGTGTGAACTATTTGGGCATGTTCTATGCTGACCGCAAGTTGAGTTCCCGTGTTTGGGGCTGCTAACTGGTTTGGATGTTTTTGGAAATGTGGATCTAGGTCGTAAGTGGCTTTGATGGTTTAAAATCTGAAGCTCAATTTTGTAGAGCTAAGGTTTCGAGGGTAAGGTATTGTAATGTGGTAGGAAAGGGGGAAGTCGAGTAAAAATGACTCGAACTTCGATCAGGGTAGGTTCGATAATGCGGGATCTGATTTCCATGTCTGGCCCTAATGGTTAGGGCGTATCCTATGGATCTTGAATCCCCAAAATTCTGGGATGTCTCTTAGCCTAGGTCTCGAGAAGGTCTTGAGAGTTGTAATGTGGGAAGGCTAGATGTGGCGTTAGCTGACCAGCCTGATTGTTACCCTTCTATTTGATGGTATTCCTTGAGTTGACCGTACCCTGGTCAAGGGGTTCTGAGTTGGTTGACCGTTGACCACGGTCATGGGTTTCTGATTTTTTTGGTTGACCTCTTAGCCCCGGTTGTGGGATTCTTCATTTGAGTTGACCGTGCCCCAGTTATGGATTGACCGTACCCTAGTCGAGAAAATGACAGTATCTGGTCGAGGGATGTTTGAAGTTCTTTTTTATCGTGGTCAGCTCTTTTATTTTGGCCTTTTTCTTTTTTTTCTTAGACTTTTGATATATTTTTTTGTCCAGTTTTTGTTTCACTGTTATACCCCCTATGGTGTTGTGGGTGGATTTGGGGTTGGGCTTATTGGTTGGATTAGGCCTTTGGAGCTAAGCCTTTGTAAGGCGTAAGCATAGTTGGTGCTTACGTGAGTGAAAACTCGCAGTGGAGTACTCTACAATAAGCATGGTGGTTTGGATCTCGGGATTGTCAGCATAATACCGAGCAAGCTTGGTGGAAACATCGTCCCAAGTTAGGTACTTCCTAGCGTTGAGCATGTAGAACAACGACGCTTCCCCCTTTTTTTTGGTCAGCCTAACGCCTAAGGTAGGAATTGGTCGGTCTTATTGGAGGGGTGTTTATGGTGGGAAATGGGCTTGCCTCCCGTCTTGAACTCAAACTAGGAGACTACCTAGATTTGTTATAGGATTCGATACCGCTCCTGCTAAGGGTAGCTATGTGGCTTTCTATACCAGACATGGAATAGGTAAAGGAAAACACGGGTCTCGGTTTCCTGCAGTCATTATAGATGTGCCTATAATAGTCACGTGCATGCACTCACAGTGTATAATGGTGTTCATCATGTTCTCGGAAACACATAAGGAAAGCATATATGGAAAATAGAAAAACTGATTTTATTGGATTATGAAAAGATGACAGAATACAGCTGCCTTTGACTCTGACTTCGAAAATGAAAGAAATAGAACATCCTAGGCTCGGACTCAGACTCAGACTTAAATCAAATCTGAACTCTCTGATGTCTAGTTGTTTGTCTTGGACCATCTCGCTGATGTCATCAGCAGTCTTCGACTTCTAAGGACTCAAACTGATGTCCAGTATAGCCTTCAGTAGAAGCTTTACCCAGATCTTCATTATGTCGAAGATCATATTCAATCCTAGTGCCCATTTCGGTAAGCACCGCAAAGTTTGAAATGTCGGCATACCTGAGATGGATGCGGTAGGTGAGGAGGAGGTTATTGATGAACGCCTCCCCTAGTGTCTTCTCGCCGGGCTTGTCTACCAGCTTAACACTCTCAGCCCGCCAACGTTGAAGGTATTTGGTGAAACCCTCAGTTGGATCTTGGGCCATGACTTCTAGAGTCAGCAAGGTAGTCTGAAGTTCAGTATTATCAGAATAGTTTCGAGCGAACTCGGTAGCCACATCTTTCCAAGTTGGGAATCTTTTTGTATTAAGCCTATAGAACCAGGCTTTCGGGTATTTTCCGAGGTATGTGCCGAACAGATTGATGAACATATCGGTTTTGACCCCTTGATTGCCATAAACGCCTTGAAAGCTCGGAGGTGTAGTAATGGATCCTCCGTCCGTTCGAATATGGGTAACCCTTCTAAATTGAGATCTGTTGGTAGTTTCTCGCTGATGGGTGTATAGTTTAGGGAGTTTTCAACACGAATGTGTAGAAAACAAGATTTGGACCTGGTGGCTGCAGAAGTGCCCAACAAACACCCGATGACGATAGGATTGCAACGCGACGCGGTTCGCGGTACTCTAGATAGTTTTTCTATAGAACGGATCAAATAAATTACTCGGGCAAATTAAACTAACATGATGGCAGCCTTAGTCGCATCATTACGGTCGCATAGACACTAATTAGAGTCAATTCTGACACCGGGACCCCAATTCGGTCCCGAAACTCGAGCCGAGTCAACACCGCGCCAAGCGAACCTCGGGAAGAACACCCGAGGCCCAATAAACCCACGGCACTAGGTCAAGCCGCGGGAATCCTTAAGCTCTAAGCTATGTATCACACTCTCGTCTCTCGGTTTTGGAAAGTATCAAAATCGTATCTTCAAAACTCCAACCGCCCCGCCTCACACGCCTTGGTATTCTCACGCCTGAGCCCAGGCGCCGGAGTCCTTGTCCGCTCCAGCTCACGCGCTTATATGGGCGACGAGGGCCGAAAACACCTATAAATACCCCCCCTTCACGCCCTCACTTCGACACAACTCAACTCTCTCTTCTCCCTCTAAACTCTCGCTAAGGGCTCGCACTCCGACACCCGAGGCAAACGATCCACTCGATCGTAGTTCCGATAATACTAAAAGCAAAATCGACGCTACTCCTCACCTTCGAGCACTCCACTCGATACCGAGGTGCCTGTGATCGACTAGCTCAAAACTAGTACCTAGGTTCTGCCGGATTAGCCGCAGAACTAGTCCTTGGTAACGAAACTCTGCCGGAGTAGCCGCGGGAAGGTCAAACGGTTACGGAGCTCTGCCGGAATCCCTGGTCAAGCTAGAAGGATCCGCCTATTGATAGAGTCGTCACTAGGTTGTCATCTAAACAAAACTTTCCATACTTGCACTTTCTATTACTATTCACTACGACATCACTAGGCGTGGGCACTAGGCCCACATAATATACATCTATTAAAATACGTAACGTCCCAACTTCAATCACAAACACTAAAACACACTAAATAGACCCAAGTAATTCCGAGATTCGTTTTCAAAACTATCTATGTACCGAGTCCCGTTTAGTGTACACTCCGAGGGTGCAACTCCTCATTATGTGATTTACTTACATTTGCATTTACAGTTTTTCGTATGATTTATTGCTTTTATGACCTTATAATCGCATGCTAAATCACCTAAGACGGAATTCAAAACGTAAAACAACTAAAACTGAACAAAGTGATGGTCGGGTTCCGTATTAGTCCCGGTGCTCACCCTATTAGGTTCGACGCATACCTATTAATACCGAACCGACGCATCTTAAGCAGAATACCAAATAAGGTATATCACAAGAATGACTAATATCCGTATTATCACGTTAAAACTGATTTGCTAATACATATAATATTAGTACTCCCTACTCTCCTACATGCATCTTTTCATGGCCTGCTTGTCACGTGAAATCACATGCAAAGAATGTAAACACAACTACTTTGACAACAAAGCTTACTTATCCTTAAACAACCGACGTAGCAAAAGGTATACGGTTAAAAAACGGATGTTACAGTATTTCCACCACAACAAAAGAACTAGGATATCAGCCCGCCGATTGATTAGTAGAGGCCGCTATAGTGCGGGCGGGGTTGGGTGTTCTTTGTGAACTTCCCAACACGTACCCTCACCCCTTACTCAGAATCAAAGATTTCTGGATATCCGAAACCATTGGCAACGAGAGTCATTCCAGGCATGGAGTGCTTAAGGGTACAAGTCGTTATCTTTAGGTCCCGTGCCACTCAGCTTTGAGTCGACAAGGGATCAAAGTTGACTTGAACAGTTTCCGAGTCCCCATAATTTGACTCGGTCGCGACTCCACAAATCAATGACAACTTCAGTTCACTAAAAACGTCGCCTTACAAAACAAAACGGCCTTTAAACATTTACAACCACGACTCGATCGATTCCCAAACGGAAACATGGGTGCCCCACACCCGTCTAGTACAAGTCCGGATCGTAATCCAAATCGAGGTCCGACACTTCGCCCCGTATGCGAGATCGGACCGGCCCCCGGCAGGGAGGGGGCCGCGTGGGTGGCCCCCGGCAGGGAGGGGGCCGCGTGGGTGGCCGCCGCCACACGTTGAAAATCGGGCATGTCCTGCGCAGGCGCGCGCGGGGCGTCGGGCGGTGCGGACGGACGTCCACAGTTTGGCGACTCCGCTAGGGATTTGGAAACAAGTTTCCAGTAGTGGTGTAACTTGAGCGAGGTCAGTGAAGCTCATGTCTTAGTTCCTAGTTGTGGTCACTACAGGTTTTGGCCCTAAAAAGCCCACCCCAGCCGATATCAGGACCAATCGACCTCTTCGCGGTAAGATCTCTAGGGACACGCGGAGAGATCCTCGATTGACGCTCCGGTCGCCTAACGCGTACCCCGCGTGTTTAATAAGCGGATAGTTCCGAACGGACGATATGACACTCGTCTCCCCAGACCATTGTCAATACCTAAGTAAAGACTATTCGTGGGCGGTAGCCTACACTAAACCTACCCGAGTCTGCATCCTGCATGAGTGTATTCATTCCTAGTTATGTGTAGCGTGTTTGAACAATCCAACCCAAATAACATACTAAAATCCGGATTCTACCACGTCAACATATTCAACCGCATCCAATTCCGTTTTCGAAAATACATCATTTTTTCAAAAACGATTTCTGAAACACCGATACTCCGGTCAAGTCATGATTTCTAAAAAAAAGGGAAAACATTTTGAGATGCCGTTGTCATGGCAAATTTTACGCTCGACGTTTTTAAAAAAAAAATATTTTCAAATGCTGTCACATGGCTAAAATAAAACCCGCCAAAACAACAAATACCTCTTGTTATGCAATTTAGGCCCATTGCTTGCTGTAATACAGTGTATAAGTGCATCACGAAGATCCTTAGCAAGAGGTTAGGTAAGATTCTGCCCGATATCATTAGTCAAAATCAAAGTGGGTTTGTTCAAGGTAGGGAAATTGTGGAAAATATCCTTATTTGTCAAGATTTGGTAAGGCTTTATGGGAGGAAAGTGTGCTCGCCTAGATGTTTGATGAAGATCGACTTAAGAAAGGCTTATGACTCTATTGAATGGTCATTTCTTGAGGAAATGATGATTGCTCTTAGGTTGCCTCAGAAGTTTGTTGACCTTGTGATGGAGTGTGTGAGTACTACTAGCTTCTCTTTGGTTTTGAATGGAGAAAGTTTTGGATATTTTAAAGGGAAACGGGGTCTAAGGCAAGGGGATCCCCTCTCCCCTTTGCTTTTTGCTATATGTATGGAGTACTTATCTAGAATTTTGGTGGAAGTTCAAGGTTTTGAAGGGTTTAAATACCACTCTATGTGTAAAAGAATGAAGATTGCGCATTTGTGTTTTGCGGATGACTTATTGTTATTCTCGTATGGAGATAGGCCATCTGTTACGATTTTGATGAGAGCTTTCCTCACGTTCTCTAGGGCTTCTGGGTTGATAATGAATAAGGATAAATCGGATATTTATATGAATGGCACTAGGGATGTGGCAGGTATCTTGCGAATTACAGGCATGACTTTGGGTAGGCTTCCTTTTAAGTACCTTGGGATTCCTATATCATATAAGAAGTTGGGTGTGCTTGATTGCAATGTGATTACTAAGAAGATTTTTGCTCGTATTAGAGCTTTGGGTGCTAAACACTTGTCGTATGGAGGAAGATTAACTCTAGTGAACTCGGTCTTGCATAGTATTCATATCTATTGGGCTAGAGTTTTCTTGTTGCCTAAAACGGTGTTGAGGAAAGTGGATGACATTTGTAGGAATTTTCTTTGGAAAGGGACTGATATTTATGTTTCATCACCGTTGATTGGATGGAAGCATGTTTGTACTGAGAAAAAATACGGGGGGTTAGGAATTAAAGATGCGGTTGATTGGAACATTGCTGCTATGGCCAAATATGTTTGGTGGATAGCACAAAAGAAGGATCATTTGTGGGTAAGGTGGATTCATTCTAATTTTTTAAAGGGGACTGATTGGAGGCAAATGCATACCAATACTAATTCTAGTTGGTCTTGGAGGAGATTGTGTAATGTTAAGGATAAGTTCATTAGTGGGTATACTCAAAACTGGTGGATTAAGGTGGGGAATGAGTATACAGTAAAGAAGGGTTATGAGTGGTTAAGGGAGACGAGAACTGAAGTGCAGTGGCATAAGATGGTGTGGCACAAGGTGGTACAGTCGAAGCACTCTTTTATTGCTTGGATTGTAATGAATAACAGATTACAGACGAATGCTAGGTTGCTGAAATGGGGGTTGAATACTAACTCTTCCTGCTGGCTGTGTGAAGAAGAGATTGAAGATCAGCAGCATTTGTTTTTCAAGTGTCAATACAGCAGAAGGTGTTTGCTTATCGTGGAGGATTGGGTGAAGTGCCGGATTCCTGTGACTGATACTTGGGACTGGTGGAGAAATATTGCTGGGCTGCAGAAAGTAGTCAAGCGGACAATAGGAAGCATTTTGATGGCTTTGGTTTATCACATATGGCAGGCTAGGAATGTTAGCAAACATGACCGGTTGTTGGTAAGGCCTGAGGAAGTCATTCGAAGAATCAAGTTGGAGATTGGATATAGAGTTCGGTTCTTTCTAGATGAAAACAATTTGAGACATGTTGATTATATAGTGGAGTAGGAGACTGAAAGTCTGAGTATGGGGGTGTTTTACTTGCCATAGAGTTGTATGATGGTGAGAAACATTGTAATTCTTCCTATGATTATTAATATAACTTCTTACAGTTTTCACCAAAAAAAAAACAACAAATACCGTTAATACTGCCGAAACTCCCGATTAATGTGGTCAAGGCACACCAAACGGTTACATTTTATTTTCAAAAAAAAAATTTTTTTTTTTGCACGTACACCGTTAACACAACCGAAACTTCAATTAATGAAGTCAAGGAATACGAAACGGTCACATCCCTGAAACACTTTTTCACGACACATCACTCACCTCAAACACTGGTTAAATCAAAGAACGTGGGGCATTAACGTTTTCAAAAAAAAAGGGAGCCTTTTCTAAAAGTCAAAAAGGGACTACTCATCACCTAAGTTCTTTCATAAGGATTTAACCACGCCCTTTCAAACACCACTTACAATAACGAACTAACTAATCAATAGTAGTCTCGATAAAAGAATCACATGACCATTTTCAAAAAAAAACGTTTGCACTTTTGCTATCGTCGGACTCCCGACACACATATAGCAACACACATTTTTTTAAACGATGTCACCACACCATCGTCACCCTAATTTTACAAAACCATTTTCAAAAAAAAAGGAAGATTCTCCTCTGCGAGTATCGGTCGTTTTCGAAAAAATAAAATTCTTTGATCCTGAGCCGGGATCGCGATCAATTCCTTACGTCGTACAATCGTGTGCTTAACTGTCCATGTTAGCTACTAGGATCGCCTCTACTCAAGGACTTTCATTTTCGCTCGCCTCGTATCGAGAAGTCCTCATTAAGCCTCACTTCCGAGGTTTGTGTCATATCGTCTCACTACAGAGATTTAAAATTCGTTAGGCGTCTCGCCGAATACACCAAGAGTCTAAAGCACCCGAGCCCTTAAGTCAGTGATCGCGCTCACCCGTGGGTCAAGGGCCTCGTTTCCGCGTCGCTTGAATCACGAGCATCCTTCGAGTTTCCATAACGTCCAACGAAACCCTCCTAATCCACGACACCATCTTGCAGAAATCTATCCCCGATATGGCCACGGAACCAGGGGTGATTGACAACCTCTCCACCAACGTTAGTGCCTTAGCTGAGGTGATGCACCATGTGCAAGCCTCGATAGACCATCTGTCCCACTTCGTTCATCGCCTTGATAGCCGTCTCTACTTTCTCGAAAACAAGGACACGGAGAGCGAACCGAATTACAGTCCAATCAACTACCATACGCACACCCCGAGCGAGTCACCCAGACACTCCGTACGGGCTAAATCCCCAGAGAACGGCAAAGAAATAACTTCGATCCCTCACAAGATACTACCTAGCAAAGCCAAAACACCCTGCAGAGAATTTACCAAACTCGGCTCAACATATGTTGAGACTCTTAAAGACCTGATAGATCAAGGGCTACTCAAACCTCTAGGTCCCACTCCAGACCCACTAATTGGTAAAAGAAGTAAGAAGTGGAGTCCTAATACCTACTGTCTCTTCTACCAAGGCAATGGGCACGACACTGAGGCGTGTTTCTCATTGACACGCCGTCCAGAACCTAATCGAAGCAAGGACTTACTCCCCGGCAAAGAGACAAAAGACAGACTTCACCTTTTTGGTTGCCGAGGGAGAAATAATAACATCAGTATTCGTTACAAGCCACTTCAAGCCCCTCGACGTGTCAACCCCAAGAGCCGCCTCCAGGCGTCGCTCGAGGGGAGCGTCCTCAGAAAGATACAGCGAGCTTTGAAACCCAGAAGGCTTAGGGAGGTCAGTGTCAAAACGCGACCAGTCTTAGTCTGAGTCTAGTTCATCCTAGGGCCTAGACTAAAATAATAATAATTAATGTCTTTTCTTTCTTTTCAATCGAGTCTAGGGAGGTGCGAGGGACATGTCCTCCACCTCCCCCAAAAATAAAATCACAGGCATCTAGCCCGTCTATTATTTATCAATAAAAGCAATCTTTTTTATAAATATACCTCGACAATCGCTCGATTTATTGTTTTAAGAAAAAAAATGCTTAAGAACTCAACTTTATGCCAATTATCAATGACAACTGACTAAAGCACAAGGGCTATAACTAACGGTCCATCTTGCTTCGTTCTAAAAACAAAAAAAGAGGAAAGGAAAAAATCACCACAACCCCGAGATCGATCCATCACCAAACGACAATAAACCCGCAATGAACGAATCCCCACTAAACTTCTCCAATAAGACCAAACACGAGGCCCGCCTAATGAGTCCCAAAGCAGCCTTATCACTAGGAATCAAAAACTTTAGAGTACACGAAGACTCATCCCTAGTAGTCAACCAAGCCACGGGTAACGGGAAGGTCTATAACGAAAGCCTAACCCCCTTACCAAACCAAAGTAAAAAAATGTCCCGAGAATTTACCGAAATCGACCTCATACACATACCCCGCGAAGAAAACCGATTCGCTGATGCATTATCCAAGCTAGCATCCCTAATAAGCATGCCCGGTCACCTTTTCTCTGTGTCCTTTTGCGTAGAGAAAAGCAAACAACCGGCCTACATCCATAACCTCGAAACCGACGACACCCAGAAACTCCTCGATAAATACAAAATCCAAAGACACAAGTCGTCACCCTATAGACCACAAATCAACGGGGCCGCAGAAGCAGCAAACAAAACCATAACCACAATCCTTAAGAAAATGATAGACAACTACCGGGATTGGCCAAGCAAGATCCCCTTCGCCTTATGGGGATAACGAACATCCTATAGAACACCCACTAGAGCCACACCATACTTCCTAACCTACGGTCCGAAGCAGTCCAACCCGTAGAGCTAGAAATACCGCCACTAAGGATACTAACCGAGAGCGGCATTCCTGAAGAGGAATGGAATCAAAAACGGTACGACAAGTTAGTACTCCTAGATGAGCGTAGGATACATGCCCTATCGAACGTACAAGCCTACCGACAACGCATCCAACGAGCCTTTCATAAACGAGTGGAATCCCGAAACATACACGAGGGAAATTTAGTAATCAAGACCATTAGAGCACCCCTTCCTGTCAACCCTAGAGGGAAATTCAAACCAAACTGGGCGGACCCCTACCTCGTTAAGAAGATACTCTCGGGAGGCGCCGTAATTCTCACTGACTTAGATGGACAAGAATTCTCAACCCCGACTAACATGGATCAACTCAAACAGTACTACCCGTAAAAATCCTGACAACTACATCCCAACCTCAAATATAAAAAAAACACCAAAAATCAAGTTCGCATAAGAACGAGTCTAAAGCAAAATCACCCACGATTTATAAGAACTACGAACATGGTTTGATTCCGTCCGAAAGCGGATACGTAGGCAACCCTCCTCCGGGTACAACCAAACAACTAAACAAAAAAAACAAAATCGATTCATCGATTCATGGGTAGACCGGGATTCTTCCCACGACCCGGTCAATGAGTGATTCAAAATGACGAAGCACAAATGACGAGCCGAGGACGGGGTGAAAACCCGATAGGGCGCCCCGGGCAAAATGAAGAAATGAGTTGTGAGCCGTCGTTTCTTTTAAAAAAAATGACGAGCCGAGGACGGGGTGAAAACCTGAAAAGGCGCCCATGGCAAAATGAAGAATCGAGTTGCGAGCCAACCCAAAAAAAAAGGAGAGAAAAAAAATAATAATAATGTGCTTCTCATGAAGAATGAAACTGGTTAAATCGAGCCTTTGTCGAGGCATCCACATCAAGCATCCAAAATCCGGACATCCCCGAAATTAACAACGTGTCTAAACTCCATAAAAACTAGTACTAATACGCCACATAATATCAATTAATACGACATTGTACTAAACGGCTGGGCTACCGGTCCAACTTGTCCAACTTTTCCCTACCATTCGGGTGTGACCGCTAGCGTTCTTCTTCTTCGAAGAAGGCAAAGCAAGCGCCTGACGCTCTATCCAAACATGAGTCCAGCAAATCCCACTCTGTTTGCTCTTTCAAAGCTTTAATATTAGTCTTGGCCCATTCAGATGAACTGACGAAACTAGGATCGGTCCCACTGTCTTTGGATAAGCACTTAACGGTCTCTCGAGTCTCCTCCTCGCCTCTTAGTAGGGCTGTCTTCCTAACTTTTGAGTCGGTCTGTCATAGCGGATGTTCGCAAATCCTCTTCTTCAAGAATGTTTTGTCGATCATTCGAGCATTGGGATGCAAGAACCTCTGCTCCCAAGATACCCTGAAACCCCTAAGCAAGTCCTCGGTCCATGGATCAGAACTAGAAACAACTTTAGCATCACCTGGAATAGGAGGTCGAACACCCATCTGATTAGACAACATGCTCGGGTAGATATAGACTTGATCCCTCATGGATAGTAATAGCAAAGCCCGGGTCGAAGACGAAAAAGGAAACCCAACATGCCCACTAATATTCCACCACGGGATAGACCACCTGATGACAACACCTCCCCCAACCAAATAGGAAAGCCAATCATCCTCTTCGGGATTTTTACCCCACACCGACGCAATCTTACGGCCCGTGAAACCCTTGTAGTTATAATCTTTGAAACACCGGGGAGGGTCGATTAAACCAAGCCGCTCTTGTAACCAAACCTGTACAAAATACGACGAGGCATCACATCTCTAAAGTCCAAACAACCACGAAATAAATAAAACCAAGTCACAAAAACATAGCAAAAAGAGGAGCGAAAACAAACCTGTAAGATGATCCTAGAACCCCGAGAAAGTGTCCCCCGTGATCGGGCACTAGCATCAAGACCAAGAACAAGCTCACCCAAAATAAGCAAAGAGGGTGATCGTCCATGTTCCATAGCCGCTACAACATCCATGACGCAAGGATTACCCCAACCTCCACGTGACCGCATGTCCTCAAAAAGATAGTAGCAAGCAATAGCAATATTAAAAGCACGCCTACATGCCAAGGCCGAAACATAACGTAAGTCAACCCGAGAGAATGACCTAGAAAGTAACTCTAAGTTAAGACCATCACTACCAAAATAGCCTTTAGCCTCCTCCAATAAAGAAAGGTCCAAGAAGTGGTAAAACCGCTCCACATAAGCATCATCCCCACAGGGCACACAATGTCGAAACGAACTCCACCCTCCTGTAGCATCTATCTCTTCGGGCAAAGAACAAATTTGACCCCCGGGAAAAGCAAAAACATGGTATTTCGGGTCCCAGAACTTAGAACACGCACTCAAAAAGCTATCCTGCACTTTGACACGGCTTAGAGCTGCGATCATCGACAAACCATTATTTGAACTAACCTCGGGGTAGCATTTCTTAAATAAACCCGCCCACTCAGCAAGGACATTCCCGAACCCGACATGACCTTAGATATGATTCTATACCTTACAGATATCATACTATGTCTAGAACATGCACCCGCAACCCATATATATAGCCCTAATCCCACAAGAATTAGGAAACAACGAAAATTTCCATAACCCGAAACCCGAACCGCACCGGCCCACGCGCCCGGGTCTCCCCCCGCCTAGGCCCAAGCGGCCCGGAACCCAATTGCCTTAGCCCGAGCGCCGGATGCCAGGCATGACTCAACCCGAACAACCAAAGGATAGAAACTTGAACCCCTCGGGATCACCATAGCTGTCATTTTACGTCGGGAACAACCTCCCAAAATCACTAGAGCCCACCCCGAGAACCGAAACACCAACGCAGGAGCTAGAGGAACGCGAGGTCACTCGTCGGACGCACGAGACTTAGACGGTTTTTTCTTTTTTTTTGGGGGATAAGCTACCTGACGTAGGCGTGTCGTAGCCTTGTAACGGTTATCGTCGAGTCACGTCTGTAGCCTAACGAGGCAATTTTACGAATATATAAAAAGTGGCCTAACTTAAGTGGCCTAACCTTTTTTTTCACAAGCCGCCCAAATGTCAAAATAACTACGTTCATTTCCTAACACGCTCGCTCAAGGAATGTCAATAGGTTGCATCTCGAGTCAAAACATTTTAATCGACGTACTAACCGATCCGATTCCCGGCTCAAACTAACGCATTTCAAAACATCTGAAAAGAACTGTTTTCATGCTCTCATGCAACGCTAACACGCCCTAAATCAGGTTAAATCGCAAACAAACGAACGTAAAAAGTGATTACTTGTCAATCTAGCTAAACAATTAGCAAAATAAAAACACAAGACTAATCCAACTAGTTCAAAATAGCTAAACAATTAGCAAAGTAAGTATACAACGTATACAAATTCATACACAAATCGAGGCTAGGGAGGACCACTAGAAGCTGCGCCAATGGCAATCACAAGCTCACCTAGGTAGTCATCCAGACCTAGGTCTTCTAAGTCGAACGTAGGAGACTCATCACTACCATCCATCCCCGACGGCATGTCTAGGGTAGCTGTCTCGGGGATTCCACCCACCTCCTCGCCTGTAGCCTCGGCCTCAGCCCCAGTCTCCCTCTCAACCCGATGCCAGGACTCACTTTGTGTGGAGGTCTCACCCCGAGACCTAGCCAGCTGCTCCTTTAGGAAGGCGATCTCGTCAGCCCGAGATTGCAGGAGCCTCTGCGACTCGGCATCTTTCGCCTCGAGCTCGGTCACCCGAGTCTCCAGCTGTCCCACCATATCCGGGACATCCTGCGAATACACTCAAACATTAGGATAACACATACAAGCAGCCTAGGAAAACCACCTCAGCCATGTAAACTTACCGATCGGGTCCCGAAGTGTCACGGGAGACCCTCGAGGCATAGGCCCGGAAGCAGTTGGCGGCATGCCACAAATTCTGATGGCAAGCCGACAAAACCTGAAAGCAGAAACCACAAAGTTAGGCAAACTGGCCCTACACCCTTAAGAGCCCAAATAAAGAACAAGAAGCCAAAACTCGCCCGGTATACCCGGTCACGCCACTCTATCCCTGCATCCATCTCCTCAGCAGAACACGGGGGGAGAGGCTCGGTAAAGGGTATCTCAGCCGCATCCACCCTAAGCAGAGTCAGAGGAAAATATGGGGGCTCGATTTCGTCAACCGGATCGGCTAACTGAGAAGACAACAGATTGGTCGGTCAGAAAACAATAAGCTATAAACCACAAAGCAAACCTTAGAGTCAAAATTAAAAACATTACCACGAGGCGGTACCAGACTAACCGCCGGGTGACGTGAGATAGGTAGAAGGCACCAGGGACCAAGAGTGTATTGCCTCCTTCTCTGTCCCTATCCTCTAGGATCTCTGCGGCGGTCGGCGGTCTAAACATGGTCCGGGGAGGATCAACCGGCACCCTGAAGTCATCATACATGCACTGACGCACCAACCGCTCGCCCAGGTACTAAACTGGATGAATCAACGCAGGAAGAAGCATCCTCCTATAACTCCGCGGCCTCACCTCCGCAACCACATACTCCGGCACGCCCTCGTAATTAGCCTAAGGGCGGGTCACAAACTACACAAATAAAACCGATATCCTAATGAAATCCCGAGCCTTGGGGGCTATTAAGCAAATAAACTATAGGAGAAAACTTACATCGTCAATGTCTAGTTTGTTAACCAGCGCATTCTCCACCGGATAATGGCTGATCGTGCTCTTAGGCTGAGCCAGCCTCCACTCGATTCCCGCCGGGAATCTCTTTGGATGCGCCCGCACCGTCTTAGGTGCCAAGCGCGGGAAGTAGGAATACATCCAAGCCTGCAAAATCCCAAAACAACCTTAGCAATCAAGCCAAAAACTAAGTAGAACTCAAAACACAAGAGCGAAAAAGTAACTAACCTCCAGTATAAGGCCCAGACCCACGATGAGCACAGCTGAACCTGATCCTATCACCAGCGGTCTCACCATAACTTGCAAGCAGCGAGTCATCTCCGCGAAAGCCGCGGTCACCCAATCAAAACGCCCCAGCTGAGTCAGCTCGACTAGGAAGGGCAAAATCCTAGTACTAAACCTCTCGCCTTTATCCGAGAAGTGGGTCGACCCTAGGAAGTACTACAACCACAACCGGGCATCCTGCTCCAGCATTTTGGGTTCCCGACCCTCTAGCACCGCCACTCGCTCGAAGTGGTCAGTGATATACGAACACACTATAGCGTGAGGCGTATTATATGCCTCACGCGGCAAGCAATCCCCGATGAGGCCCCGCACCTCATCACTATCTAGACTAGGGCCCTTGGCGGCCCACCTAATCCTATCTTGACCCCAGGGCAGACCACTAATCATCCCAAAGTCCTCTAGGGCCATCCCGACCTCCTCAAAAGACATGTAGAAGGTCGAGGTAGTGTCGTGGAAGCGATCTATCATCGCCCGGATCACCATAAGGTTGCATTTAGTCTGGCAACCCACCAATCTAACCCATTGTCCAACCACGGGACCCAGTGCGGTCCTTTCGATAATCCCCTTTACCGTGGGGTTCAACTTCTGATGGTAAATGTCGAGGCACGTAGTAAAACCCGAGAAAGTCCTCATCGGACCTGGGGGCTGCAAACCGAAACAATGCTAGGATGAACAAAACAAATCTAGCCTAGCCCAAGCAAAGATAATAACAATAGCAAAATCTGAGTCATAACCAAATAACCACGAATAGGACACTCACCAAGCCTCGCACAATACGGCTAGAAATGTGACGGTCAAGATGAAACATCAGCTGGTGATCGTCCCAATCCCGAGCCCACTCGGGATACTCGTAAACTATCTCCTCATTCTCCGATACTGGAACCGGAACATGAGCCCTCCTAGCCACTGTCTCCGGAAGCTTGCGCTTCTTCACTCTATCGAACTCGGCCTCATTAATAACCTCAGGGCCGCGCCGCTGAGACGAGACGCTCTGTCTCCTCCTGCGGATCCCTCAAGGAGTCTGTGAACTTGCCCCGACAACATCCTCACTAGCACCCACCGAGGAGGTTCCCTCGGGACGCTCGGTATCATCTCTAGCAATAAAATAGACAAGCAATCCAAAAACGTGACCCTAGTCAGGCTAAGTCAGCTTAAACAGGTCAAAATAGGGTCAAAATTTCAGATAAGGATATCAAATTTCGGATAACGTCCTGATCACAATGGAAGTGGTTTCGGGAAAATCCGGCATCATTACGACACCTTTTGGTCCGTCTTAAGACACACAAAACCTCACGCAGGGTCCTATAGGTCATCTTAGCCCTAGCAATCGACAATAGAGCTACCCACATCCCCATAAACACCATTTGAGCAAGATTATGCAAAATAAACACGAGAATAACCGGGAAACGGTCCTTAACCCTAACTTTCCTAACACATTTCTCCACGTAACCATTGTCGCACCTCGAATATCCATATCAAGCTTACAACTACTTCAACAGGCTCTAATCGACTTTAATTTAACAATGAAATCAAGCACAAGCATCGAAACTTAGTAAAACAAAAACACCCAAATCGATTTTTTAGGGTTTTCAACAAAACAAACTCATAATCAATCCAATCAAGCAAAACCGACAAAAAGCAAGTAAAGAACACTAACCCGGAGTCGACATTATCGTAAAAAGCGGAATCAAAACGAAATTCGGCAAGAAAAATCGAAGAAGTCGGGCTTGGGGCGAAGAAGGCGACGCGTTCAAGTTTTGGTAGAATGAACGAGCGCCACAATTTTCGCATTACTTAAGCAGACCCGGATCACGAAAATCCGACCGCCCCAGCTCAAGCGCTCGGGTCCTGGTACGCTGGGGGCTGAGCACCTGACTCTTGGAGCGCTGATGGACGCGCGCCTAAACGGCCTAGTCCAGACTAAAACAAAGCAAAACAAACGCAACTCAACGACGATACACACGCACCTACTAAGACAAGCCAAACAACAATAACAAGACAACTACTAATTAACATCGATGATGCACTCTCGACTAATGAAACAAACACTTAACGCTGCATCCGGACGCGTAACAAAAAAAACCGATATTAACATAAGCAAACTCAGAGCAAACTCAAACCCAAAATCAAGACAAAAGTAAGAACAAACCCGAACAAAATAAGACAAGCCTGCGATACAAAACTAACTAAGACAAACTCACAATACCAGCATTTCACTAAAACAACTAAACGAACAGCAATTTGCCCGAGGGATCTGAGTTATCCCGGAGGCACAGCAATTTGCCCGAGGGATCTGAGTTATCCTTGAGGCACAGCAATTTGCCCGAGGGGTCTGAGTTTTCCCGGAGGCACAGCAATTTGCCCGAGGGGTTTGAGTTATCCCGGAGGCACAACAATTTTGTCGTAGGGGTCAGAGGCATCCCGAAAGACAGCTACTCGAGCGGAGACTAACGCCCTCGAGGAGTTTTGTCCAAGGGATCTTAGTGATCCCGGAGGCACAGCAACAACAATTTTGTCCTAGGGGTCAGAGGCATCCCGAAAGACAGCTACTCGAGCGGAGACTAACGCCCTCGAGGAGTTTTGCCCAAGGGATCTTAGTGATCCCGGAGGCACAGCAATAGCAATTTTATCCTAGGGGTCAGAGGCATCCCGAAAGACAGCTACTCGAGCGGAGACTAACGCCCTCGAGGAGTTTTGCCCAAGGGATCTTAGTGATCCCGAAGGCACAGCAACAACAATTTTGTCCTAAGGGTCAGAGGCATCCCGAAAGACAACTACTCAAGTGGAGACTAACGCTCTCGAGGAGTTTTGCCCAAGGGATCTTAGTGATCCCGAAGGCACAGCAACAGCAATTTTGTCCTAGGGGTCAGAGGCATCCCGAAAGACAGCTACTCGAGTGGAGACTGACGCTCTCGAGGAGTTTTGCCCAAGGGATCTTAATGATCCCGGAGGCACAGCAATAGCAATTTTGCCCTAGGGGTCAGAGGCATCCCTAAAGACAGCTACTCAAGTGGAGACTGACGCTCTCGAGGAGTTTTGCCCAAGGGATCTTAGTGATCCCGGAAGCACAGCAACAACAATTTTGTCCTAGGGGTTAGAGGCATCCCGAAAGACAGCTACTCGAGTGGAGATTGACACCCTCGAGGAGTTTTGCCCAAGGGATCTTAGTGATCCTGGAGGCACGGCAACAATAATTTTGTCCTAGGGGTCAGAGGCATCCCGAAAGACAGCTACTCGAGCGGAGACTAATGCCCTCGATGAGTTTTGCCCAAGGGATCTTAGTGATCCCGGAGGCACAGCAACAACAATTTTATCCTAGGGGTCAGAGGCATCCCGAAAGACAGCTACTAGAGCGGAGACTAACGCCCTCAAGGAGTTTTGCCCAAGGGATCTTAGTGATCCCGGAGGCACAGCAACAGCAATTTTATCCTAGGGGTCAGAGGCATCCCGAAAGACAGCTACTCGAGCGGAGACTAACGCCCTCGAGGAGTTTTGCCCAAGGGATCTTAGTGATCCCGAAGGCACAGCAACAGCAATTTTGTCCTAAGGGTCAGAGGCATCCCGAAAGACAACTACTCAAGTGGAGACTAACGCTCTCGAGGAGTTTTGCCCAAGGGATCTTAGTGATCTCGAAAGCACAGCAACAGCAATTTTGTCCTAGGGGTCAGAGGCATCCCGAAAGACAGCTACTCGAGTGGAGACTGACGCTCTCGAGGAGTTTTGCCCAAGGGATCTTAGTGATCCCGGAAGCACAGCAACAACAATTTTGTCCTAGGGGTTAGAGGCATCCCGAAAGACAGCTACTCGAGTGGAGATTGACACCCTCGAGGAGTTTTGCCCAAGGGATCTTAGTGATCCCGGAGGCACGGCAACAACAATTTTGTCCTAGGGGTCAGAGGCATCCCGAAAGACAGCTACTCGAGTGGAGACTGACGCTCTCGAGGAGTTTTGCCCAAGGGATCTTAATGATCCCGGAGGCACAGCAATAGCAATTTTGCCCTAGGGGTCAGAGGCATCCCTAAAGACAGCTACTCAAGTGGAGACTGACGCTCTCGAGGAGTTTTGCCCAAGGGATCTTAGTGATCCCGGAAGCACAGCAACAACAATTTTGTCCTAGGGGTTAGAGGCATCCCGAAAGACAGCTACTCGAGTAGAGATTGACACCCTCGAGGAGTTTTGCCCAAGGGATCTTAGTGATCCCGGAGGCACGGCAACAACAATTTTGTCCTAGGGGTCAGAGGCATCCCGAAAGACAGCTACTCGAGCGGAGACTAACGCCCTCGAGAAGTTTTGCCCAAGGGATCTTAGTGATCCCGAAAGCACAGCAACAGCAATTTTGTCCTAGGGGTCAGAGGCATCCCGAAAGACAGCTACTCGAGTGGAGACTGACGCTCTCGAGGAGTTTTGCCCAAGGGATCTTAATGATCCCGGAGGCACAGCAATAGCAATTTTGCCCTAGGGGTCAGAGGCATCCCTAAAGACAGCTACTCAAGTGGAGACTGACGCTCTCGAGGAGTTTTGCCCAAGGGATCTTAGTGATCCCGGAAGCACAACAACAACAATTTTGTCCTAGGGGTTAGAGGCATCCCGAAAGACAGCTACTCGAGTGGAGATTGACACCCTCGAGGAGTTTTGCCCAAGGGATCTTAGTGATCCCGGAGGCACGGCAACAACAATTTTGTCCTAGGGGTCAGAGGCATCCCGAAAGACAGCTACTCGAGTGGAGACTGACGCTCTCGAGGAGTTTTGCCCAAGGGATCTTAGTGATCCCGGAAGCACAGCAACAACAATTTTGTCCTAGGGGTTAGAGGCATCCCGAAAGACAGCTACTCGAGTGGAGATTGACACCCTCGAGGAGTTTTGCCCAAGGGATCTTAGTGATCCTGGAGGCACGGCAACAATAATTTTGTCCTAGGGGTCAGAGGCATCCCGAAAGACAGCTACTCGAGCGGAGACTAATGCCCTCGATGAGTTTTGCCCAAGGGATCTTAGTGATCCCGGAGGCACAGCAACAACAATTTTATCCTAGGGGTCAGAGGCATCCCGAAAGACAGCTACTAGAGCGGAGACTAACGCCCTCAAGGAGTTTTGCCCAAGGGATCTTAGTGATCCCGGAGGCACAGCAACAGCAATTTTATCCTAGGGGTCAGAGGCATCCCGAAAGACAGCTACTCGAGCGGAGACTAACGCCCTCGAGGAGTTTTGCCCAAGGGATCTTAGTGATCCCGAAGGCACAGCAACAGCAATTTTGTCCTAAGGGTCAGAGGCATCCCGAAAGACAACTACTCAAGTGGAGACTAACGCTCTCGAGGAGTTTTGCCCAAGGGATCTTAGTGATCTCGAAAGCACAGCAACAGCAATTTTGTCCTAGGGGTCAGAGGCATCCCGAAAGACAGCTACTCGAGTGGAGACTGACGCTCTCGAGGAGTTTTGCCCAAGGGATCTTAGTGATCCCGGAAGCACAGCAACAACAATTTTGTCCTAGGGGTTAGAGGCATCCCGAAAGACAGCTACTCGAGTGGAGATTGACACCCTCGAGGAGTTTTGCCCAAGGGATCTTAGTGATCCCGGAGGCACGGCAACAACAATTTTGTCCTAGGGGTCAGAGGCATCCCGAAAGACAGCTACTCGAGTGGAGACTGACGCTCTCGAGGAGTTTTGCCCAAGGGATCTTAATGATCCCGGAGGCACAGCAATAGCAATTTTGCCCTAGGGGTCAGAGGCATCCCTAAAGACAGCTACTCAAGTGGAGACTGACGCTCTCGAGGAGTTTTGCCCAAGGGATCTTAGTGATCCCGGAAGCACAGCAACAACAATTTTGTCCTAGGGGTTAGAGGCATCCCGAAAGACAGCTACTCGAGTAGAGATTGACACCCTCGAGGAGTTTTGCCCAAGGGATCTTAGTGATCCCGGAGGCACGGCAACAACAATTTTGTCCTAGGGGTCAGAGGCATCCCGAAAGACAGCTACTCGAGCGGAGACTAACGCCCTCGAGAAGTTTTGCCCAAGGGATCTTAGTGATCCCGAAAGCACAGCAACAGCAATTTTGTCCTAGGGGTCAGAGGCATCCCGAAAGACAGCTACTCGAGTGGAGACTGACGCTCTCGAGGAGTTTTGCCCAAGGGATCTTAATGATCCCGGAGGCACAGCAATAGCAATTTTGCCCTAGGGGTCAGAGGCATCCCTAAAGACAGCTACTCAAGTGGAGACTGACGCTCTCGAGGAGTTTTGCCCAAGGGATCTTAGTGATCCCGGAAGCACAACAACAACAATTTTGTCCTAGGGGTTAGAGGCATCCCGAAAGACAGCTACTCGAGTGGAGATTGACACCCTCGAGGAGTTTTGCCCAAGGGATCTTAGTGATCCCGGAGGCACGGCAACAACAATTTTGTCCTAGGGGTCAGAGGCATCCCGAAAGACAGCTACTCGAGTGGAGACTGACGCTCTCGAGGAGTTTTGCCCAAGGGATCTTAATGATCCCGGAGGCACAGCAATAGCAATTTTGCCCTAGGGGTCAGAGGCATCCCTAAAGACAGCTACTCAAGTGGAGACTGACGCTCTCGAGGAGTTTTGCCCAAGGGATCTTAGTGATCCCGGAAGCACAACAACAACAATTTTGTCCTAGGGGTTAGAGGCATCCCGAAAGACAGCTACTCGAGTGGAGATTGACACCCTCGAGGAGTTTTGCCCAAGGGATCTTAGTGATCCCGGAGGCACGGCAACAACAATTTTGTCCTAGGGGTCAGAGGCATCCCGAAAGACAGCTACTCGAGCGGAGACTAACGCCCTCGAGGAGTTTTGCCCAAGGGATCTTAGTGATCCCGAAAGCACAGCAACAACAATTTTGTCCTAGGGGTCAGAGGCATCCCGAAAGACAGCTACTCGAGTGGAGACTGACGCTCTCGAGGAGTTTTGCCCAAGGGATCTTAATGATCCCGGAGGCACAGCAATAGCAATTTTGCCCTAGGGGTCAGAGGCATCCCTAAAGACAGCTACTCAAGTGGAGACTGACGCTCTCGAGGAGTTTTGCCCAAGGGATCTTAGTGATCCCGGAAGCACAGCAACAACAATTTTGTCCTAGGGGTTAGAGGCATCCCGAAAGACAGCTACTCGAGTGGAGATTGACACCCTCGAGGAGTTTTGCCCAAGGGATCTTAGTGATCCCGGAGGCACGGCAACAACAATTTTGTCCTAGGGGTCAGAGGCATCCCGAAAGACAGCTACTCGAGTGGAGACTGACGCTCTCGAGGAGTTTTGCCCAAGGGATCTTAATGATCCCGGAGGCACAGCAATAGCAATTTTGCCCTAGGGGTCAGAGGCATCCCTAAAGACAGCTACTCAAGTGGAGACTGACGCTCTCGAGGAGTTTTGCCCAAGGGATCTTAGTGATCCCGGAAGCACAGCAACAACAATTTTGTCCTAGGGGTTAGAGGCATCCCGAAAGACAGCTACTCGAGTGGAGATTGACACCCTCGAGGAGTTTTGCCCAAGGGATCTTAGTGATCCCGGAGGCACGGCAACAACAATTTTGTCCTAGGGGTCAGAGGCATCCCGAAAGACAGCTACTCGAGCGGAGACTAATGCCCTCGATGAGTTTTGCCCAAGGGATCTTAGTGATCCCGGAGGCACAGCAACAACAATTTTATCCTAGGGGTCAGAGGCATCCCGAAAGACAGCTACTAGAGCGGAGACTAACGCCCTCAAGGAGTTTTGCCCAAGGGATCTTAGTGATCCCGGAGGCACAGCAACAACAATTTTATCCTAGGGGTTAGAGGCATCCCGAAAGACAGCTACTCGAGCGGAGACTAACGCCCTCGAGGAGTTTTGCCCAAGGGATCTTAGTGATCCCGAAGGCACAGCAACAGCAATTTTGTCCTAAGGGTCAGAGGCATCCCGAAAGACAACTACTCAAGTGGAGACTAACGCTCTCGAGGAGTTTTGCCCAAGGGATCTTAGTGATCTCGAAAGCACAGCAACAGCAATTTTGTCCTAGGGGTCAGAGGCATCCCGAAAGACAGCTACTCGAGTGGAGACTGACGCTCTCGAGGAGTTTTGCCCAAGGGATCTTAATGATCCCGGAGGCACAGCAATAGCAATTTTGCCCTAGGGGTCAGAGGCATCCCTAAAGACAGCTACTCAAGTGGAGACTGACGCTCTCGAGGAGTTTTGCCCAAGGGATCTTAGTGATCCCGGAAGCACAGCAACAACAATTTTGTCCTAGGGGTTAGAGGCATCCCGAAAGACAGCTACTCGAGTGGAGATTGACACCCTCGAGGAGTTTTGCCCAAGGGATCTTAGTGATCCCGGAGGCACGGCAACAACAATTTTTGTCCTAGGGGTCAGAGGCATCCCGAAAGACAGCTACTCGAGTGGAGACTGACGCTCTCGAGGAGTTTTGCCCAAGGGATCTTAATGATCCCGGAGGCACAGCAATAGCAATTTTGCCCTAGGGGTCAGAGGCATCCCTAAAGACAGCTACTCAAGTGGAGACTGACGCTCTCGAGGAGTTTTGCCCAAGGGATCTTAGTGATCCCGGAAGCACAGCAACAACAATTTTGTCCTAGGGGTTAGAGGCATCCCGAAAGACAGCTACTCGAGTGGAGATTGACACCCTCGAGGAGTTTTGCCCAAGGGATCTTAGTGATCCCGGAGGCACGGCAACAACAATTTTGTCCTAGGGGTCAGAGGCATCCCGAAAGACAGCTACTCGAGCGGAGACTAACGCCCTCGAGAAGTTTTGCCCAAGGGATCTTAGTGATCCCGAAAGCACAGCAACAGCAATTTTGTCCTAGGGGTCAGAGGCATCCCGAAAGACAGCTACTCGAGTGGAGACTGACGCTCTCGAGGAGTTTTGCCCAAGGGATCTTAATGATCCCGGAGGCACAGCAATAGCAATTTTGCCCTAGGGGTCAGAGGCATCCCTAAAGACAGCTACTCAAGTGGAGACTGACGCTCTCGAGGAGTTTTGCCCAAGGGATCTTAGTGATCCCGGAAGCACAGCAACAACAATTTTGTCCTAGGGGTTAGAGGCATCCCGAAAGACAGCTACTCGAGTGGAGATTGACACCCTCGAGGAGTTTTGCCCAAGGGATCTTAGTGATCCCGGAGGCACGGCAACAACAATTTTGTCCTAGGGGTCTGAGGCATCCCGAAAGACAGCTACTCGAGTGGAGACTGACGCTCTCGAGGAGTTTTGCCCAAGGGATCTTAGTGATCCCGGAGGCACAGCAATAGCAATTTTGCCCTAGGGGTCAGAGGCATCCCTAAAGACAGCTACTCAAGTGGAGACTGACGCTCTCGAGGAGTTTTGCCCAAGGGATCTTAGTGATCCCTGAAGCACAGCAACAACAATTTTGTCCTAGGGGTTAGAGGCATCCCGAAAGACAGCTACTCGAGTGGAGATTGACACCCTCGAGGAGTTTTGCCCAAGGGATCTTAGTGATCCCGGAGGCACGGCAACAACAATTTTGTCCTAGGGGTCAGAGGCAACCCGAAAGACAGCTACTCGAGCGGAGACTAATGCCCTCGAGGAGTTTTGCCCATGGGATCTTAGTGATCCCGAAAGCACAGCAACAGCAATTTTGTCCTAGGGGTCAGAGGCATCCCGAAAGACAGCTACTCGAGTGGAGACTGACGCTCTCGAGGAGTTTTGCCCAAGGGATCTTAATGATCCCGGAGGCACAGCAATAGCAATTTTGCCCTAGGGGTCAGAGGCATCCCTAAAGACAGCTACTCAAGTGGAGACTGACGCTCTCGAGGAGTTTTGCCCAAGGGATCTTAGTGATCCCGGAAGCACAGCAACAACAATTTTGTCCTAGGGGTTAGAGGCATCCCGAAAGACAGCTACTCGAGTGGAGATTGACACCCTCGAGGAGTTTTGCCCAAGGGATCTTAGTGATCCCGGAGGCACGGCAACAACAATTTTGTCCTAGGGGTCAGAGGCATCCCGAAAGACAGCTACTCGAGTGGAGACTGACGCTCTCGAGGAGTTTTGCCCAAGGGATCTTAATGATCCCGGAGGCACAGCAATAGCAATTTTGCCCTAGGGGTCAGAGGCATCCCTAAAGACAGCTACTCAAGTGGAGACTGACGCTCTCGAGGAGTTTTGCCCAAGGGATCTTAGTGATCCCGGAAGCACAGCAACAACAATTTTGTCCTAGGGGTTAGAGGCATCCCGAAAGACAGCTACTCGAGTGGAGATTGACACCCTCGAGGAGTTTTGCCCAAGGGATCTTAGTGATCCCGGAGGCACGGCAACAACAATTTTGTACTAGGGGTCAGAGGCATCCCGAAAGACAGCTACTCGAGCGGAGACTAATGCCCTCGATGAGTTTTGCCCAAGGGATCTTAGTGATCCCGGAGGCACAGCAACAACAATTTTATCCTAGGGGTCAGAGGCATCCCGAAAGACAGCTACTAGAGCGGAGACTAACGCCCTCAAGGAGTTTTGCCCAAGGGATCTTAGTGATCCCGGAGGCACAGCAACAACAATTTTATCCTAGGGGTCAGAGGCATCCCGAAAGACAGCTACTCGAGCGGAGACTAACGCCCTCGAGGAGTTTTGCCCAAGGGATCTTAGTGATCCCGAAGGCACAGCAACAGCAATTTTGTCCTAAGGGTCAGAGGCATCCCGAAAGACAACTACTCAAGTGGAGACTAACGCTCTCGAGGAGTTTTGCCCAAGGGATCTTAGTGATCCCGAAGGCACAGCAACAGCAATTTTGTCCTAGGGGTCAGAGGAATCCCGAAAGACAGCTACTCGAGTGGAGACTGACGCTCTCGAGGAGTTTTGCCCAAGGGATCTTAATGATCCCGGAGGCACAGCAATAGCAATTTTGCCCTAGGGGTCAGAGGCATCCCTAAAGACAGCTACTCAAGTGGAGACTGACGCTCTCGAGGAGTTTTGCCCAAGGGATCTTAGTGATCCCGGAAGCACAGCAACAACAATTTTGTCCTAGGGGTTAGAGGCATCCCGAAAGACAGCTACTCGAGTGGAGATTGACACCCTCGAGGAGTTTTGCCCAAGGGATCTTAGTGATCCCGGAGGCACGGCAACAACAATTTTGTCCTAGGGGTCAGAGGCATCCCGAAAGACAGCTACTCGAGCGGAGACTAACGCCCTCGAGGAGTTTTGCCCAAGGGATCTTAGTGATCCCGAAAGCACAGCAACAGCAATTTTGTCCTAGGGGTCAGAGGCATCCCGAAAGACAGCTACTCGAGTGGAGACTGACGCTCTCGAGGAGTTTTGCCCAAGGGATCTTAATGATCCCGGAGGCACAGCAATAGCAATTTTGCCCTAGGGGTCAGAGGCATCCCTAAAGACAGCTACTCAAGTGGAGACTGACGCTCTCGAGGAGTTTTGCCCAAGGGATCTTAGTGATCCCGGAAGCACAGCAACAACAATTTTGTCCTAGGGGTTAAAGGCATCCCGAAAGACAGCTACTCGAGTGGAGATTGACACCCTCGAGGAGTTTTGCCCAAGGGATCTTAGTGATCCCGGAGGCACGGCAACAACAATTTTGTCCTAGGGGTCAGAGGCATCCCGAAAGACAGCTACTCGAGTGGAGACTGACGCTCTCGAGGAGTTTTGCCCAAGGGATCTTAATGATCCCGGAGGCACAGCAATAGCAATTTTGCCCTAGGGGTCAGAGGCATCCCTAAAGACAGCTACTCAAGTGGAGACTGACGCTCTCGAGGAGTTTTGCCCAAGGGATCTTAGTGATCCCGGAAGCACAGCAACAACAATTTTGTCCTAGGGGTTAGAGGCATCCCGAAAGACAGCTACTCGAGTGGAGATTGACACCCTCGAGGAGTTTTGCCCAAGGGATATTAGTGATCCCGGAGGCACGGCAACAACAATTTTGTCCTAGGGGTCAGAGGCATCCCGAAAGACAGCTACTCGAGCGGAGACTAACGCCCTCGAGGAGTTTTGCCCAAGGGATCTTAGTGATCCCGAAAGCACAGCAACAGCAATTTTGTCCTAGGGGTCAGAGGCATCCCGAAAGACAGCTACTCGAGTGGAGACTGACGCTCTCGAGGAGTTTTGCCCAAGGGATCTTAATGATCCCGGAGGCACAGCAATAGCAATTTTGCCCTAGGGGTCAGAGGCATCCCTAAAGACAGCTACTCAAGTGGAGACTGACGCTCTCGAGGAGTTTTGCCCAAGGGATCTTAGTGATCCCGGAAGCACAGCAACAACAATTTTGTCCTAGGGGTTAGAGGCATCCCGAAAGACAGCTACTCGAGTGGAGATTGACACCCTCGAGGAGTTTTGCCCAAGGGATCTTAGTGATCCCGGAGGCACGGCAACAACAATTTTGTCCTAGGGGTCAGAGGCATCCCGAAAGACAGCTACTCGAGTGGAGACTGACGCTCTCGAGGAGTTTTGCCCAAGGGATCTTAATGATCCCGGAGGCACAGCAATAGCAATTTTGCCCTAGGGGTCAGAGGCATCCCTAAAGACAGCTACTCAAGTGGAGACTGACGCTCTCGAGGAGTTTTGCCCAAGGGATCTTAGTGATCCCGGAAGCACAGCAACAACAATTTTGTCCTAGGGGTTAGAGGCATCCCGAAAGACAGCTACTCGAGTGGAGATTGACACCCTCGAGGAGTTTTGCCCAAGGGATCTTAGTGATCCCGGAGGCACGGCAACAACAATTTTGTCCTAGGGGTCAGAGGCATCCCGAAAGACAGCTACTCGAGCGGAGACTAATGCCCTCGATGAGTTTTGCCCAAGGGATCTTAGTGATCCCGGAGGCACAGCAACAACAATTTTATCCTAGGGGTCAGAGGCATCCCGAAAGACAGCTACTAGAGCGGAGACTAACGCCCTCAAGGAGTTTTGCCCAAGGGATCTTAGTGATCCCGGAGGCACAGCAACAACAATTTTATCCTAGGGGTCAGAGGCATCCCGAAAGACAGCTACTCGAGCGGAGACTAACGCCCTCGAGGAGTTTTGCCCAAGGGATCTTAGTGATCCCGAAGGCACAGCAACAGCAATTTTGTCCTAAGGGTCAGAGGCATCCCGAAAGACAACTACTCAAGTGGAGACTAACGCTCTCGAGGAGTTTTGCCCAAGGGATCTTAGTGATCCCGAAGGCACAGCAACAGCAATTTTGTCCTAGGGGTCAGAGGAATCCCGAAAGACAGCTACTCGAGTGGAGACTGACGCTCTCGAGGAGTTTTGCCCAAGGGATCTTAATGATCCCGGAGGCACAGCAATAGCAATTTTGCCCTAGGGGTCAGAGGCATCCCTAAAGACAGCTACTCAAGTGGAGACTGACGCTCTCGAGGAGTTTTGCCCAAGGGATCTTAGTGATCCCGGAAGCACAGCAACAACAATTTTGTCCTAGGGGTTAGAGGCATCCCGAAAGACAGCTACTCGAGTGGAGATTGACACCCTCGAGGAGTTTTGCCCAAGGGATCTTAGTGATCCCGGAGGCACGGCAACAACAATTTTGTCCTAGGGGTCAGAGGCATCCCGAAAGACAGCTACTCGAGCGGAGACTAACGCCCTCGAGGAGTTTTGCCCAAGGGATCTTAGTGATCCCGAAAGCACAGCAACAACAATTTTGTCCTAGGGGTCAGAGGCATCCCGAAAGACAGCTACTCGAGTGGAGACTGACGCTCTCGAGGAGTTTTGCCCAAGGGATCTTAATGATCCCGGAGGCACAGCAATAGCAATTTTGCCCTAGGGGTCAGAGGCATCCCTAAAGACAGCTACTCAAGTGGAGACTGACGCTCTCGAGGAGTTTTGCCCAAGGGATCTTAGTGATCCCGGAAGCACAGCAACAACAATTTTGTCCTAGGGGTTAGAGGCATCCCGAAAGACAGCTACTCGAGTGGAGATTGACACCCTCGAGGAGTTTTGCCCAAGGGATCTTAGTGATCCCGGAGGCACGGCAACAACAATTTTGTCCTAGGGGTCAGAGGCATCCCGAAAGACAGCTACTCGAGTGGAGACTGACGCTCTCGAGGAGTTTTGCCCAAGGGATCTTAATGATCCCGGAGGCACAGCAATAGCAATTTTGCCCTAGGGGTCAGAGGCATCCCTAAAGACAGCTACTCAAGTGGAGACTGACGCTCTCGAGGAGTTTTGCCCAAGGGATCTTAGTGATCCCGGAAGCACAGCAACAACAATTTTGTCCTAGGGGTTAGAGGCATCCCGAAAGACAGCTACTCGAGTGGAGATTGACACCCTCGAGGAGTTTTGCCCAAGGGATCTTAGTGATCCCGGAGGCACGGCAACAACAATTTTGTCCTAGGGGTCAGAGGCATCCCGAAAGACAGCTACTCGAGCGGAGACTAATGCCCTCGATGAGTTTTGCCCAAGGGATCTTAGTGATCCCGGAGGCACAGCAACAACAATTTTATCCTAGGGGTCAGAGGCATCCCGAAAGACAGCTACTAGAGCGGAGACTAACGCCCTCAAGGAGTTTTGCCCAAGGGATCTTAGTGATCCCGGAGGCACAGCAACAACAATTTTATCCTAGGGGTCAGAGGCATCCCGAAAGACAGCTACTCGAGCGGAGACTAACGCCCTCGAGGAGTTTTGCCCAAGGGATCTTAGTGATCCCGAAGGCACAGCAACAGCAATTTTGTCCTAAGGGTCAGAGGCATCCCGAAAGACAACTACTCAAGTGGAGACTAACGCTCTCGAGGAGTTTTGCCCAAGGGATCTTAGTGATCCCGAAGGCACAGCAACAGCAATTTTGTCCTAGGGGTCAGAGGAATCCCGAAAGACAGCTACTCGAGTGGAGACTGACGCTCTCGAGGAGTTTTGCCCAAGGGATCTTAATGATCCCGGAGGCACAGCAATAGCAATTTTGCCCTAGGAGTCAGAGGCATCCCTAAAGACAGCTACTCAAGTGGAGACTGACGCTCTCGAGGAGTTTTGCCCAAGGGATCTTAGTGATCCCGGAAGCACAGCAACAACAATTTTGTCCTAGGGGTTAGAGGCATCCCGAAAGACAGCTACTCGAGTGGAGATTGACACCCTCGAGGAGTTTTGCCCAAGGGATCTTAGTGATCCCGGAGGCACGGCAACAACAATTTTGTCCTAGGGGTCAGAGGCATCCCGAAAGACAGCTACTCGAGCGGAGACTAATGCCCTCGATGAGTTTTGCCCAAGGGATCTTAGTGATCCCGGAGGCACAGCAACAACAATTTTATCCTAGGGGTCAGATGCATCCCGAAAGACAGCTACTAGAGCGGAGACTAACGCCCTCAAGGAGTTTTGCCCAAGGGATCTTAGTGATCCCGAAGGCACAGCAACAGCAATTTTATCCTAGGGGTCAGAGGCATCCCGAAAGACAGCTACTCGAGCGGAGACTAACGCCCTCGAGGAGTTTTGCCCAAGGGATCTTAGTGATCCCGAAGGCACAACAACAGCAATTTTGTCCTAAGGGTCAGAGGCATCCCGAAAGACAACTACTCAAGTGGAGACTAACGCTCTCGAGGAGTTTTGCCCAAGGGATCTTAGTGATCCCGAAAGCACAGCAACAGCAATTTTGTCCTAGGGGTCAGAGGCATCCCGAAAGACAGCTACTCGAGTGGAAACTGACGCTCTCGAGGAGTTTTGCCCAAGGGATCTTAATGATCCCGGAGGCACAGCAATAGCAATTTTGCCCTAGGGGTCAGAGGCATCCCTAAAGACAGCTACTCAAGTGGAGACTGACGCTCTCGAGGAGTTTTGCCCAAGGGATCTTAGTGATCCCGGAAGCACAGCAACAACAATTTTGTCCTAGGGGTTAGAGGCATCCCGAAAGATAGCTACTCGAGTGGAGATTGACACCCTCGAGGAGTTTTGCCCAAGGGATCTTAGTGATCCCGGAGGCACGGCAACAACAATTTTGTCCTAGGGGTCAGAGACATCCCGAAAGACAGCTACTCGAGCGGAGACTAACGCCCTCGAGGAGTTTTGCCCAAGGGATCTTAGTGATCCCGAAAGCACAGCAACAGCAATTTTGTCCTAGGGGTCAGAGGCATCCCGAAAGACAGCTACTCGAGTGGAGACTGACGCTCTCGAGGAGTTTTGCCCAAGGGATCTTAATGATCCCGGAGGCACAGCAATAGCAATTTTGCCCTAGGGGTCAGAGGCATCCCTAAAGACAGCTACTCAAGTGGAGACTGACGCTCTCGAGGAGTTTTGCCCAAGGGATCTTAGTGATCCCGGAAGCACAGCAACAACAATTTTGTCCTAGGGGTTAGAGGCATCCCGAAAGACAGCTACTCGAGTGGAGATTGACACCCTCGAGGAGTTTTGCCCAAGGGATCTTAGTGATCCCGGAGGCACGGCAACAACAATTTTGTCCTAGGGGTCAGAGGCATCCCGAAAGACAGCTACTCGAGTGGAGACTGACGCTCTCGAGGAGTTTTGCCCAAGGGATCTTAATGATCCCGGAGGCACAGCAATAGCAATTTTGCCCTAGGGGTCAGAGGCATCCCTAAAGACAGCTACTCAAGTGGAGACTGACGCTCTCGAGGAGTTTTGCCCAAGGGATCTTAGTGATCCCGGAAGCACAGCAACAACAATTTTGTCCTAGGGGTTAGAGGCATCCCGAAAGACAGCTACTCGAGTGGAGATTGACACCCTCGAGGAGTTTTGCCCAAGGGATCTTAGTGATCCCGGAGGCACGGCAACAACAATTTTGTCCTAGGGGTCAGAGGCATCCCGAAAGACAGCTACTCGAGCGGAGACTAATGCCCTCGATGAGTTTTGCCCAAGGGATCTTAGTGATCCCGGAGGCACAGCAACAACAATTTTATCCTAGGGGTCAGATGCATCCCGAAAGACAGCTACTAGAGCGGAGACTAACGCCCTCAAGGAGTTTTGCCCAAGGGATCTTAGTGATCCCGAAGGCACAGCAACAGCAATTTTATCCTAGGGGTCAGAGGCATCCCGAAAGACAGCTACTCGAGCGGAGACTAACGCCCTCGAGGAGTTTTGCCCAAGGGATCTTAGTGATCCCGAAGGCACAACAACAGCAATTTTGTCCTAAGGGTCAGAGGCATCCCGAAAGACAACTACTCAAGTGGAGACTAACGCTCTCGAGGAGTTTTGCCCAAGGGATCTTAGTGATCCCGAAAGCACAGCAACAGCAATTTTGTCCTAGGGGTCAGAGGCATCCCGAAAGACAGCTACTCGAGTGGAGACTGACGCTCTCGAGGAGTTTTGCCCAAGGGATCTTAATGATCCCGGAGGCACAGCAATAGCAATTTTGCCCTAGGGGTCAGAGGCATCCCTAAAGACAGCTACTCAAGTGGAGACTGACGCTCTCGAGGAGTTTTGCCCAAGGGATCTTAGTGATCCCGGAAGCACAGCAACAACAATTTTGTCCTAGGGGTTAGAGGCATCCCGAAAGATAGCTACTCGAGTGGAGATTGACACCCTCGAGGAGTTTTGCCCAAGGGATCTTAGTGATCCCGGAGGCACGGCAACAACAATTTTGTCCTAGGGGTCAGAGACATCCCGAAAGACAGCTACTCGAGCGGAGACTAACGCCCTCGAGGAGTTTTGCCCAAGGGATCTTAGTGATCCCGAAAGCACAGCAACAGCAATTTTGTCCTAGGGGTCAGAGGCATCCCGAAAGACAGCTACTCGAGTGGAGACTGACGCTCTCGAGGAGTTTTGCCCAAGGGATCTTAATGATCCCGGAGGCACAGCAATAGCAATTTTGCCCTAGGGGTCAGAGGCATCCCTAAAGACAGCTACTCAAGTGGAGACTGACGCTCTCGAGGAGTTTTGCCCAAGGGATCTTAGTGATCCCGGAAGCACAGCAACAACAATTTTGTCCTAGGGGTTAGAGGCATCCCGAAAGACAGCTACTCGAGTGGAGATTGACACCCTCGAGGAGTTTTGCCCAAGGGATCTTAGTGATCCCGGAGGCACGGCAACAACAATTTTGTCCTAGGGGTCAGAGGCATCCCGAAAGACAGCTACTCGAGTGGAGACTGACGCTCTCGAGGAGTTTTGCCCAAGGGATCTTAATGATCCCGGAGGCACAGCAATAGCAATTTTGCCCTAGGGGTCAGAGGCATCCCTAAAGACAGCTACTCAAGTGGAGACTGACGCTCTCGAGGAGTTTTGCCCAAGGGATCTTAGTGATCCCGGAAGCACAGCAACAACAATTTTGTCCTAGGGGTTAGAGGCATCCCGAAAGACAGCTACTCGAGTGGAGATTGACACCCTCGAGGAGTTTTGCCCAAGGGATCTTAGTGATCCCGGAGGCACGGCAACAACAATTTTGTCCTAGGGGTCAGAGGCATCCCGAAAGACAGCTACTCGAGCGGAGACTAATGCCCTCGATGAGTTTTGCCCAAGGGATCTTAGTGATCCCGGAGGCACAGCAACAACAATTTTATCCTAGGGGTCAGATGCATCCCGAAAGACAGCTACTAGAGCGGAGACTAACGCCCTCAAGGAGTTTTGCCCAAGGGATCTTAGTGATCCCGAAGGCACAGCAACAGCAATTTTATCCTAGGGGTCAGAGGCATCCCGAAAGACAGCTACTCGAGCGGAGACTAACGCCCTCGAGGAGTTTTGCCCAAGGGATCTTAGTGATCCCGAAGGCACAACAACAGCAATTTTGTCCTAAGGGTCAGAGGCATCCCGAAAGACAACTACTCAAGTGGAGACTAACGCTCTCGAGGAGTTTTGCCCAAGGGATCTTAGTGATCCCGAAAGCACAGCAACAGCAATTTTGTCCTAGGGGTCAGAGGCATCCCGAAAGACAGCTACTCGAGTGGAGACTGACGCTCTCGAGGAGTTTTGCCCAAGGGATCTTAATGATCCCGGAGGCACAGCAATAGCAATTTTGCCCTAGGGGTCAGAGGCATCCCTAAAGACAGCTACTCAAGTGGAGACTGACGCTCTCGAGGAGTTTTGCCCAAGGGATCTTAGTGATCCCGGAAGCACAGCAACAACAATTTTGTCCTAGGGGTTAGAGGCATCCCGAAAGATAGCTACTCGAGTGGAGATTGACACCCTCGAGGAGTTTTGCCCAAGGGATCTTAGTGATCCCGGAGGCACGGCAACAACAATTTTGTCCTAGGGGTCAGAGACATCCCGAAAGACAGCTACTCGAGCGGAGACTAACGCCCTCGAGGAGTTTTGCCCAAGGGATCTTAGTGATCCCGAAAGCACAGCAACAGCAATTTTGTCCTAGGGGTCAGAGGCATCCCGAAAGACAGCTACTCGAGTGGAGACTGACGCTCTCGAGGAGTTTTGCCCAAGGGATCTTAATGATCCCGGAGGCACAGCAATAGCAATTTTGCCCTAGGGGTCAGAGGCATCCCTAAAGACAGCTACTCAAGTGGAGACTGACGCTCTCGAGGAGTTTTGCCCAAGGGATCTTAGTGATCCCGGAAGCACAGCAACAACAATTTTGTCCTAGGGGTTAGAGGCATCCCGAAAGACAGCTACTCGAGTGGAGATTGACACCCTCGAGGAGTTTTGCCCAAGGGATCTTAGTGATCCCGGAGGCACGGCAACAACAATTTTGTCCTAGGGGTCAGAGGCATCCCGAAAGACAGCTACTCGAGTGGAGACTGACGCTCTCGAGGAGTTTTGCCCAAGGGATCTTAATGATCCCGGAGGCACAGCAATAGCAATTTTGCCCTAGGGGTCAGAGGCATCCCTAAAGACAGCTACTCAAGTGGAGACTGACGCTCTCGAGGAGTTTTGCCCAAGGGATCTTAGTGATCCCGGAAGCACAGCAACAACAATTTTGTCCTAGGGGTTAGAGGCATCCCGAAAGACAGCTACTCGAGTGGAGATTGACACCCTCGAGGAGTTTTGCCCAAGGGATCTTAGTGATCCCGGAGGCACGGCAACAACAATTTTGTCCTAGGGGTCAGAGGCATCCCGAAAGACAGCTACTCGAGCGGAGACTAATGCCCTCGATGAGTTTTGCCCAAGGGATCTTAGTGATCCCGGAGGCACAGCAACAACAATTTTATCCTAGGGGTCAGAGGCATCCCGAAAGACAGCTACTCGAGCGGAGACTAACGCCCTCAAGGAGTTTTGCCCAAGGGATCTTAGTGATCCCGAAGGCACAGCAACAGCAATTTTGTCCTAAGGGTCAGAGGCATCCCGAAAGACAACTACTCAAGTGGAGACTAACGCTCTCGAGGAGTTTTGCCCAAGGGATCTTAGTGATCCCGAAGGCACAGCAACAGCAATTTTGTCCTAGGGGTCAGAGGAATCCCGAAAGACAGCTACTCGAGTGGAGACTGACGCTCTCGAGGAGTTTTGCCCAAGGGATCTTAATGATCCCGGAGGCACAGCAATAGCAATTTTGCCCTAGGAGTCAGAGGCATCCCTAAAGACAGCTACTCAAGTGGAGACTGACGCTCTCGAGGAGTTTTGCCCAAGGGATCTTAGTGATCCCGGAAGCACAGCAACAACAATTTTGTCCTAGGGGTTAGAGGCATCCCGAAAGACAGCTACTCGAGTGGAGATTGATACCCTCGAGGAGTTTTGCCCAAGGGATCTTAGTGATCCCGGAGGCACGGCAACAACAATTTTGTCCTAGGGGTCAGAGGCATCCCGAAAGACAGCTACTCGAGCGGAGACTAATGCCCTCGATGAGTTTTGCCCAAGGGATCTTAGTGATCCCGGAGGCACAGCAACAACAATTTTATCCTAGGGGTCAGATGCATCCCGAAAGACAGCTACTAGAGCGGAGACTAACGCCCTCAAGGAGTTTTGCCCAAGGGATCTTAGTGATCCCGAAGGCACAGCAACAGCAATTTTGTCCTAAGGGTCGGAGGCATCCCGAAAGACAGCTACTCGAGTGGAGACTAACGCTCTCGAGGAGTTTTGCCCAAGGGATCTTAGTGATCCCGGAGGCACAGCAACAGCAATTTTGTCCTAGGAGTCAGAGGCATCCCGAAAGACTGTTATCCGAGTTGAGACCAACGCCCTCATGTAGTTTATATTGTTTTACCTTGTCCTAGGGGTCAAAAGCATCCTAAAGACGACCGCTCGAGTGCAGACTAACACCCTCGAACGTTTTGCGTCATCAAGCATCCCAAACAAAAGCAAATACATTTACACCTAAAAGCGCTTAAAATTAAACAAAACCTTAAATAAATCGAAGAAGACAAAGCGCGCGCGCACAAAGAATCAAGAATAAGACAACAAGCAACGGTCAGGCCCAAGCAAGCAACCACAAGCGAAGACATCAAGTATGACTCCTAAACCTTGGTTGGCGAGCCCCAACGCACAGTCTAACGGACTTAAAACGACCCGACCGGCTGGCCACCAGGTCGTAATCTTCAATTGACCTGGGCGGCAATACTTTGACTTTCGCCTTGTCCAAGCCTCAGTCAAAGAGGAGGCTTCTGTAGACACCCAGATTTGGACCTGGTGGCTGCAGAAGTGCCCAACAAACACCCGATGACGATAGGACTGCAACGCGACGCGGTTCGCGGTGCTCTAGATAGTTTTTCTATAGAATGGATCAAATAATCTACTCGGGCAAATTAAACTAACATGATGGCAGCCTTAGTCGCGTCATTACGGTAGACACTAATTAGAGTCAATTCTGACACCGGGACCCCGAGTCGGTCCCAAAACTCGAGCCGAGTCAACATCGCGCAAAGCGAACCTCGAGATATGTATCACACTCCCGTCTCTCGGTTTTGGAAAGTATCAAAATCGTATCTTCAAAACTCCAACCGCCCCAACTCACGCGCCTTGGTATTCTCACGCCTGAGCCCAGGCGCCTGAGTCCTGGTCCGCCCCAGCTCACGCGCCTATATGGGCGACAAGGGCCGAAAATACCTATAAATAGCCTCATTCACGCCCTCACTTCGACACAACTAAACTCTCTCTTCTCCCTCTAAACTCTCGCTAAGGGCTCGCACTCCGACACCCGAGGCAAACGATCCACTCGATCGTAGTTCCAATAATACTAAAAGCGAAATCGACGCTACTCCTCACCTTCGAGCACTCCACTCGATACCGAGGTGCCTGTGATCGACTAGCTCAAAACTAGTACCCAGGTTCTGCCGGATTAGCCGCAGAACTAGTCCTTGGTAACGAAACTCTACCGAAGTAGCCGCGGGAAGGTCAAACGGTAACGGAGCTCTGCCGGAATCGCTGGTCAAGCTAGGAGGATCCGCCTGTTGATAGAGTCGTCATTAGGTTGCCATCTAAAAAAAACTTTCCATACTTGCACTTTCTATTACTATGCACTATGACAACACTAGGCGTGGGCACTAGGCCCTTATATACATCTATTAAAATACATAACGTCCCAACTTCAATCACAAACACTAAAACACACTAAATAGACCCAAGTAATTTCGAGATCCGTTTTCAAAACTATCTATGTACCGAGTCCCGTTTAGTGTACACTCCGAGGGTGAAACTCTTCATTATGTGATTTACTTACATTTGCATTTACAGTTTTTCGTATGATTTATTGCTTTTATGACCTTATAATCGCATGCTAAATCACCTAATACAAAATTCAAAACGTAAAACAACTAAAAATGAACAAAGTGATGGTCGGGTTCCGTATTAGTCTCGGTGCTCGCCCTATTAGGTTCGACGCATCCCTATTAATACCAAACCGACACATCTTAAGCAGAATACCAGGTAAGGCATATCACAAGAATGACTAATATCCGTATTATCACGTTAAAACTGATTTCCTAATACATATAATATTAGTACTCCCTACTCTCCTACATGCATCTTTTCATGGCCTGCTTGTCACGTGAAATCACATGCAAAGAATGTAAACACAACTACTTTGACAACAAAGCTTACTTGTCCTTAAACAACCGACGTAGAAAAAGGTATAGGGTTAAAACAACGGATGTTACAGTATTTCCACCACAACAAAAGAACTAGGTTATCAGCCCACCGATTGATTAGTAAAGGCCTCTATAGTGCGGGCGGGGTTGGGTGTTCTTTGTGAACTTCCCAACACGTACCCTCACCCCTTACTCAGAATCAAAGGTTTCCGGATGTCCGAAACCATTCGCAACGAGAGTCATTCCAGGCATGGAGTGCTTAAGGGTACAAGTCTTTATCTTTAGGTCCCGTGCCACTCAGCTTTGAGCCGGCAAGGGATCAAAGTTGACTTGAACGGTTTCCGAGTCTCCATAATTTGACTCGGTGGCGACTCCACAAATCAACGATAACTTCAGTTCACTAAAAAAGTCGCCTTACCAAACAAAACGGCCTTTAAACATTTACAACCACGACTCGATCGATTCCCAAACGAAAACATGGGTGCCCCACACCCATCTAGTACAAGTCCGGATCGTCATCGAAATCGAGGTCCGACACTTCGCCTCGCATGCGAGATCGGACCGGCCCCCGGCAGGGAGGGGGTCGCGTGGGTGGCCCCCGCCACACGTTGTAAACCGGACATGTTCCGCGCGGGCGCGCAAGGGGCGCCAGACGGTGCGGACGGACGTTCACAGAATGTTGTTCCCTTGGAATGCATGGGATTGTTATTCGAGCTTACGCATTGTGCTGATCAGTTCTGCAAATGGCTTAGAATTGAGATCTCTCTGTTCAACAACAGATAAGCGAGCATTCGTGGCCTCTTGGTCAGCTTTTATGAACCCTAGTTGGGTTTCAACCATGGTCTGCCTACTAACCATTGTCTCCAACAATGCCTTCATTTCAATAATGGTGTTTTCATGTCCCTATTTTCGGTTGTGGGTGTCATACTCTGCGAGAAAACCCACGTAATCAGGAATGTTGCTTCGGAACCCAGAAAAACCAAGGCATAGGAAATAGCGCGGGAGGAAAGACGACTCCAAGTTGACTCGGGTTAGACTCTCCTAAGACAAATATGTTGGGTGCGAATCTCAAAGCAATTATGATTAATCCCTTCGTCGGAGAACAGCCCCCAAGTGAGACTAAAGACTCTAATAGGACTCAGATGGTGTGGCATCTAAGTGACTCGAAGGTGGCACGCGTGAGACAACACGTATAGGACACGACCCTTAGAGCCACCATGATTGATCGCTCTGCTGAAGGGTAGCCCCCGAGTGGGATTAAAGACTTTGTTAAGACTCGAGTATTGGACGAGTGACCCTTAGACGTAAGGATCAAGAACCTTTTGTTATAGGGTTATGCCTCGTAAAGGTTGACTCGACCTCGAGGAAAGGCAGACGGGGTAAGGGAAGAAACTTGCGATGTGAGATCGGCAGAGTTTCGTCGCTAGAGACCATCGACTTGATTCGAATAAGGATGGACCCTGGGATTAGGATAGACCCTTAAGTTAAAGAATTTTTGAATTGCGATGACTCGACTAACGGATTGAAAGACGGGTGAAATTCTCTCAGGAAAGGTCATGGGGACCGTCCTGTCGGAAGAAAAGATCGTGTGGGGCTTTCTAGTTAAGACTCGAGTGTAGACGAACCTTCCATTTACGAGTATATGACTCGTGTTGGTTGGTTGTGCCTTTAGGATAAGGCGGACTAGGATGGGGAAGAAACCCGTGATATAGGATCGACGAAGTTTCGATGCTATAGACCTTCGGTGAACATATGAAAGACCTGACATACGGATAATAATAGGTCCTAAGACAAGAAGGGTTTTGAAAATGATTGAATTTTGAAAATTAAGAGGACGGTCCTGTCTTTCGAAATTGGCAGCATGCCGACAGGTCCGGGTTTTTGAAAAGTTGGAATAGTTGGAGTAATTTCGCGTTTTGAAAATTTAGGAGGCGATCTCGTCTTTTGAAATTGGCAGCATGCCGACAGGACCGAGTTTTTTTAAGGTCGAAAGTTTGAAATTTGGAAAATTTGAATATTGAAAATGAATTTCCAAAAATTTTGAAAATCGAAAACGGCATCTCGAAGATTTGAAAGTCGAAATGGAATTTCGAAAATTCGAAAATCGAAAGAGGCTTGAAGATTCGAATGATGAAATGAACAGCATGCCGGCTAGAAAATATGCTTGTTTTGAGTCAAATCTTAAGTCTAAATTTCGACAGTATTCCGAGTTTTTTGAAAATTAGATATTTTTGAAAGATGCATTTTTGAATTGACAATTTTTTAAAACGACACGGAAACCAATGATAAGTCGCTATTTTACCGGTTTTTGGTCCCATATTATACTCTTTCTCGGTCGATTTTGTAGGTCGTTTCGCTATTATTTAACCGTTTTACGTTTATTTGGCTTATTAGTCGAGTCTAGCTCGATTAATATATATTCATGTTATTTCTCGAGAAATCGGTACTGCTTTTTGTTAATTTGATTTTGTAGGACTTGAAGTGCGAATTACCGAGAAAAGACGGGTCAAAGCCGAGTCAACAAGTCAAGACGGGTCATACGAAAGTCAAGACGAAATGTTTTATTTTGAAGTCTATTGACCAACCTGCCCTTTCTTCCTCTTTTTATTTCATTTTTAAGTTGGGGGCGTTTTGGTCATGCTCTTTTATGTGTTTTAGAGGACCAAAACCCTCATTTTTTTGGAGAGGAGGCTGTAAGAATTAGAAGGGAGAGATAGTTAGAGCAGAGAGTAGCAGTAGAAAAGGAGCAGCAGCAGGGGAGCACGAAGCAGCAGCTCACCCTTTTCCATTTTTCTTCTTAATCTTTTTTAATTTAGTTTTAATTAAGTTTTATAATTTAATATTTTCTTCTTCAGTCAAGTTCCTTAAATTCACCTCCTTTGGTACAATTCTCATCTTTTCTCTCATTATTGTTTATCCTTAAAGTTTCATATTTATGATATTATAATTATTACGGAGTAATTAGTGTAAAGTTCATTCCTTTTTCGTTTATTGTGTTTGGTAATATGATTCTAAGTTTGTATTTCATCTTTACGTTGAGTAATTAGTATGTGCTATGTTAGATTAGTTTAATTTATTTCATCAGTCAAAGTTTTAGTCTTTATTGTTTCATTAGGTTTATTATTATGTTTAGTGTAATTATTTGTGTTTTGATTAATACAATTATGGGTAGTGAGTAGTTTTCCCACTAGGGGTCGATGAATCCCCGATTTGTTTGAATTGCGCGATTGTATGCCTTGTATCGATTTATTTGGGTGATTGGATGAGGATGTGTTGGGATTTATGGATTAACTTGGTTTATGGGGTTTGGGTCGAATTTAGTCCCTTGGTCATCGACGGGAGTCGATTAGGATTAATTGTCAATTCTTCCCCTTTATCTCGCCTTACTCTACTTAGTTGAACACGGGAGTGGGAATTAAGCGGGGTATTCTCAACACTAGTTTGTATTAGCGTGTTTTTCATTGACTTGGGTTAGTTTGGGGAACATCACGGGAGTGAGTCTCCGGTCTAGACCTTAGGATTCCGTCTTACAAACCCGGAAAGGAGGTAAACGGGGTAATTAGTTGTTTCACGAACCCGGGAGGGAGGTGACCGACCTAGAATGCGCATTGTCTTTGTCCGAGAACCCGACTTTCTCGATACTTGGCATTTGTTAGTGTGATTTGAATAACTCGCGGGTGACATCGTCCCTTAGTACTTTTTCTTATTTGATTGTATCATTTCATTTTACTAGTTTTTTATCTTGTTTTAGATTATTAGTTTCTTTATGCATTTATTAGTTAGTCTATTTAGTTTAATCAAAGGACAAGAGAATGAGAGGAGCAGTAGAATGAGGGGAGCAGAAGAAAAAGGGGGCGCAGAAGTAGCAGCAAACCGGTAGCCCATTCCTCTGTTTTTCATCTTCTCTCTTTTTCAATTCTCATCCTTTCTTTTAGTTTAATTATTAATCTTTTAATTAGTTTTAGTTTATTAATAATCTTTCCTTCTTCAACCTTGTAGATCTTCATATGTTTAGTAATTTCATCTTATTTGATAATTTGATATAATCCTTTCCTCTTCTTATCTATGATTATTCTCCAATTTCTACATTTATGTTAGAGTTTAATTTGTTATTATTTAATTTAAAGTTTTAGTCTTTATTGTTTCTTTATGCTTATTTTTATATTTATAGTAATTATTGGTGTTTGTGTTAGTATAAATATGAGTATTGAGTAGGTTTCCCACTAGGGGTCGATGAATCCCCGACTTGTTTGAATTACGTGATTGTATGCCTTGTATCGTTTTATTTGGGTGATTGGATGAGGATGTGTTGGGATTTATGGATAAACTTGGTATTTGGAGTTTGAGTCGAATCTAATCTCTCGGTCATCGACGGGAGTCGATTAGGATAGATTGTCGACTTTACCCTTTTACCTTGTCTTACTCTACTTAGTTGAACACGGGAGTGGGAATTGAGCGGGGTATCTCTAACACTAGTTTCGATTAGCGTGCTTTTCATTGACTTGGGTTAGTTTGGGGAACATCACGGGAGTGAGTCTCCGGTCTAGACCTTAGGATTCCGTCTTACGAACCCGGGAGGGAGGTAAACGGGATAATTAGTCGTTTCACGAACCCGGGAGGGAGGTGACCGACCTAGAATGCGCATTTTCCTTGTCCGAGAACTCGACTTCCTTGATACTTGGCATTCGTTAGCGTGATTTGAATAAGTCGCAGGTGAAATCGTCCCTTAGTACTTTTTCTTATTTGATTATATCATTTTATCTCTTGGTTTCTTTAGTTTTCTAGTTCTTTATCTTTTTTTAGATTATTAGTTTCTTTATGCATTTATTAGTTAGTCTATTTAGTTTAATCTCACTCTTATTAATCGATTCGCGTAGTTAATCATAATTTGAGACCGACTTAGTACTCATTCCCGATCTCTCTGTGGATTCGACCCGACTTATCCTTACTATTCTAGTTTAGGTTAGTTGGTTTACTTGATGGTTAGATTGACGACAAATCTCGGCTATTGATAAGTGTAGTTTGTAGTGCCTATTTGTTGTGTTTTGGTCCCATTTTCCTTGTGGAATCGCTCCTTGGGAGCGATTCATGGGCTTCTTATGCTTCCTTTAGTTCGTTTCAGGTTCCCGAGACCGATTTGGAAGAGTTGGAGCGATTCCGACTCGATACATACGCCTTTTGGGAGCCAATGGAGTAAAGGAATGACGACTCGATGCCTTGGAATCGATCCCGAGCCTCCGAGACCCGATCCCGAGTCCCGAGATTCGATGGGAAGCCCATGAGAGGCAAGGAGGGACCAAAAAGCTCTTAAGGGAAGCCTACAAGACCCATCCCGTTCGGGATGGCCTCATCCCGTTCGGGATGAGGTGCGCTTTGAAGAAGGTCACTGCGAGCCCATCCCGGTCGGGATCAACCCGTCCCGATCGGGATGACAGGGCCGTCCCGGTCGGGATGATCCCGTCCCGATCGGGATGCTACAGGGGCAGCACGGGCTCTTTTCTTTCTTCTCCTTCATTCTTGTACCCATAGATATACTTCCCCCTTGTAATGTTAAGATATCTTATCATAGTTTAGACTCTCTTAAGCCTCCATTAGATATTAAAAACCCTAGATTTAGTTTCATCATTAGTTTAATCTTCCTTTAATCTTTGTTAATCCTTAGTTAATCCTTGTAATTAGTTCTTGTATTAAGAGGATACTTGAAGAATTCTCCAAGCTTGACAACCTTGGGTTTTATTTGGGTTCTTATTTATACAAGATTTCATCTTTTCATCTTCCTAGTGTTGGTATAATCATTCTTACTCTTGTTCTTAGTTATTTAATCTTGTTTCTATCTTTTTATGTTGTGATTGTTATTGTTCTTGTTATTTATTATGGATGTTTGTTTTGTGATATTGATTTCTTTTATGATTGTTAGTTTGTTCTTTATCATGAGTGAGTAGTCTTCTTTGTGGGGTTAGTAGGGGGATTAGGGGTAGATTATGGATGATTAGGGTTGATTAAGGGAAAAGGGTGAATCTTTGTTGTTAGACACATTGTGGGCACTCCATGTGTTTGTTGATATGCTTGTGTGAGTTGTAGTGGCCATGCTTCCCATACTTGTGTTCATCTTCTCATTGTTTGTCTATTATGTGGAAATGTTGAGAATAGTCGTAGTCACGAGAGTGCGGACTAGGGTCTAAGTTGCGAGAGCCCGGACCCACCTTGACATCGGTATAAGTTGCGAGAGCCCGGACCGACTCTAGCAATTAGGAGACACCTATACCCTTGATCACCCCAATTACCCTTCTACTCCTATGAACCCGACCTACCCCACCTCCTTTCCATATTTGAGTTCACCTCCTTAGTTAGCCATAGTTTTGTTTTAGATAATCATTGCTAGTCTAGTTCTTACTCCTCTTCTATCATAGTTTTCCAATTATCGTCTCTTTGTGTTTGTTTTGGTGACCTAGTCTTGTTTTAGGTAGACATAGTTAAACTTCGCCTTACCGTCCTCGTGGATACGTCCCGACTTGCCCTAGCTACCCACTAGGTGTAATCGGTAGTTTATTGACGGTTAGGGACGTGACAAATCCCTACCATCAATTTGGCGCCGTTGCCGGGGACGGTGCATTGTTTAGACTTAGTTTGCTTATTTCTAGACTTAGTTACCCTTCTTTGTGCTCTTCCATCTTCTCTTGTGAATATTTTCTAGTTTCTCTTCTTTTCTTAGCTTCCTTTTTCTCTTTGTCTCTAGTTGTGCTTGTTTATTGTCGTTGCCTAGTGCCCATAAAGCACTAGGTGTTCTCACGTTTGTTCTAGTGTGTAGTGTATGCCTAGGAGGGGAGGCGACTTCTATCTCGTTAATCCAGAGCCGGAGAGACTCTTTCGAGCCTTTCGCCAACGGACGATTAACCGGGTTAGGATCTCTCAACCAAGTGCAAGCAATACTCATCAAGGGCAAGCCCAAGGAGCCGACTTTAGCGAGTCACCTCGAGAGACGGCCGGAGGGACCTTCATCAATCCCTTCGGTAATTCTTCTCCTAGTTCCCCATCTTCATCTACATCAACACCGTCTACACCACCATCTTCTCCCTTATATCCAATCATGCCTAAGTTTTCTTCTCACTCAACCTTCACGGAAGACGTTTTGCCGGGTCCATCCACTTTACCGGAGGCATATACCGGGAATTTTATGGCGAAAACGCAATTTATCCAATTGGTCGAGAGAAGTCAATTTAGTGGGTTACCAACCGAAGATCCTCATCAACACATGGAAACCTTTTCGGATTATTGTGACGCTATTTCGCAAACGGGAATAACTCAAGACCAAATCCGGTGGGTATTATTTCCTTTCTCTCTTATTGGTAAAGCGAAGCAATGGTTCAAGGGGTTGGACAAAGCAAGACTTGGCATTGACACTTGGAAGAAGCTAGCCTTAGCCTTCTACCAACAATTCTATCCCCCGGAGAAGACAAATCTATTGAGAGCCTCTATCACGGGTTTCCAACAACGTGATGATGAAACTCTCTATGAATCGTGGGAAAGATTCAAAGCCTTGATCCGTTCTTGTCCACACCATGGTTTATCACAATGGTTCCTTGTGCAACAATTTTGGAACGGGTTATATGAAGACTCAAGGGCCATACTCAACATGGGATCTAACGGTAGGTTTACCGAAGTAGAGGATGACCAAACTTGGTCGAGGATTAAAGAGATGGCGGTGCATAATTCACAATACTCAAGGCCTAGGAAGGCGAATCGAGGAGGTAGGCATGAGGTAGATGCCATTACACAATTGAGCATTGATCTTGGGGCTCAACTAAGAACTCACATGGAGACCATTGACAAGAAGCTCCAAAGCCACCTCAACCAAGTTCAAAGCTCTAGTTCCTCCAACCAACACTCGATTCATGATGTTAATGCTTTGGGAGTTGTACCCCCTACTCCTTATCTTGGGATGTGTGATACTTGTGGAATCGTTGGTCATGATCCTATGAATTGTAGAGGAAGTATTGAGCAAGTGAACGCCTTTCAAGCGTTCAAGCAAGGTGCCTCCTATTCTAATCAATACCAAGCTTCCAATCAAGTCCCTCAACAACAAGCCTTTCAACATCAACAACAACATCGTCCCTATGTTCCACCTCCCTTAAGGAACAACACTCAAGGTTATCAAGGTTATGTGGGTAACCCAAGACCCTTCAACAACTTCAAGCAAAATAACCAAGGTACCTTTCACAACAACAATCAAGGGTTCCAACAAGGAACTTCCATCATGGTGGTTTCCAAGGAAACCAAAATTTCCAAGGAAACCAAAATCACAATCAAGGCAATTCTCATGGGTTCCAAGGGAACCATCAACAACAAGGTAATTCTCAAGGGAACCGTCAAAAAGCAACTCAAAATCAACAACAATAAAGCAAGCCTAGGAGCCGGTCTCCTATTCATGACTATGGTACTCCGTTAGCCCTCACCGATACTCCACATAATCCATCATCCCCACCACGGGATTTCGACATACAAAAGCAAATGATGGATATGCAAAGGAATACTCAAGAAATGCAAAAGAGTCAATTGGAGGCACAAATATCACAACAAGGTAATTCTCAAGGGAACCGTCAACAAGCAACTCAAAATCAACAACAATAAAGCAAGCCTAGGAGCCGGTCTCCTATTCATGACTATGGTACTCCGTTAGCCCTCACCGATACTCCACATAATCCATCATCCCTACCACGGGATTTCGACATACAAAAGCAAATGATGGATATGCAAAGGAATACTCAAGAAATGCAAAAGAGTCAATTGGAGGCACAAATGTCACAACAAGGAATCATTGCTCAAATTCTAATGGATAACAAGGAAATGAAAACTCACATGAAGATGATTGAGAATCAAGTATCACAACTTGCATCGGGAAGTACTTCAAGGCAAAGAGGGCAATTACCTCATCAAGGTGAAACTCCAAATTATGAGCATGTCAATGCCATCACCTTAAGGAGCGGTGCTACATATAATCCTCCCGTGTTTCCTAGTGAGCAACAAGCAATGAAGGAAGTTGTGTCTCCAATTCAAGAAGATTCAAGCTCGGATAATCCAATGGAGGAGCAAGTCTTATGGGAGGTCGAGAAACCCCAAGAAGACAACCCTCCCCCACTTCAAGAGAAAGACAAGGGAAAAAGGAAAGTGTTATTTGAGGAGTCTACCCCGATTGAGCAAAATAAATACCAAATCAAGTTGCCTTTCCCATGAAGGCAAATGAAGACTATGGTGGACACTCAATACGACAAGTTCCTTAGTATTGTGAAGAAATTGGATGTTAGTGTCCCGTTTACCGAGTTACTTACCCAAATCCCGGCATATGGTAAATTCATGAAAGAAATCTTGGCCAGGAAGAGGTCCATCGACAAGGAAGAGACGGTAGCGTTCACGAGGGTGGTGAGCGAGCTTATTCAAGGTTCCACGCTTCCAAAGTTGAAAAATCCGGGTAGTTTCTCGATCCCTTGCACCATAGGCAATTTCATGATCAAGAATGCATTATGTGACTTGGACGCGAGTGTGAGCATCATTCCCTACTCTATTTGTTACCGACTAGGGATGAAGGAGTTGAAATGTACGTCCATTACACTCCAAATGGCCGATAAATCTCTTAACCGACCATTGGGAATGCTAGAGGATGTGCCGGTGCGAATAGGGAAATTCTTCATTCCGGTCGACTTCATTGTGCTTGACATGCCGGAGGATGCCAACACTCCCATTATCCTTGGACGCCCATTTCTACACACCGCGGGTGCCATGATCGATGTGAAGAACGGTAGGATCACATTTGAGTTAGGTGAGGAAAAGATAGTGTTCGACCTCCAAGGCAACACTTCACCTACTAAGGATGAATCATGCAATATGATCCAAGCCAAGAAAGACATCGATCTAGGGGGTGAACCGGAACAAAGCTTGAAGAAGTACTCTTATGTACTTGAGGATGATGACTCCGATTTGGAGGAAGATGAGAGCCCATATCATGGGCTTGATGACAAGTTGAAAAGCAAGGAGAAGGATGAGCCTCCCTTGGGGCCACATGATGACCGGTGGACGTTTGGGTATATCCCGAAAGACCAAAAGTACAAGTTCAAGCCGTTGAACTTGGAAGATAGGGATGCCCCGGGAACGTCAAGGCAAGGCCATGAAGAGTCTTGGGATGTGGTCGGTTATATGACATGCTTGATTGAAGACTTTGCTAGGGCCTTCGACTTGTTCTTACGTGCCCTTGATGGAGATGGAATTGGTCATGGTTGTTGAAAAAGAATGAAGAGAGCACCATCCTTGGTTTGACGGAGTTCCACAAGAACCGTCTCATTGTATATATTTCTTACTTGTAGTTAGTTTGAGTTTTGTGATATTCTTGTTGTTTGGATTGATTGATGAGCGTAGTGAGGGAGAGAATTTAATGTGTGTTGGAGCTTTGTTGATAGGTGAAGTGCATGTGATTCCTAGGAAGGAATGGTTGATGATGGAGTTTGGTTTGCGAGCGAGGAAGTCGGTTTTTAAAGCTTATGATAAGCTTTTGGGTTTGGGGAAGGCCATGAAGACTCATCCCGACCGGGAAGAGGGCTTCCCGACCGAGAAGGATGAGGAATCCCGACCGGGAAGGAGCCATCCCGATCGGGATGAAGGTGCAGAAATTCGGACTCACTGGAGTGCATTCCCGACCGGGACGAGAGCTTCCCGATCGGGAAGGGTTTATCAACCCGATCGGGACCATCCATCCCGACCGGGATGATCCCCTTTCTCCCTTTTGAGCCTTTTCTTAGGCGTTTGACTCCACCCATCCATTATACCCCCTCCCAGCCTCCCTACTCCTCCTTACTCCTATCATATGACCCATACACCTCACCTTACACCGAAATCCACATAAATTTTCATCCCCTAGCACCATTACTACCCCAACCGTGAGTTCTTCTTCAGTGTGAAGCGAGATGGCAACCGAGAAGACAAGCGACGAGCCTTTAATGATCATCGAGACGATGGAGCAAGTGAGTTACTAGCCGCTCGGTTTGGGTAACTATCCTTACTTTTCCGTCTTTTTATCGCTTGTTTTTCATTGTTTGCCCCCTTCCCTTGAGTCGTGGGATCTTAGTGGCCTTCGAGGCCATAGCATGATTGCTCCCGACTCTCGACGACGTGATTGCGTCGAGAGTCAATCGAAAAGTCCATTATACAAGATTTTCACTTTCTTTTTGAGGATTTAGTCGGATTTAGGCGGAATCCGGGCTAGGTGACTTGATTACACCTAGCCCTCCCCTCCCATTTCCTTTTATTTCCTTCTTTTTATTTTCTTCCCCCTTCCATATCTTTTCTTGTCTCGGCCTATGGTGACTTGACTACACCCCGGCCGGACACATTCTACCATTTCTTCACTTTTATTTTTGGTTTTTAGCTTTATTTTCGTAGTTTCTTTTTATTTCCTTTTGTCTCTCCGCACACTACGATCGAGCATGAGGACATTGCTCGGTTTAAGTGTGGGGGAGCGATATTCTATCATAGCTAGTTTTATTTTCCTAATTTATCGAAAAATCTTGAAAAAAACCCTAAAAATTTGAAAAAAAATTCACAAAAAATCAAAAAGATTTTCTCTTGTTGTGTATTTTCATTTCGTGCCATTGTGTCGTATATTTGTGTTGTCGTGCGTGTTTGCCTCCCTTTTTCCTTATAGGTTGCTTAAATCGCCGTTAGCTTTGGAGAGTTTTCAAGACTTCCGGTAACATCTCTTCACCCCTTTTTCCTCTTTGTTCCGCGTGGAGTATGGAGGAGTTGTGTGTTGTGGTGTGCTCGGGCGGAGCTTGTAAAGTTGGTGGTTGATTGGTGACTTGTTTGAAAATTTGGGGTGGTGTTTGTGTTATGTATGTATTCGTTTTGTTTTGTTCTTGTTTTGTTGCTCTTGTTTCTTTTTCTTTCGTTCTCGTTGAGTCTTCATTTTGTGTTGTGTTTTTTGAGTCTTGTGTGTAAATAGTCTTCGAAAACCCGGTTTAGAAGCTAGTGGGCGGGTGTCCACTTTCCCTTCCTAGTAATGTAAATCGAGTCTTGGACTTTTGTCTAGTAGAATGACCCTAAATCAATGAATTCGTTGGTTCTTTACCTTGAGTCCACCTAGCTTACTAGGGATTTACTACGAGATTTGCATTTTGACCATTATGACCACCCACGGTGTGAAAAGGCCTTGGTTACCGAGTCTCGTCCCTTAGGTGACCGTGTCTAGGATCGTTTGATTAGTCCAAGTTCTCCCCTTTTTGTGGGTTTGAAGGGAAATCGCGACCCCCGACTTACCCATTACCCTACCTTCCTCACATACACACACAATAAATTGCAAATTGTTGAATTCTCTCTTTCTTGTTACACAAAGAAATGCCAAAAAGCCAAATCAAGCCAAAAGGGCAAAGAAAAGAAAAAAAAATGAAAGAAAGAAAAGAATGAAGAAAAAAAAGAAAAGGCACAAAAGCCAAAAAAAAAATAAAAAAAAAAATAGAAAAGAAGAAAAAGAAACGGCATGGCAACAAACAAATCAAAACGTCGAAAAGAAAGAAAATACCAAAAGAAAACCCGTCTCACAAAAAAAAATCCCCACAAAAATAAGCCTTTTTCCGACTTTTGCCGTGAAGAGCCTACCAAAGGACCGAGTCCCGAGGAAGGATGATAGCGGCATTAGTCGGTCTTCCCTCATTTTGCATGTTTTCCACCTTTTACTTGGACTAGTTAGGCGGTTTTGGACACGTGACGACCCTCTTGGCTCACGCTAAAGGGGGTGGGGTCTCACTTACCTACAGTGTCGACTAACACCGTGGTTCTTCACTTTTCCACTCCGCCGATCGTCCCGTAGTACGTTTTTAGGAAGTTAGGAGGACCTAGGTAAGTTACCAACGTTTTTATTGCTTGATCGTCATACTATTAGGGTTTAGTTCACCTTGGTTTGTATTGCTAGCTTGGGAACGTTGTCACTTACCTCGAGTCCTAAACCGGTGCTTCTTTCACCGCTTTTAGAGGGAAGCGGTATTTCTTTTGTTTTGGGTGCAACCGTTTAAGTGTTTGTTTGTGTGTTTGTTTGTGTATTTTGTGTCCGGTTGCATCCGCGGTTTTGTCGCAAGACCCGACTTGCCTTGCGGAGTGCACTTTTCCTCTAAGTGCACTCGCGTGAGTTGAAAGGGCGTAGGGTGCGCTAATACCCATTCGGCTAGTGTAGTAGTTAGTTTGTGCTTACTCGAGGGCGAGTAAGGGTTAAGTGTGGGGGAGTTGATAAGTGTAGTTTGTAGTGCCTATTTGTTGTGTTTTGGTCCCATTTTCCTTGTGGAATCGCTCCTTGGGAGCGATTCATGGTCTTCTTATGCTTCCTTTAGTTCGTTTCAGGTTCCCGAGACCGATTTGGAAGAGTTGGAGCGATTCCGACTCGATACATACACCTTTTGGGAGCCAATGGAGTAAAGGAATGACGACTCGATGCCTTGGAATCGATCCCGAGCCTCCGAGACCCGATCCCGAGTTCCGAGATTCGATGGGAAGCCCATGAGAGGCAAGGAGGGACCAAAAAGCTCTTAAGGGAAGCCTACAAGACCCATCCCGTTCGGGATGAGGTGCGCTTTGAAGAAGGCCACTGCGAGCCCATCCCGGTCGGGACCAACCCGTCCCGATTGGGATGACAGGGCCGTCCCGGTCGGGATGATCCCGTCCCGATCGGGACGCTACAGGGGCAGCACGGGCTCTTTTCTTTCTTCTCCTTCATTCTTGTACCCATAGATATACTTCCCCCTTGTAATGTTAAGATATCTTATCATAGTTTAGACTCTCTTAAGCCTCCATTAGATATTCAAAACCCTAGATTTAGTTTCATCATTAGTTTAATCTTCCTTTAATCTTTGTTAATCCTTAGTTAATCCTTGTAATTAGTTCTTGTATTAAGAGGATACTTGAAGAATTCTCCAAGCTTGACAACCTTGGGTTTTATTTGGGTTCTTATTTATACAAGATTTCATCTTTTCATCTTCCTAGTGTTGGTATAATCATTCTTACTCTTGTTCTTAGTTTTTTTTTTTTTTTGTTAAAGGTAAGTATATATAGATCAAAAAATTATGTACATCAGCTCATAAGTCTAGTTATGAGATTAGCATCTCTCGTAGACATCTTTCCTTTCTTAAGACTAACATAATACATTCTAAGCTCTTTTTTAACTAATTTACCAACTACTTCGGGTCTTGAGATCGTGTTTTCAATCCTGCTTTTGTTTCTTTGGCTCCACACATGATAAACAACCGCATTAATAACGCTATTGATGATTGCCTTCCTCAAATTACTTCCTCTAATCTTCATTCTCCACTGGTTGCTCAGGTCATTAGGGATTTTACATCCTAACCAATCTTCCATCCTTCTCAGAATTCGATGGCTATAGTCACATCTGCAGAAAAGATGTTGTAACTCTTCCTCTTCCCGTCCACAAATACAACAATCAGCATCTTCAACAATGTTTAATTGATGAAGCTTTTTCTTGGTGTTTATTGCATGATTCTGAACCAACCAGGCAACTACTCGATGTTTGGGGAGAGTCCACTTGTTCCATACCAAGCTGTACCATCCGACTAGCTCCTCCTTGCTCCTAAGCCACTGATATCCTTTAGCAACGGTATACCTGTTCGTCCCATCCGCGCTCCAGCTATTCGTCTCCATACCCGGCTGCAACAGCTCCTTAACCTGGCATATTTTCCTCCAGCTCCAACTCGAATTTTGAGTTGGTTTGTAGTCATGCCAGGCACTGTTTTTTATATAAATGTGATGAACCCATTTTACCCATAGCTTATCCGGGTTAGCAGTGATCCACCAAGCCATTTTACCCACCGCGGCTCTGTTCCATATAGAATTCTGAATTATATTCAGTCCCCCTTCCTTATATGGCAGACAGACGTTATTCAATGAGACTAACGGAACTCTACTGAAATTTACTCCCCCTTCCCACAGAAAGGTTCTACAAAGACCTTCGATTTGTTTGATTATGCCTGTAGGGAGTACAAAAATCGAAGCCCAATAATTATGGAGAGTATTTAGGACCAATTTAATCAAAACCAGTCTCCCCGCGTAAGACAGCCTCCTAGCACCCAGCTTCCGTATACATTCAGTGATTTTATAAACCAACGGTTGGCAGTCAAGAATCGTGAGCCTAGATGCCTTAATGGGTACCCCAAGATATTTGAAAGGGAGCGTACCTTCCTTGCATCCGGAAACATTGATAATATCCTGCTTCACATCTGTTTTAACTCCGCTGAAGTAAACATTTGATTTGCCTTTACTCAGTTTTAGACCTGATGTGGCAGAGAAAGTAGCAAAAGTTCTGAGCAGTACCATGATAGACTGCACATCCCCTTTACTAAAGAGAAGCAGGTCGTCCGCGAACATCAGGGTGGACATTCTCATAGCCTTGCACAGCGGATGGAATTTAAAATCATTGACAGTCGTGGTATACTGTAGTAACCTGGCTAGATAGTCCATACATATGGTGAAAAGGAGTGGCGAAATCGGGTCCCCTTGTCTGAGCCCTCGTTTGCCTTGAAAAAAACCAAACGTGTCTCCATTAAGGCTAAGCGAGAAAGAGGTTGTGGTCACACATTTCATCACAAGATTTGTAAAGTGGGACGGGAATTGGAGCCCAATCAGCATCTGATGTAAAAATTCCCATTCCACCGAATCGTATGCTTTTTGCATATCCAGTTTGAAAAGGCATCTTGGTGATATATTTTGTCTCGAATATAGCCTGATCAAATCTTGGCATATCAAAATATTTTCGACAATGCTCCTGCCCTTTATAAATCCTCCTTGCACAGGTGCTATTATATCTGGCAGTACATTTGCCAATCTCGTACATAAGAGCTTGGATATGATTTTATACACGGTGTTACAGCAGGCTATCGGTCTGAACTGGGTCACTGAGGTAGGATTGTCAACCTTCGGAATTAACGTGATCGCAGTGGTATTTATTTGCTTAAGGATCTGCCATTGGAGAAGAAATCCATGATTGCAGTACATATCTCTTCCCCCACAATATGCCAACTGTCTTTGAAGAATTTACTCGAGTAACCATCGGGACCAGGCGCCTTATCATTAGGAATACTGAACAAGGTGTCTCTGATTTCCTTTGGCGTGACTGGAGCTAACAAAGTTTCATGATGCCTGGAGTTGCACTTTGGACCATAGTTTAGGATGCTATTATTAACTTTCATGGTTGCTGTGCTTTTGCCTAGTAGTTCCTCATAGTAGTTCAAGAAGGCATTTTGAATACCATTTGAGTCACGCAGCATATTCCCTTTTGAATCCTCAATTTGGAAAACAGAATTTCTTCTTCTTCGAGATTTGATAGCCCCATGAAAAAAAGATGTGTTGTTATCACCATCCTTAATCCATAGTGCTTTAGATTTCTGCTGAAGGTAGCTTTCTCTGGCCTTGCTCAGTTGCAGATAATTAATATGAGCCTTATGTTCCTCCTCAAGAAGTTGCATCTGATCCGGTTTTTCTATGATTTTTTTATGCAGTTCCAGGAGACGAATTTGAGCGATATCAGCCTGATGTTCAATGTCTGCAAAGCAGCTTTTGTTTAATTCTTTCAGCGGCCTTTTCAATCTTCTCAATTTTTGAGCGACAATGTACATAGGTGTTCCATCGACCCTCTCATTCCAACTATTCTTCACCGTTTCTTCAAACTGTGTAGCATTGCTCCACATATTGAAATATTTGAAGCTTCGTTTCCTCTCGCTTTGAGTTACGCCTGAGCTTATGATGCAAGGACTATGATCAAATAGACCTTCGGGCATGAAAGTAGCAAAATGAGACGGAAAAACTTGCATCCAAGCATGATTGATAAGGACTCTGTCAATTCTGGAATACACACGATGCTCAGGGGGCCTCTTGTTATTCCAAGTAAAAAAAAGCACCTGTGGCTGGTGCGTCAATTAAATCACAAGTCTCTATGCAATCCTGAAAAGGTTTAGCTTCTGCAGGAGAAAAGCCACCCCCCAAACGTTCCTCCGGAGTTAAAACACAGTTGAAATCTCCACAAATGATCCACGGCTCACTCCTGTTAACCTGCTGCAACAGATCTGCCCATAATGCTTCTCTATCTTGTATTTCATTGTGCGCATAAACAAAGGTCATCATAAAATCTCTGCCGCTCATAGTTTCCTTCACCCTGTAGTGTATCATCTGCGTGGAGTATTTCTCAACCCAAATATTACATTGATACGGATCCCACAGTACCCAAATCCGCCCTCCATTATGTGTGTGGCCATTAGTAGTAATACACCAATTACTGAAACTATTATTCCAAACTTTATTCTGATTATTGGTCTTGATTTTGGTTTCTAGTAAACCAAAGAGGCCAACTTTATTATTGTGCAAAAACTTGAGAATTTCATTCTGTTTATTAACACGATTCATCCTACGAACATTCCAAAAACCCATCTTCATTGAATATTTGGTAGGATTGGGATACCTCTCAAGGGACTAGTTTGATTCACTCCACTCCCACTTATCATATCCACAAAAGAAGGCTCCCCACCTCCCCCAGAATATGGGCTCTTTGGTGTTGCCACACTTTCCTTCCTTGGTAACGAAGGGAATTCTTTGTCCTGAAGCAGAGGTTGCGTACTCTTTTCTTCTCCCCCAGAATTTGGTGTCTCTTGTATGACCTCCTGGTCCTTTGCTTCTCCTTCAGTAATCATAGCACCCTTTTTTCCGACCATTTTCCAAACCTTCATCTGATTTTTTACGATTGGTCCAGGTTTTCTGTCATTTGGTCCAGGCTTTACTATTGTTCCAGGTTTCTGTGACCTGCATTCTCTACTTTCATGGCCCATCTTCCTGCATGTAGTACATATAACTGGTTTCCAGTCATAGACCACATCAATAAGCACCGGGGCCCCTTTTTCATCTTTAAAACTGACCTGTTTTGGCATGTCACTTCCTACCTTCAACTCCACCAGCACCCTTGCAAAGTCAATCCTGGTTTTCTGGGCAGTAGCTTCATCCCTGTGGATATATTTTCCCACCAGTCCTGCAATTTTCTCCAGGCTCCTGCCCCAAAATTTGAGTGGCAGATGCTTCAATCTAATCCACGAGGGGAGCACTGCCACATCTTCCTTTTCCAGTTTGACGTCTGGTCTCCATTCTTTTAGAACGACCGGCTTATTGTCAAACATGACATAGCCTCCTTGAAGTACAGCATGTTTCATTCCTTCAGTTTCAAATCTCACTACAAAAATACCATTATTCATGAATGAAATTTTGGAAATGCTATGCATTTTCCAGATTCTCTTAATGAAACCCTCAAGAATTTGCCATGGCGGGTTTGCCCCAACCACGAAACCATAAATGGCCGATTTCCAAAACTTTAGTTCATCTTCTACATCCTCTTCCGATAGTTGCAGCATATCAGAATCTCCCACCAACTCATTGGTTGTGTCTGGAGTATTGATCCTGTCAGTTCTCTTCTTTCCATTCACATAAGTCCAAGTTCCACCAGTGTCATCCACCGTTTTCTCCTCCTCAAACCCTATCTCTTTGGTTGCCTGACTTGCATCAATTTCATCATCAATCTCCTCGTCATCATCCCCCAAATTATAGGGAGGTATACCCCCCATAATTTCTAACAAGGATCGTTCTTTCAATGGTTCATCCATATTAGGACCTTTACGTTCCTTGACAATTTCATCTTTTTCAGCATTACCACTACGTCTCGCTTTCCTCTTCGTGATCAATTGATGTCTAGGTGACCCTGATGGCGAATCCCGGGCCATACTGCCTCCAGGCCGCCGTCACAGTCGTCGGAAATCCCTTGTTGATCTTTTTCTTAGTTATTTAATCTTGTTTCTATCTTTTTATGTTGTGATTGTTATTGTTCTTGTTATTTATTATGGATGTTTGTTTTGTGATATTGATTTCTTTTATGATTGTTAGTTTGTTCTTTATCATGAGTGAGTAGTCTTCTTTGTGGGGTTAGTAGGGGGATTAGGGGTAGATTATGGATGATTAGGGTTGATTAAGGGAAAAGGGTGAATCTTTGTTGTTAGACACATTGTGGGCACTCCATGTGTTTGTTGATATGCTTGTGTGAGTTGTAGTGGCCATGCTTCCCATACTTGTGTTCATCTTCTCATTGTTTGTCTATTATGTGGAAATGTTGAGAATAGTCGTAGTCACGAGAGTGCGGACTAGGGTCTAAGTTGCGAGAGCCCGGACCCACCTTGACATCGGTCTAAGTTGCGAGAGCCCGGACCGACTCTAGCAATTAGGAGACACTTATACCCTTGATCACCCCAATTACCCTTCTACTCCTATGAACCCGACCTACCCCACCTCATTTCCATATTTGAGTTCACCTCCTTAGTTAGCCATATTTTTGTTTTAGATAATCATTGCTAGTCTAGTTCTTACTCCTCTTCTATCATAGTTTTCCAATTATCGTCTCTTTGTGTTTGTTTTGGTGACCTAGTCTTGTTTTAGGTAGACATAGTCTAAACTTCGCCTTACCGTCCTCGTGGATACGATCCCGACTTGCCCTAGCTACCCACTAGGTGTAATCGGTAGTTTATTGACGGTTAGGGACGTGACAAATCCCTACCATCAGCTATCAAAATGGCGCCGTTGCCGGGGAGATCAACGGATTGATATTAGTTTAGTTTTAGATTTATTAGACTACGCATTTGTTACTTGTTACTTGTTACTTGCTACTTGCTTTTTGTTGCATGCTTGTGTGTTGCATTGCCTATTATCTTGTGACTTGCCTCTTGATTGTCACGCTTTTGTACACACATGACGATGCCTAGCATCCGTGATCTTACTAGACCCAACCCTACTCATGTTAACCGGCCTATTAATATTGGGGTTGTGGAAGCACCTTATGAGTTTAATGCAGGACTTATTGAGTTGATTCGACAAGATGTCTTTTTTGCTCTCGAGAGTGATGAAGCAATTGACCATTTAGAGACATTTGAGGCGAATTGTTCTCTTGTTAGAATGGAGGGAGTATCGAACCCAGCCACCAAACTCATACTTTTTCCCTTTAGTCTTAAGGGTGAAGCTAGGAAATGGTTATACTCTCACCCTTCTTCTACCTTTTGCACTTGGGATGACTTAGCTCAAGCCTTTTTGAACAAATTCTACCCTCCCTCTAAAACCGCCCAAAGGATTCGTGCAATTTATAATTTCCAACAAGGCGAGTTTGAGACTTTGAGTAAGACTTGGGGTAGATTTAAGGGTTTGTTGAGAGCTTGTCCCCACCATGGTATTTCACCTTGCCAAATCATGCTTATTTTCTTTGATAATTTGCTTCCTTCTCTTAGAAACCTTGTGAATATATCATCCGGAGGAGCATTTGATGAGTTGAGCGTTGATGAGGCTAGAGCTTTAATTGAGGCCATGGCTAGTGCCGATGAGAATCGAAAATCTATTTGGGCATTTAAGAGAGGACCACAAGTTAGAGTTGAACTTAATGACTATTCTATGTTTGATGCTACTATAGGTGAAAATGTGGAATCTTCTTCTCTTGTGGATGTGCCTTATGTTCGATCTCATGTTGATTATCATCATCTTCCCCTTCCCCATGAGAATGTGAATGATTATAATATGTATATAGATGATGATGATGATGATTTTGTTGATGAAAATGTTGTGGATGTTGTTGAGAGCATTGGAGTAGTGGGGAATAAATGGGATGTTGAACTTGATTTTTTTGAGGAGCCCATTTTAGAGAAATTTGAGTCTTTATCTTATATTGAGGATGAATATCTTTCACCTATTGATTATGATGACCTTGTTTCTCTTACCCCTTTATTTGAGGCCATATATGTTGATGAGGATTTTGACAATTCCATCTTTGAGGCCGATGCTCCGTGCTTGACATTAGAGGTTTGCTTGATAAAGTGTCTTAAGGATGGGTTGAACAACGATTGCACCATTGATGATTTTAAATGTTTTGACCCACGTCTTGACACTTTCAAGACTAGTGCCAAGTATTATGATGAATTTGAGATTTTTAACTTTCTTACCCCTTGTCTCAAGCATCTCATTCATCTTTCCACCTCTTTATTCTATCTTATGTGGTCACGCTTATCTACTATTGTAGACACCCACATTTTGACCGCCAGGTGTCTATAGTAGGTCCCGCCAAACACCCGATGATGATAGGACGCAAACGTGCTTTAATGGGCTCGGATATGGGCTCGAAATCATGGACATTTGGTTTAGGCTTATTACGGAGTACAAATCTCACAAAACGGACCTCAATTTCAGGCCCAGTGGGTCGTTTCGAGTCAAATAAGACTAATTTGGGTCGATTCCGACACCGGGGGTAAAACCGTCTTTTAGCGACCGAGTCAAACCCGGTCAAAGATATTTTTTCCCGAGTCACACGATCTGGCCGTGTCATTACACGTCCAATTCGGACTCAATCACTACAAAAATCAGCCTTCAATAATATTAAACAAATCCGTTTAAGGATAGAATTCGATCTCAAGTAGGAATTCTATCCGGAAACCGAAACAAAGTATCACCCGAGCTCAGATACTCGGCTGAAACAGCCGAGATACCTCCCCCACCAGCCGAGTTTTTGGCTTTCCCACTAAGAAACGAGAAGTTTATTCCCTTACGAACTCTCGTATTTCCTATCCAAACCGGTGTTTCTTGTCACACAAGCAAGACCACCTCGATTCCTATAAATAGGACCTCATATTCAACACAAAAAATACATTCATTATCGATCAATACACTACAACTTTTCAGCAACTCATACACAATTATTATAGCAAAAATAGTCTCAAAATCCACATCCGAAGGAATACCGAAAAATTGTCCAAAAGCCGACGAAACCGTCCCATCCTACCCGACCGAATCCACGCCTACATACACACAAAAAACACTCCAAAAACCGACACCTTAACTCATCCAAATCATCTCGACGCTCACGTGCCTAAGCCACCGTCCGACGAGCCTTATACCGAGAAACTAAAGCATGTAGGTTGAGGGTGTAAATCAACCCGATTCTTCTCCTTTCTCTCTCTCTCTCTCACGCCTTTCTCCCCTTTTTCGTCCGTTTTTTTATTTTATTTTATTTTTTTTATCGATCGTCTCAAATTTATCACGGGTCATTCGTCGCGTCATATTTTTATTTATTTTCGTTAATAAAAACTTTTTTATAACGTTCTTAAAATACGATATCGATTCTCTAATCGAATATCGTATCTACAAGAACTAAATTAAATTAATTTTCGTTGATGCTAATAAAATCATTACCTTTTTTTAACAAAATTCGATGATTTTTAACGCGGAGAAAATTAACATCTCTTTTTCGTTCAAAATTCTTTTTTTCAATTTTTCGTTCAAAAACGAGTTTTTCAAAACTTTTTTTATAAAATCATTCCGACTATTCGATATCGATTTCATAGTCGAATATCGAATACGACGAATATCGAAAATATAAATCGAATATAAATTAATCCATATTTGTACGCGATTTATAAAAATTGACGGTTTTCGACAAAATAAAAAAACCCGGACAGACCGCCACGCGAGTCGCGCGCCATCCAGGCGGCTCGCGCGGCGGCCTGACTCGGCCGAGTCCTTTTTCTCCGTTTCTTCGCTTTTCTATTTTTAATTCTTTTCGAACTTTATATTAAAATACGACTTTCGCGACATATTTTAATAAATACTTTTTTTTCGACCTCGGTCAACACGTGTTAATCAATCACGTGTCATCAAATCTTTTCTAAAATCATGCATATTATTTATTTACATCTTTTTCAATTTATTCATCGTTACTAACTCGTTTTCTCGTGTTTGTAGCTTTTTATTTGTATTTATCGTTTTATTAGACTAAAACGAATTCACACGCTAAGATAACTTTGACGTTATTAGTTTAATATGCATTAAACGACTTAGCAACCCATTTATTTATTTTTCTCACATGCTTAGGAAAATAATGTTTGCATATCATTCAACCATCGAACTAACCCGTGTACACCAAAAACGAACGATATCTTAGTAAAGGCCGCTAAGTGCGGGCGGGGTTGGGTGTTCTTAGTGAACTTCCCAACACGTACCCTCACCCCTTACTCAGAACCGTGGTTTCCGGATGTCCGAAATCATTGGCAACGAGAGTCATTCAATATACGATTAACCGCCCAGTCGGCATCGGTATCGATATGCAAAGGGACGAGCCCAATAAACTCTGACATCGGAAATGGGCCGTATTTTGTATACGGCCCACTACGACATAGAGTGGGCTCGAACGGTTCCGAATAACCACAAAATTCGGTGGCGACTCCTACTTCGATTTAAATTTCAATTTGACCATCTCATATGGAGATTCATTCGCCTCCCCAAACCCGCGCGTGGCCGCGTCGGGGTGGATCTATGTCATGTCCACAACTATGATGCCTTATGACTACTTTAATGAGGATTGGTCTACGTCATTTGACAAATTAATGAGATCCTTGGTGGGCACTAGGTAGATAAACGTGATTTGTAGGTTTGGCGGTTTCCTTGAAACCGCGCTTCTTGGGAGGCACCCCAAGTTTGTTGTACATATTTATGTTTTTGTTTGTTTGTGTTTTTGTTTGTAGGTATCTCTAGCAAGAAAGAAACCACATTGAAGCAAGATGGCTTAGAGACATGAAATCGATCAAGTGTGGGGAAGGACTATGCTCCAAAGGTATTTTCTCACCCTCCCTTCCCTTTCCTCCCTAGTTTTGAACATTGAGGACAATGTTCGTTTCAAGTGTGGGGAGGTCGATTCTTGATTGATGGTTGTGTTGTGCTTGAGGAGTTTGTGGTTGATACTCTTGTTGGAGATTCCTTCGAGGTGTTTTGTGTTGTAAATATGTGTTGTTGTAGGATTGTAGCTTGTGTCGATTGTTTTGTTGTTTTTATTTTCTTGTCTTTGTGATTTTTGTCGTTTTTGTGTTCTTCTTTTGAAAAAAATGAAAAATTCTAAAAAGATTTTCGCTTTCTTGTTTCACTTGTTTCCTTGATAGAGTTATGTTTCTAATTTTCAACTTCTTTAAAGAGTATGGATTTTTCTATTACTTATTGGTTGTTTCTTAATATTATATATTGATTGTCCTCCTACTGTAAGTCGCTCGGGATGTGTCCTTCACTTGTTTCCACCTTCCACCTCCCGTGTTGTGATTTTGACTTTGTATATTTGTCTAGGTGACTATTTATCCAAAAGACTATCTATCATTTTTTTCGATCCATATCCAAAAAAAAAATACTCCACAAATAAGAGTTGATATTGAGTTTGTATTCATTTTCCATCAAAAAGAGCTCAAACGTCACATTCAAGCAAACAAAGAAAATTCTCAAAAACTCAAAAAGAATAGAATAAGGGGGAGATGAAGAAAAGAAAAAAAACGAGAAAAAGAAAGAAGGAAAAATGAAAAAATGAAAAAGAAGGTAAAAGAAAAAGAAAAAGACGATTCCTCCCCCGAGTATTTTTTGTTTATCCTTATTTCCACTTTGGATCGTTTCGTTTGTCACTAGGACGACCCTAACCCTTTTTTTTTTTGCAAGTGGTCGAGACTTGTATGCATTAGTCACTAACTACATGGGAGACCTCATTCCATCTCCGTCTCACATCCCGACATAGCATGGACCGAGGCCAATAGATATGTAATAATAATTTTTGCAACCGATCAAGTAATTTTAACATTCATATTCTATATTTTATTTGAATTTTAGGATTGTGACTTTTGATTTTGGAAACTTGTGACTCGTTTGTTTATGTTTGCTTATTTTCATTTTTGTATATATTGTGTGTTTTGATTTTCGTGATTTTATTTAGGGGTCGCAGTTGTCTTTTGAGCTTACTCGAGGACGAGTAAGAGTTAAGTGTGGGGAGGTTTATAAGACGCTATTTTACCGGTTTTTGGTCCCATATTATACTCTTTCTCGGTCGATTTTGTAGGTCGTTTCGCTATTATTTAACCGTTTTACGTTTATTTGGCTTATTAGTCGAGTCTAGCTCGATTAATATATATTCATGTTATTTCTCGAGAAATCGGTACTGCTTTTTGTTAATTTGATTTTGTAGGACTTGAAGCGCGAATTACCGAGAAAAGACGGGTCAAAGCCGAGTCAACAAGTCAAGACGGGTCATACGAAAGTCAAGATGAAATGTTTTATTTTGAAGTCTATTGACCAACCTGCCCTTTCTTCCTCTTTTTATTTCATTTTTAAGTTGAGGGCGTTTTGGTCATGCTCTTTTATGTGTTTTAGAGGACCAAAACCCTCATTTTTTTGGAGAGGAGGCTGTAAGAATTAGAAGGGAGAGATAGTTAGAGCAGAGAGTAGCAGTAGAAAAGGAGCAGTAGCTCACCCTTTTCCATTTTTCTTCTTAATCTTTTTTAATTTAGTTTTAATTAAGTTTTATAATTTAATATTTTCTTCTTCATTCAAGTTCCTTAAATTCACCTCCTTTGGTACAATTCTCATCTTTTCTCTTATTATTGTTTATCCTTAAAGTTTCATATTTATGATATTATAATTATTACGGAGTAATTAGTGTAAAGTTCATTCCTTTTTCGTTTATTGTGTTTGGTAATATGATTCTAAGTTTGTATTTCATCTTTACGTTGAGTAATTAGTATGTGCTATGTTAGATTAGTTTAATTTATTTCATTAGTCAAAGTTTTAGTCTTTATTGTTTCATTAGGTTTATTATTATGTTTAGTGTAATTATTTGTGTTTTGATTAATACAATTATGGGTAGTGAGTAGTTTTCCCACTAGGGGTCGATGAATCCCCGATTTGTTTGAACTGCGCGATTGTATGCCTTGTATCGATTTATTTGGGTGATTGGATGAGGATGTGTTGGGATTTATGGATTAACTTGGTTTATGGGATTTGGGTCGAATTTAGTCCCTTGGTCATCGACGGGAGTCGATTAGGATTAATTGTCGATTCTTCCCCTTTATCTCGCCTTACTCTACTTAGTTGAACACGGGAGTGGGAATTAAGCGGGGTATTCTCAACACTAGTTTGTATTAGCGTGTTTTTCATTGACTTATTAGGTTAGTTTGGGGAACATCACGGGAGTGAGTCTCCGGTCTAGACCTTAGGATTCCGTCTTACGAACCCGGGAGGGAGGTAAACGGGGTAATTAGTTGTTTCACGAACTCGGGAGGGAGGTGACCGACCTAGAATGCGCATTGTCTTTGTCCGAGAACCCGACTTTCTTGATACTTGGCATTTGTTAGTGTGATTTGAATAAGTCGCGGGTGACATCGTCTCTTAGTACTTTTTCTTATTTGATTGTATCATTTCATTTTACTAGTTTTTTATCTTGTTTTAGATTATTAGTTTCTTCATGCATTTATTAGTTAGTCTATTTAGTTTAATCAAAGGACAAGAGAATGAGAGGAGCAGTAGAATGAGGGGAGCAGAAGAAAAAGGGGGCGCAGGAGTAGCAGCAAACCGGTAGCCCATTCCTCTGTTTTTCATCTTCTCTCTTTTTCAATTCTCATCCTTTCTTTTAGTTTAATTATTAATCTTTTAATTAGTTTTAGTTTATTAATCTTTCCTTCTTCAACCTTGTAGATCTTCATATGTTTAGTAATTTCATCTTATTTGATAATTTGATATAATCCTTTCCTCTTCTTATCTATGATTATTCTCCAATATCTACATTTATGTTAGAGTTTAATTTGTTATTATTTAATTTAAAGTTTTAGTCTTTATTGTTTCATTATGCTTATTTTTATATTTATAGTTGTTCCGGTCACGGAATCAATAAACCCGACCGTGGATTCGGGTTTCAAATATTCGGGTATTGCTTGCTTGACTTCCTTTGATCTCTCCTTTCTCTTCCCCTGCGATCGGACCTTCCCGGCGGATCGAGTCTGCTCCCTGCACAAGTAACGCATAGGGCCCCGGAGGTTGTCCGGGGGAACCCTCTCCGATGCCTAAGTCAGTCCGTGGAATGCCTTGACAAACCTAGCTCGTGAGGAACTAGGCGGCGTTTTTAGGAGTAAGAGTCTAGAGAGAGAAAATCCAATTCCCTCTATGTGGAAAATGGATGAGTATTTATACCTTTCCACAAGAGAGAGGGGGATAGGGGGAAAAGAGCGGGAGAATGGGTGGCCAGCAGAGCGACACGTGGATCTGTCCCATCCACCCATTCTCACTTACCTTAGGCAGAATGACGGATGGGCCCTCGGTTTCCCCTGCTCATGCCGGGAGGTTGGGGCACCCTGGGAGCTAGTGAGCAGGGGGATTGGATTGCCCTGCTGGGCAGACTTAGGTCAATACTTTAGCAATTGTTCCCCAGGCGAGCCTGCTGGGCGGGCTCTCCTCCGTCCTGGGGGCGAGTTCTTCCAGGGCAATATGGGCGGGCGACCCATGACACGGTCAACTCCCATCAATTGGCCCACGCCGGCTTAGAGGGGGGGCAAGGTCTCCTTCTGGGCAGGCGTTTTACTAGATGGGATGCAGTTGACTTTTGAATTTCCTTGCATTTAATACGTTGCTTGTTCCCGAGGTGGGAAGTCTGAGCGCATTGGTGAGAAGTTGGAATGTTCTCTCAGTAATGATTATTCTTTTGCAAAATGGATTTTCGGGCAGTGTGCAGACCTTATGATTGGGTGCTTCTTCTTACAGAGGTGGTTAAGGCACCATTAATGCAGTCCTAGCCCCTTGTATAAATTTCGGTCCACTCTCTATTTTTCCATAAATCACTTCTTTAGCCCTTCTTTATTTCTCCCTTTTGAGGAAAATGTCCTGGATTACGAAAGTGCTCTTTTACAAAGGGGTTCGTGTAGTGACCCGCCGCTTTAGGGGTCGCTGGAGACTCAGATACCCTAGAGTGTCTTCCCTTATCCTGCGCCGCAGCCGGCAGCCTCGCACTCGGCTTCGCAGGAAGCTTAGGAGGGCTCGCATCAGGGCGGGCAAGCGTCTGCAGGGGGCTTCTCCAGCCCCTCCTAAATACAGGATCTGCCGACAGGCAGGAGCTTGTTTCGACAGGGGATGCCCAGAGTGCTTTCTCTGGCTGCATCCTGAATACTTTGACCTTGACTGCTCCAAGCTGACTTCATCTCCGGAGTCGGGCCCTTCGTCTCCCAAGAAGAAGACGGACTGCGGCTCCTGCGATAACGCTGAAACAGTCCCTTATGGCAGGGACTGGGATGTTAGTAGCAGGGACTCTGGAGACAGTGACGGTCGTGGCTATTCCTCCGGTTGGGATAGGGACGATGACTCTGCAGACCCCTTCAGAGACTCCGACGACTGGGATTGGGGCTCTGACGTAGGGGGACAAAATGTTCCTGGGGATTACTCCTCAGGTTTTGATGATGACTAGGCCTGCCCCCATAAGGCGGGCGGGTCGAGCCAAGCTCTCTGGCTCCTTTTGTAATGTGGCCATGTTTTGTAACTTGCCCATTTTTTTTGGGCTTTCTTAATGAAAAGATCGGGCCGTTTATTTCTGTCTCTTGTTTGTTTGTTTTTTTTTTTTTTTGAAATGGGATGACGTCATTGTTGAGGCGGACCCACTTGACGACTTGTCTTTTCGAGGTTTTTCTTGGGGAGAGAGAACTGGTTAGTTCAGAGTGTGACGTGTGGAGGCAAATTCACGGGGGAAGTTTGCAGAAAAGAAAGAAAGGGCGACCTTTCAAATGCCCAGACCTATATAAGCCTTTCTCCTCCCCCTATTTTCCTCTTTCACACTTCTTGAATCTAAAAACCCTTTTTATTCTTTTGCTCTCCTTGCTGCTGCACCCTTTTTCAAAGCTTGAAGAGCGCTTTACCTCGGATCTTTCGGCGGCGATCATCTTTCTAGGTTAGAATCTTGACTCCAACTTCTTCGTTTTTCTTCTTCATCGTATTTCTTCTTCAGAGTAGTATGTCTCGTGCTCGCGCCATTTCTTTTAGCCCATCGTCTGGGAAGACGGAGGGTAGGGAAGGGGGAAGGTCCGACCTAGCCTCCTCTTCTGGGGTCAGGCCCGGCGGGGAGGATCGCCCTGAGGAAGATGGGGGTGCCAACTCTCCAGACCCCGCTCCTTTCGACGTCGTAGACTCCGACGACGATGCTCTAGAGATAGATCCTACCACTAGTGCTGGCCTTAAACCCAGGGAAAAGGGGAAGAATTACTTTTTGGACAAAAATAAGTATTTGGTCCCTTTGAAAACCTACCCCGAGTCCAAGAATCGGGACCTGATCTTGGAAAGTAATGCTGCCGGGGAGATTGAGAAATTTTATAACTTTGGGGAGGGGTACACAGTCATAGTCCCTGGGGAGAAAGACACGGTGTGTTGCCCTCCTGACGGCTGCGTGGCCGTTTATCACAAGGACCTGGAGTTCGGCCTGCGGTTCCCCCTTCACCCCTTCCTGGAGGAGGCTTTTAGGAGGATGAACGTGGCTATTGCCCAGCTGACCGCCTCGGCGGTCAGGACGCTTGTGGCCTATACTTGGACTTGCCTCTTCCATGGGGAGGGGCCCTCCATAGACTCTCTGCGTGCCATGACTTGGCTACAGATGGTATCCTCGTCGAGGGGAGATGACTCCCCTGGATACTGGTCTATTCTGAAGTCGAAAAGATACGCCCTGGTCTGGCCGGCTTTGAACAGCCTGAAGGACTGGAAAGACAATTTTCTGTATGTTCACAGCGCCTCAGGGTGGAGGATCCCTAGGCACTTTAGGAACCATGTGCATACCCGCATGGAAACCCGCAGAGAATACCATCCGGGTGTTGGGGGAAAAGATCTAAAAGTGAAGCTGAGCCAAGCAGATGACAGTTTGGTTGAGAAGTTTAAAGTTACCCAGAAGGCTCCTATTGAGCCTGCTTTCTGGCTTCCCCATGCAGATCTCATCGTCACGGACGAGTACCTGGAACCGCTGGGCCTGATCCCCGGCCTTCAAGGTAGTTCAGGGGGGCTCCAACTGGCCTAATTTTCCTCGAGGCTTCCATTCCCGTTTCCTTGACTGGGCTATTTACTTGTCTTGCAGGCACTGCCTCTCGTCTTTGGACAAGAAAACAGGTGAGGAGATTGGGCCTGACAGAGGAGTTTTTCGTTGCTAAAAAGTGTCCCATCCTTCCTTCCAACTTCAAGAGAGGAGAGAAGAACTTGATGAGGTTTGTGAAGGACTTTTCTTCTGGCCGACGACTCCCTATTCCCTCCCGGCTAAAACCGGCGGCCCCTTCCTCTAGTGCCCAGGGTGGGGAGGTTGAGGTCACCTCTGAGGCGACCCCTTCCCCTGCTCACTGGCAGGGTGGTTCCCCTGCTGGGACTCACATCTCCCATGGGTCACGCCCTGCGGATTCTGAGCAGACTGGGGAGAGTGCTCCATTGGATCATAGGAGAAAAAGGAATAGGGAGGCTCCTGGGGCCGATGTGGTTGATTTGGAGGCTGACGTGGAGGCTCCTGAGGCGAAACGCCCTGCTCATGATGTCCCAAGTACTTCTCTCTTGGAGGAAAACGCGGAGCTTCACTGTACAGCTGGTGACAGTGTTGATGTCTCAGGCCTGCTTTCAGACTCTGGTACTGTCCTGGCGGATCGCCTTACCAAGTCTGTGACTACCACCTCCTCCCAAGTGATTCAGTATATCCAGCGCACCTCCAGGGTGCTGCAAGCCTCTGCTGAGCTGGCGGCTCTTAGTCGCCTGAGCGACGAGGAGCTGACGATGATTCCCGGGGCCCCTCCCCCTGATCGCCTGGCTATGGTTGAGAGGGATGTGGCCCTGATCAGTGGTTTGAAGGACAAGCTGACCAAGCAGGAGTCTGAGCTGGAGGAGGCGAAGGCCCAGGTTAATCAGTGGAAGATCCAGGGGGAGAAGGCTGTAATGGAGGCGTCTAAGCTGGAGGCAGAGCTGAAAGAGAGCCACTTGGCGATGGAATGCGCTACAATGTCCCTGACCGAGCTTGACCATGCTAAGAAGAAGGTAGCTGACCTGGAAAAAAGTTTGTCCCAGGCTAACTCAGATTTCAAGCAGGCTCAGGGTGGTTGGCAGAGCGAAAGAGATGCCATTCTGAAGGAGGCTGAGGCCGCGGCGGACTTGAGCTTTGAAAATGGAGCTACTTCCTCCCTGGAGCTTGTCATGGAGGTAATTAGGGAAATGTTCCCCGTTTTTGATGAGGAATCCTTCCGGAACCTCTATTCTGCCAAAAATGAAGCTCAAGCAGCCAAACCTCCTGAGGAAATTGCCGGCCCTAGCCAGGGCGTTCCTAATACTTAGGCTTTTCTATCAATAATTTCAACTTTTGTGCTGAGCCTTTGTGTGGCCAGTCTATCTGTAATACTCTCGGTTTTCTGGATTTTTGGTTTTGGTGGTCCTCTTTAAACAATGTTGCTTTTCATGAACTTGCTTGTGAATGCTCGTTTCTTTTATTCTGTTTTGTCTTGACTTTGGTATGGCTTGCCCCCTGTCTGCCCATAGGTAGATAGGGAGGCTTTTTGTATTTTTTACACAAGGTGGTGAGGCTTGCCCCCAATCCTTGTTTGGTGCGCAAGGCCTGACCTGCCCCTGGCTTTTTGTTCAAAGTCCAGGGGGCCTGCCCCCTGCTTGCCCAGGGGTAGGCAGGGAGTTATTCTGTGTTTTTTATACAAGGTTGGGGAGGCCTGCCCCCAGTCCTTGTTTGGCGTGCAGGGCCTGACCTGTCCCTGGCTTTTCGTTCAAAGTCCAGAGGGTCTGCCCCCTGCCTGCCCAGAGGTAGGCAGCGAGTTGTTTTTGCGTTTTTTATACAAGGTTGGGGAGGCCTGCCCCCAGTCCTTGTTTGGCGCGCAGGGCCTGACCTGTCCCTGGCTTTTCGTTCAAAGTCCAGGGAGTCTGCCCCCTGCCTGCCCAGAGGTAAGCAAGGGTACTTAAAATTGTTGGGGGGTCCATTTTCCTTATTTCTGGCAACAGGGGGGCCTCCCCCTATTGCCCCCTGCTCGTTTGTGTGTGAAAACGCAATTTTGAACAGGCAACGAGTATAGACTTGGGAGTTCTTTCATTTCTTTGTAAAAAAAACTTAACACAAGGGCAGTCGGAGCCGTCGACATTCTCTGATCGTTCTCCGCCGATTTTCAGGAAACAAACAAAACTTAAGTTTCTGCTAGACATAATATTTCTTCAGGGTGTCCGCGTTCCAGTGAGCACTCAATTCCAGGCCCTCAAGATTGGCAATTTTATACGTGCCTGGCCCTAGAATTTGAGTTACCTGGTATGGACCCTCTCAATTGGCACTCAACTTGCCGTGCTCTCTTGATTTTACCACAGCCTGCGTTTTCCTGAGGACTAGGTCACCCATCTGAAAATTTCGCTGATGTACTCTCTTATTGTACGCCTTCCTCATTCGTTGTTGGTAGGCGACAATGTTGGTACTGGCTTCCTCCCTCACTTCACTTACCAGATCCAAAGACTCTGCTAATGCGACTTCATTCTCAGCCTGGTTATATTGTAGGGAACGCAGGGATGGGATTCTAGCTTCAATTGGTAACAGAGCCTCTGCACCATATACCAGGCCGAACGGCGTCTGACCCGTCGATTCTTTTCGGGTGGTCCGGATTGACCAGAGTATGCTGGGGAGCTCGTCGGCCCACCTGCCTTTGAGGTTGTCTACCATTTTCTTAAGGCCGTTCAGGATCTGCTTGTTCGCTGCTTCCGCCTGTCCGTTGGTTTGGGGGTGGCAGACAGCAGAATAAGCGACTGCGACGCCATGGCCTTCCAGCCAGACTCTCAAGGGGTCGTTGTCGAATTGTCTTCCATGGTCGAATACTAACATCTTTGGCAGACCAAATCTAGTGATAATGTTCCGCCATATCACCTTTCTGACCGCAGGCTCGGTGATATTGGGCACTGCCTCAGCTTCCACCCATTTAGTGAAGTAGTCGATGGCTACAATCAGAAACTTTCTGCCCCCGGTTGCTACTGCGAAGGGGCCCAAGATGTCCATCCCCCACTGAGCGAAGGGGATTGGAGACAAAATTGGTCTGAGTTCTTGGGCAGGAGCGTAAATGGCTGGGGCAAAAAGTTGGCACTTTCTGCATTTTTGGGTCAAGCTCTTGGCGTCGGCCAGCAGGGTCGGCCAGTAGTATCCGGCTCTCAGGGCCTTATGCGCCAGCGACTTTCCCCCTATGTGATGGCCACATATGCCAGAGTGGATGTCATCCAGCACCTCCGCCGCCTGCTCTGCCCCCAGGCACCTGAGCAGGGGGGACGAGAAAGCCTTCTTGTACAAGTCTTCCCCTATAATGACAAACCATGCGGCCCTCGCCGGTATTTTTCTTTTCTGAATGGGGTCAGTTGGCAGGGTCCCATGCTTTTTAAACAAGATAATGGGGGTTCTCCAATCTTCCGGGCCTGCTTCCACTGCGTCAATGGTTTGGCAGGGGGTGGTAGATTTTTCCTGAATGACATCCACCCAAACCGACCTCCTTATGTCCTGTAGACTGGAGCTGGCCAGTTTTGACAGGGCGTCCGCCCGGTTGTTCTGGGATCGAGGGATTTGCTTGACTTCATATGATTTTAAGCTTGATAGTTCCCTCTTTACTTTCTCTAGGTACGCAATCATGGTTTGGTCCCTGGCCTCATACTCCCCATTGATCTGGTTGGCAATGAGCTGGGAATCTGTTGCCAGGATGATGCGCTCTGCGCCTGCGGTTTTTGCCAGATTAAGGCCTGCGAGGACTGCCTCGTATTCGGCTTCATTGTTTGATGCAGGGAAGGTGAACCTTAGTGCATGTTCAAAGTTGGTCCCTTCTGGACTGGTCAGTACAACTCCTGCCCCTGCACCATTAGTCGTGGAAGATCCGTCGGTGTATACCACCCACTCGCCTGCTAATGGGCTGTCTTCCTCAGAATGGGAGCACTCTGCTAAGAAGTCCGCCAGTGCCTGGGCTTTGATGGCTGTCCTGGATTGGTAAGTTATGCCTAATCCGCTCAGCTCGATGGCCCATTTCAGCAGCCTGCCTGACTTTTCGAATTTTTCTAGCACCTTCTCCAAAGGTTGGTCTGTTAGCACTACAACAGGGTGCGCATCGAAGTAAGGTCTCAACTTTCTGGCTGCTATGACCACTGCATAGGCTGCTTTTTCGACCATGGGGTAATTTTTCTCTGCTGCCCCCAGGGCATGGCTCACAAAGTATATAGGTTGCTGGACGCCTGTCTCCTCTCTTAGGATGACAGCGCTCACTGTTACATTGGTTACTGCAATGTAAAGATATAACTTTTCCCCTGCTACTGGCCTTGCCAGGGTGGGGAGTTTCTTCAGATGCTCTTTTAGCTGCTTGAAGGCTTCTCTCTGCTCATCTTCCCATTTAAACTGTTTATTGCCTTTCAGAATTTTGAAGAAAGAAGTTGATTTGTCTGCTGACCTAGTGATGAAACGCGCCAGGGCGGCCATGCGGCCTGTCAGGCATTGAATATCCCTTATAGTTCTGGGCTCAGGGAGGTCGAGGACGGCCTGAACTTTTTCAGGGTTAGCGTCTATTCCCCGGGAGCTGACCAGAAAACCTAAGAACTTGCCAGATCGAACGCCAAACGTACATTTCTTTGGATTTAGCTTCATTTGATAAGTGCGTAGGGAGGAGAAAGTCTCTTGAAGATCCGTTAAGTGCTCATTGTCTCCCTTACATTTTACGATGGCGTCATCGACATAGGCTTCTATGTTCCGACCCTTCTGGTTTTCAAATACCTTGTCGACCAGGCGTTGGTATATGGCTCCTGCATTTTTAAGCCCAAATGGCATCATCTTGTACATAAAGGTGCCTGAACTGGTGATGAAGGCACACTTCACCCTGTCCGGCTGCCATAAGTACACTTGATGATACCCTGAGAAGGCGTCCAGGAAACTCAGCATTGAATATCCACTGGTAGCGTCTACCAATTGGTCGATCCTGGGAAGTGGGTAGCAGTCTTTTGGGCAGGCCTTATTAAGGTTTGTGAAGTCTACGCACATTCTCCATGCGCCTGACGATTTTCTAACCATGACCACATTTGCTAACCATTCCGGATAATCACATACTTCAATGAAGTCTGCCTTCAATAGTTTTTCAATTTCTTCTTTTATTGCCAAGTCTTTTTCTGCGGACATGTTTCGCTTCTTTTGCTTCACAGGGCGGGCGTCTGCATTTACGTTTAGCCTATGAACGATGCACGCCGGGTCTACTCCTGGCATCTCGTCTGCTGAGTAGGCAAACACATCCTTGTTTTCCTTTAAAAGTTTGACCAGCTCAGCCTGGTAGGATTCCTCTAGATCCGCCCCTATAAGAACCTGTCTTCCGGGCTCTAGATCCACCAGCATACTTTCTCCCCCAGGTTCCAGGTGGTCGACTTTTTGGTTATCGGCTGGAATCTCGCCTTCCCTGCTGGGGGAGCTGTTAGCTTTTCTCTTTCCTTTTCTTTCATTTTCATGGGACTGCAGGGCTATGGAGTAGCATTGTCTGGCTGACTCCTGATCTCCATGCACTTTCCCTTCCATGCCGAAGTCTGTAACGTAGGCGACAGTGAGTGCCCTAATCGATACGGCCACTTCGATCTCATCTAGGGTGGCCCTCCCAATCAGGGCGTTGTATGCAGATCTGGCGTCCACTACAACAAATGATGCCCTGATGTTTCTGGCGGAGGCCCCCTCTCCGAACGTTACGGGTAAGTCGATAATTCCCATGGGCAGTATGCCTGCTCCACTGAATCCATACAAGGATCCGGGGGCAGGCCGCAGGTGTCTTCTCTCTAGACCCATTTTGTCGAAAGCTTCCTTGTATAGTAAATTTGTGTATGCTCCGGTGTCAACCATGCACCTTCGCACGACATGGTTACTGATTATCAAGGACAGCACCAATGGGTTGCTGTGGGGGTATATCACCCGCCCTGCGTCTTCGGGGGTAATGCTTAGTGAGACACCCTGCGGGCTTCCCGCCTTCTCGGCGTAACAAATCTGGTTCCTTAATTCCCGGATCTGCCTTTTCTGGCCTCTTCTGCTGGTCTGGCCTTCAGCGTCCCCTGATATCACGTGGATTATCAGGCGGTTTTGCGCCGTGTTTTCAGGCTTTTCCGGTGTTTCCTTCTGAGTTTTGTTTCTTGCTGCGTAATTGGACAGCCAGCCATTTCTGATCAACTTCTCTATCTCGTCTTTCAGGTGGCGGCATTCCTCTGTGTTGTGGCCTACACAATCATGGAAAGTGCAGAATTTCTTGGGGTCCCCTTTTGGGCTGCGTGGTTTGCTCGGTCGGTTCCACTTAGCGGTCTCCTTCTCCAGTTCGAAAATTTCCGCCCTAGACTTATTGAGGGCAGTGTAGCTGTCGAACCTTGGTTGGTAGACGGTGCGCTCCTTTTTTGGGGTATCCCCTTCCTCAGTTCTTTGTTTCCCGGCTTCGCTTCTGCTGCGTCCACCCTGCGGTCCCCCTGCTGCCTAGTAGGGCCTGCGGGGGTGTCCGGCAGGCTATGGAACTCCTCCTGCAGCATGAACCCTTCTGCTATCTTTCTGGCTTTGGCCAGAGTTTCAGGCTGGGCCCTGATCATCTGGTTCTTCATTTCGCCAGGGAGCAGGGAGTTAGTCAGTGCGTAAGCCGCCGTTGGGTCATCAATCTCCTTCACCTGCTGGAATGATAGGTCAAACCTTTTGAGGTATTCCCTGACGGTTTCCCCCTTTTTCTGTCTGAGGGTCATCAGGTCGAATCGGGTGAGGCGTCGCCTCTTGTTCCCGTCATACTGGTCTAAGAACATTTCCGCCAGCTCAATAAAGAAAGAGATTGACCCCTGCGGGAGATCCCTAAACCATCCCTGGGCCAAGCCTACCAGGGTGGTGGGGAAAATCTTACACCACACCGCATCGTCAACGTCATACATACCCATGTGACTCTCGTATGCCGCCAGGTGGTCTTCAGGATCCGTTGTCCCGTCAAATTTGACCATCGGCATTTTGACCTTCGGAATTGGGTAGCCTTGGACGTCTGGGTGAAGCGGCGTTCTGGTAGGTCGGCCTGCCATGTTTGACCTGCCCCCTGCGGAGTGGTATCCATAGTCCTCCCATCTGTCGGGGGTTGGCCTCCTACTCCTGGGGGAGCGGTGTACCGGCGGCCGCCTGCTGATCGCCTCATCGTCTCTCCTGGGAGAATCGTAGCGGGGACGCTTCTTCTGCTCAGGCTCAAGGTTATCCCCCTGGCGATGTTTCGATCCCAGAGGTTGTCCCTGGTTAAGCCTTGTTTGCAGGCTGAGTGACAGTCCCGGCGCCCGTTGTGACACAGCCGCAGGCGTCAGGCGGGAGAAAATGTCGCCCTGTTTCTCGCCCAGGCGCCTGGATGCTGGCTCTTTGTGCTTCATGCGGTCCCTCAAGTTTTGGGATAGGCCTCCTCTATTACGTGCGGCAGTGGACTCTGTAGTATGGACGGAGAATGCGCTCTCTGGACCAGCTACCTCCTGCCGTGCAGGCGGCTCCTGACGGGCTTCTGAGATTCGCTTTTGCACTTATGCGTATGCCTGAGCTGTCTTCCTAGCCTTTCTCTGAACGTTTCTGACGGCGGTTCGCTTTGTGCCCCCGGTTCCTTCTCCACTTTCAAAGTGGAGCAACCTGGGGGTCGTAGCGACCCTGCCTATCAGGTCATCAGGGGTGAATTCCTGGTCCAGCATGGCGGAGAAGAAAGCCGCAGTTTGTACCATCTGGGCAGGGGTGAGGTTCAAGACCGACCTCGGCTGGCTCCCCTGTCCAGCTATGGCAGTTGTCCCTTGGCCCGGTGCCCCCTGCAGACTGGCTCGCCCCACACCTGGAATCGTGGCGGCAGGACTCATTTCTGGCGGCATGCCATACTGGGGGGCTTTGGGTGGGTTTGCCACCGAACTGGTGTCGAAAATTTCAGGCATATTCGATTGTGAGTGGTTAATTTTGTGTTTCAGAATGGTTGATTTTTGTGGGTAATCTCGTGAGCACAACCTAGATCTTCCCCACAGACGGCGCCAAATTGTTCCGGTCACGGAATCAATAAACCCGACCGTGGATTCGGGTTTCAAGTATTCGGGTATTGCTTGCTTGACTTCCTTTGATCTCTCCTTTCTCTTCCCCTGCGATCGGACCTTCCCGGCGGATCGAGTCTGCTCCCTGCACAAGTAACGCATAGGGCCCCGGAGGTTGTCCGGGGGAACCCTCTCCGATGCCTAAGTCAGTCCGTGGAATGCCTTGACAAACCTAGCTCGTGAGGAACTAGGCGGCGTTTTTAGGAGTAAGAGTCTAGAGAGAGAAAATCCAACCCCCTCTATGTGGGAAATGGATGAGTATTTATACCTTTCCACAAGAGAGAGGGGGATAGGGGGAAAAGAGCGGGAGAATGGGTGGCCAGCAGAGCGACACGTGGATCTGTCCCATCCACCCATTCTCACTTACCTTAGGCAGAATGACGGATGGGCCCTCGGTTTCCCCTGCTCATGCCGGGAGGTTGGGGCACCCTGGGAGCTAGTGAGCAGGGGGATTGGATTGCCCTGCTGGGCAGACTTAGGTCAGTACTTTAGCAATTGTTCCCCAGGCGAGCCTGCTGGGCGGGCTCTCCTCCGTCCTGGGGGCGAGTTCTTCCAGGGCAATATGGGTGGGCGACCCATGACACGGTCAACTCCCATCAATAGTAATTATTGGTGTTTGTGTTAGTATAAATATGAGTATTGAGTAGTTTTCCCACTAGGGGTCGATGAATCCCCGACTTGTTTGAATTACGTGATTGTATGCCTTGTATCGTTTTATTTGGGTGATTGGATGAGGATGTGTTGGGATTTATGGATAAACTTGGTATTTGGAGTTTGAGTCGAATATAATCCCTCGGTCATCGACGGGAGTCGATTAGGATAGATTGTCGACTTTACCCTTTTACCTTGTCTTACTCTACTTAGTTGAACACGGGAGTGGGAATTGAGCGGGGTATCTCTAACACTAGTTTCGATTAGCGTGCTTTTCATTGACTTGGGTTAGTTTGGGGAACATCACGGGAGTGAGTCTCCGGTCTAGACCTTAGGATTCCGTCTTACGAACCCGGGAGGGAGGTAAACGGGATAATTAGTCGTTTCACGAACCCGGGAGCTAGGGAGGTGACCGACCTAGAATGCGCATTTTCCTTGTCCGAGAACCCGACTTCCTCGATACTTGGCATTCGTTAGCGTGATTTAAATAAGTCGCGGGTGACATCGTCCCTTAGTACTTTTTCTTATTTGATTGTATAATTTCATTTTACTAGTTTTTTATCTTGTTTTAGATTATTAGTTTCTTTATGCATTTATTAGTTAGTCTATTTAGTTTAATCTCACCATTATCTCGATCGCGTAGCTAATTTGTAATCCGAGACCGAACTAGTACTTGATCCCGATCTCCTTGAGGATTCGACCCGACTTACCCTTACTATTTTAGTTTAGGTTAGTTGGTTTATTTGTTAGTTAGATTGGCGACAAATCTCGACTATCAACCAAGTAGCACATAGTCACGCAAGCATTATGACAACAGCATGTATGATTTACACTAAGTCTCGGTCGGTTGAAATAGGGTCTATACCAGTGCGCATGGCCTTTCCGATAATCGGGACGGACTCCCTTACCAATTTGTATAAGGACATGCCGCGAAACCCATACGAATTAACCATGAATACCTTGACGTAACTAATTTGGAATACATCGCGGTATAATGGGACGTCGGTCGCCAGTACCGGCCCGGGTAAAATTGAGGTTATGCATGATCCGTAAAACTAACGCGCATATTGTACTAACCAATCGATTTCTCCTCGAGTCTCAGCCTGAAGATCCCGATGACAAGTTATACATCAGGTATCCCCATCGGAGTCGTCAAATTGTGGACATGACGAAGGTCCACCCCGAAGCGGCAACGCGCGGGTTTGGGCGGCGATATGTTTCCCATGTGATATAATTCTCGGGTCGAAATTTAAATCGAAATAGGAGTCGCCACCGAACTTTGTGGGAGTTTGGGCCCATTGGAACCCACTCTATACTTGGGCGGTCCATACACAAAGCACGGTCCACTTTGATACTAGAGCTTGTGTGGTTCGTCCCTTTGCATTACGATACCGACGTCGAGTTATCGGGTATCGTATGTCGAATGATTCTCGTGCACCAACGGTTTCGGGCATCCGGAAACCGAAAACCGAGGTTCTGATTAAGGGGTGAGGGTACGTGTTGGGAAGCCCACAAAGGACACCCAACCCCGCCCGCACATAGCGGCTTCTACTAAGATATCGATGGGTTTTTAATACGCGCGCTAGTAATCCGATAAAATGTTATGCAAACAACGTTTTACGACATATAAATATAGAATGGGTTGCATCTCGGTTTACGTCGAAGTGGCTTAGTATGCGATGTTCATTTAAATGCTATAAATGCAAACATCGAAAATAAAAGATCGTAACTAAATACAAATTACACGGGCGGAAATACAACCCGGAATTACAATACACCGAACATAACGATAAAATAAATGAGTTAGATGGTTAAAATAATAATGAGATGCATGATTTCGAAAAGGGAGGCACGTGATTAGATTAGCACGTAACGACTAAATTGATGAGACTTATATTATTAGGAGGCTCACGTTGTAGCGCTATGGAGATCACTCAATCGAGTCATGGAAGCGACTCGATCGAGTGCCCTTCGTGAGGACCCTCTGCCTCTTTTTGAGGGGGTCACTCGATCGACTGGCCTTTAGGCACTCGATCGACTGCCCTCTGTACGGGTGGCATCTCGTTTTTTAGACGACTCATTTCGCAATTTTTATGTTTTGAATCAGGATGTAATTAAGCTAAATATAAATATTGTTTGATTTATATTAGTTTGACTCTCGAGGGCTCACCATACTCGACATTCGGTTATAGAATCGACATCAAGCATTTAGAGCAAATTTTGTACAAAAATATCGTTTTTAATCGAACTAGAACGAATATTGATTCCCTCCGCGTCACGATGTCGTAATTAATCCTTTCGGACTTGTGACGATCAGTTCGGCGTCAACGGGTTTCGTACTAGTCCAATTTATCGATGATTCTTTTAGACATGATATTTGACTACGGAGTCGATATCACGCCTTTAGAATAATATTTTGAAAAATGGCGTCGGACATGTTTAACGACGAATCACCGCGATCACATTACGCCCTTAAGCGTCTAAGGCGGCGCGCCTCGGAGGGCGCCGCCTCCAGTACGACTTGTAAAGGGATTATAACGGACTTTGGACGGAACTCGTAAGTAAACATATTCGACCCGAAATAGTTTTACTAACTAATTATACGCGGTATTATATAAATAAACGATAATTAAATGTTACTCCGTAGTTGTTAGATTGTTAGCGTACGACAATAATTTGTTAGATTGCAAAAAGTAAAATATTAGTAACGGGAATTAGAATGTTAGTATACAAAAAAATATAAAAAATTTACTATTGTTAGTAATAATTAGTATATTCATAAAAAAAAATTGAAGAGCTGGAAGGAGAAAAGAGATGACGGAGTTTTGCTTTACACCCTCAACCTACATGTTGTAGTCTCGGAACACGGGCTCGTCTAGTATCGGCTTAGGAACGGGAGCGTCAAGATATGTGGGATGAGTTAGGGTGTGTATGGTTGTAGAGACGGTTTTCGGTTGTCGGGAGGCTCGGTCTTGGGATTTGCTAGTTTGTGTGTGTGTGTGTGAAATGATGGATGATTGTAGGTTAATTTGCAAAAGGTTGATATGTGTTGTATTGTGTAGGGTTTCTTATGATTGAAAAAGGTAGTGAAATGAAGGGGAGTGGGGGAGTATATATAGAGCTCACATCGGTTTAGGGTCACTCAATCGAGTGGCCTGTTGAGGGGTGTCTGTGCGTTTTTCGGGGGGTCTACTCGATCGAGTGGACCCATGTCACTCGATCGAGTGGGTTAAGGCGGGTTGAGGGAAAATAGGAAAGTCAAGATTGCATCCTTGACCTTTGATTTTGTTGACTTAGTTTGTTTTGTTTGCTTCTGACTTTGTATTTAGACGCATGCATGGCTGGTTTTGTCTCGGGTTTCGACTTTGACCGGGTTTTGACTTGGTCGCAAAAGACGGTTTTATTTCTGGTGACAGTTTTGGCTCAAATTAGTCTTATTTTATTGGAAACGACCCGTTGAGTCTGAATTTGAGGTCGGTTTTGGGAGATTCACACTCCGCTAAGAGTCCACGATGGATACTATGGATTCTGAGACCGTATTCGAGCGTATTAATGCATGTTAGCGTCTGATCATCATCGGGTGTTTTGTTGGAGACTACTATAGACACAAGCAATTAAAATGCGGGTGTCTACAGAGTACAAGATACACCGAATGCATACCAGCAACCAATTACATGAAAAACCGAAAGGTTAAGCTAGATACAAAGAGTTAACACACTAATTTACAATAGTTACAATAATTACAAAGAGTAAATAAATAAGATTGGGTTTGGAAAAAAAAGAGGGCCCTTCCTTGGCTACTCATCATAAAGGGCGCGGCTTTATGCCTCCCTATGAGGTTCGTACTTAAAATAAAATCAGATGTGGATCACATGTTCATAGCTCAAGAAGAAAAAAAATGTAAGAATGTGTACATGTTGTACATCCACTTAAAAGGGAAATAGGGAAAAATATTTCAAATTGGACGGAGTATTATTTTCTTAACGGGACTTTAAGATGATCATATCTTTATGGAGTACGATGTATATTAGCCATGATGATCACGAGTCACGAGTCAGGGTCACGATACGGTTTAGAAGGGGACAGCGGAAAAGCAATAACCATAATCATGAATTAAAATCGAGTATTATTAGCAGCTACCCATACAAAAGCATTGGGGCAAGATCTGTATCGCAATTCTTATTCAACCTTAAAATAATGTGGCTTACCAGACACGGTTTTGAAATCAACATAAACTAAGTAAAGTTTACTAATATTTGTACTCTATTATATTCTTTCCATCTCTTCTATTATTATACTTGTACTCTCTCCGATAATGATCAAAAGTAGTACTGCCTCCAACTCACTATGATTTTTTATTAATCCCTTAAGTTTGAATACAAGTTGATAAATCATATTGAATTTGAGGGAGTAGTATTCAATTCTCTTCATATCTATATGTTCGTCTACTTTTAATATAATACTTCTCCCATATATTAAATAGAGTGGAAGAATATATAGATAGACAGGGAATATTATTTATATTTCTAGTCATAATTGCCAAAGACATAACAATACAATAATCCATCACCATGTATGAGTATGTAGTTTTAAATACGAGTATATTGCATGCTAGGGCAGTGTGTTGAAGGTTGGTGAAACGAGAGTATTTAAATCTTTGTTATTTGTTTTCACCACGTGAAATTCGAAAGTGGTTGGAATGCACTAAAGAATACCAAGTAGTCGTAGTCTTTATTACTCGTATTATGTGAACAAAAACAAACAACTTTATAATATTATCAAAATATTTACCTCTTTCGTGTCCGTCAATAATTTACATTTTTATAGGTATGTTAATCAATAGTTTACGTTTCCACTATGGTGACATGTGGCTCCATTTAACCTAGAACATTTAAAAATCATTGGATAAAGTTGTAACTTAAATAAAAATGTTCTAGCTTAAAAATCTGATTTGACAAATTGAGCTGGTACCAAGCTAGCTTATCATTACTCTTTAGCTTGTCGACGTACTTGCTCTTATATAATTTGCGAAAAATATTTATATTATCAAAGGTAAACAAATACTAATTGAGATGGAGTGGGCCGAGTATCAAATAACGAGAATAAAACATTATTCCCAAAAGCATAATAATAATGTATACTAAATCCGTCATATTTAAATATTTATTTCATATAAGTACATAAAATATACTCCTTTCAGACACTATTTTTTATTCAATTTCATTCAAATACTCCATATTAAAATAATGGGACAAAAGTTAATGTCCGAATGAAATATCAATTAAATACGTTAATAGAGATACTTTTATAATTATATTTCCACAAAAAAAAAGATACTTTTATATTTATAATCATCGGGGAGACTAATAAGTGGGGGAAGAAATAGTATAATAAAGCGACCCATCTCCATTACCACGTCGTTACTCATTAAAGTACGCCTTTAAAAGGAATGTAATTGTAACCTTTAACTTACAACTTACAAACTACGGAGTATATTCATTCTTAATTAATTAAGACCAAGTAGTTGAAGGATGAATTCGTTGCTATTGCTCTCATTCTTCTTCTTATTCAGTAGTGTAGCCTATGTTTCATCTTCTGCCTCATCCCCGTCGGTTATTATCATCGGGGCCGGAATGTCAGGTACTATTTCGCATGCATATGATTTTTTTTTTGTTCAACGAAGCGTGCACTTAATCGCATGTATGGTCGCATTACTCCGTACAATATAGTGGAGGAATTCGAACCTGGACCAGAACCTAGTATTAACCACTGGGCTAACACATTTTCGACTCCCATCATATGATAACTTACAGTATACTCCGTATTCTTATTTCTTCTGACCAGCAGGACACTACACTAGGTAGGTGATTAACCACAGAAGATGATTTTGTTTGTTTGGTTGGTTAGGCATTTCGGCTGCGAAGACATTGCATGATGCAGGGATCAGGGATTTCGTAATGCTAGAGGCAACAAACCGAATCGGAGGGAGAATCAAAAAGACTGAATTCGCAGGGTACACGGTTGAAATGGGTGCAAATTGGCTGCATGGAGAAGGAGGTCCCTTGAAAAATCCTCTCTATGAATTGTCTAAGAAAATCCATCTTAAGAAGTATTTTTCCGACTTTAGCAATGTCTCTCTCAATGCCTACAAACAAGAGTAAGCTAGCTAGCTATTGTATCTCCATCTTAATTAAGTAAGAATAATCTACTCGTTTTACAAAATAGATCTTCAAAAATAAATCGAGCAGCTAGTGGTGCTATATTTACGTACATGCACGTTAACTATGGCACCACTAGGGACAAGACTAAGCACTTATTGACCAGGCCGTGGTTCAGCAGTCAACAACCAGGGACAAGACTAAGCACTTATTGACCAGGCCGTGGTTCAGCAATCAACAACTAGGCCTGTGGTTCAGTAATCAACAACTAGGCATGTGGTTCAGTAATCAATAACTTCGCAAAATGATCACAATAACTTTAAAATTGACTAGAAATATACTCCCTTTTGATTTTAAGACTAAAGTAACAATTACTCTATTTAAAATACTCATTTTTAAAATTATTCATTTTTAAAAATTTTATCTTAAAAATATACTCCCTTCGGACACTATTTTTTGCCCCATTTCATTAAAAAACTCCTCACATATATTGAGGTAGTGGGGCGAAAAATAGTGTCCGGAGGGAGTAATTTGAAACAATTTTTTAACTTCGAATTAATAAATTGTTTAAACGCATGCTATCCACGGATGTTGTACTCCCTCTCAATGTTCCATAGGAAACTTTACTAAAATGTTTCACTTTTTTTTCCGTAAATATTTTGTGGTTCTTATTATTGTTTGTGAACTCGCCTCCTTTTTCTCTTCCTTCATTCAAAATGTGAGGAAGTAATTATTATGGTACGAGTAATGGTTATGTTTTGTGTTTAATTGTAGGGGTGGAAAGTATAGCCCTAAAGAAGTTGATGCTGCGTTTAGCAAAGTGGAGGAAACAGAAAGTTATGGGGAGAAATTCACAAAGATATTGAATGCACAGAAGGGTGATGATATGTCCATTCTCGACTTGGAGCGTCTCCACGGAACGTATGTTTCCAAAATACCTCCTCATAATCCTTTTTTTTCCTTTCTTTTGGATACGAAAATCGAGTAAGAAGTAAAGAAATGATTAAAAGTGAGAAAATGTAAGATATAAAGTAAAAATATGATGGATTCGAATTAAGAACAAAAAATCAATCGAAAGTATAATCCAAAACAAAAGAAAAGAGAAGCAAAAAAACAAATTATTAAGTATAAAAAGGAAAGAGAGAAAAAAACATTAATCAGGAGAGAGTAGCACCAATTAGTGTCTCTCGTGAGACATAACTGCTCCTTAAATGAAAGTTTACCACAAAAATTTGTATGAGACCGTTTCACGGTAATTTGTAACCACCCTCTATGTGAGAGGTCTCACATGAGAGTTACTGGTGGCCTAAATAATGAACTGAATATATTGCGTAAACTAAAAAAGAGTAAGTCTCCCTTAAGATGAGTTACCCGACTTAAGCTTATAACGGGTCAAGTAATACTCATTTACTTAGAATAAGGCCCTGTTCTTTTCAGCTTATTTTTAGCCCGTTTCAGACCAGCTCAGCTTCTATCAGTTCAGCTCAGCTCGTATCAGCTCAGCCCAGCTCCTATAAGCTCAGCTCAGCTCAGCCCTAATATTTTCAGTCCAGCTCCAATATTTTCAGCTCCTAAAATAATACTTCAATAATAATAATAATATATTTTTATTATTATTATTATTATTATTATTATTATTATTATTATTATTATTATTGTATTAAGATTTAAGAATATATATGAAAATTTAAAATTTTGTATATTATGTAATCAAAGATATATACGTAACATTTTCTATTGCCTAGTACTAAAAAAACAAAAGTAGAAATCAAATGAATTACAGTGAGTACTATGTTGTTGTTGTTATTATTATTATTGTTATTATTATTATTTCTATTACTATAATAATTAATTAATTAATTATTGTTATTATTATTATTATTATTTTTTTTTTTTATTTTTTTTTGCAAGAAAAGTTATGACTCTTATTCATCCATATAGGGTAAAGAAGAGACTAGTCTTACAAAAGTATATCCCCTAGAAATTTCGAACTTACTCAATATAACATTCTATAACTAAAATTCAAATGCTTACTTTTCATTCTAGCAAGAACCTCGAATTTAATTTGGCTAACTAATGACTTTCCAGGCCTTTCTTTACCAGTAAATATTCGAACATTACGTTCCATCCATATACGGTAAACGGTAGCCCCAATGAGGCTACAATACCAAAAATGCTTCCAGTGTTTCCTCCTACGACGAGCTGCACACCATCTTACTTCTGACCTCAAATCATTAGTTCGTCCCATAACTCCTATCCAGCTTTTAATCTCTTGCCATATCTCCCGTGCAAATTTGCATTGAAAAAAAAAAGATGATAATGGGTTTCATTATTCTCCTTACATAAAATACACCTGTTGGTGATATAAATTCCTCGCTTCTTCATTTGATCTATCGTCGCCAGCTTCCTTTGACAGGCCCATGAAGCAACAATCCCTTGCTTCGGAATTATAGAAGGCCCATTTAAAACATTAAGCCAGCCATAGACCTCCTCCTTCTTTCGAAACCAGTTATACGCTGCACTAACCTTATACCCTTGCAAATTATGCCAGCTTTGGACACGGGCAGCGGCTTCTTCTGCAGTCCCTTCTCTTGCCCTTACTTCATCCCTGATTTTTAGAATGCTATTTAAACTTGCAGTATACATGTCCTGGTACTTAAGATCCCAAACAGATTGCCTCTCCAAAATATAACTATTAACCCATTTTCCCCATATGCCTCCTTTTCCATTCAAAATCTTCCACAACCAATGACTCATTAAGGCTTTGTTCCAATCAATTAAATTCTTAATGTTAAATCCTCCCTCCTCCCATGGAGTACACATACTCTCCCAACTTTTGTAATAAACACCTTTCTCATCCTGCCCACCAGACCAAAAATATCTTCTGCAGATCTGAACTAGCTTGGACCTGACATTACCAGGCAGCAGCATGTTGGAGCACCAGTAAGTCATGATGCCAAAGTGAGTAGAGTTAAGTACCTGAACCCTACCTGCATAAGTAAGACTTCGAGAAGACCAGTGGCTTAGAACATTTTGAACAGCAGTAATAAGCCCATTATAATGAACCTGTCTATTATTCACATCATTAAGGGGCAAACCTAGATAACGACATGGAAAGTCACCTTGCTTGAATCCAGTTACCTGTAGAATTTCACTCCTTATCTCATCCACTACTCCCCCAAAGAATACATCAGTTTTTTCTCGATTAATATGAAGACCAGATACCTTAGCAAATCTATTTAGTTCCTCCACAGCTGCTATCACTGATGGTACATCTCCTCTAGAGAAAATCATGAGATCGTCCGCAAAAATTAAGTGGTTTAAGCCTATCCTCTTACATTTGGGGTGAAAAGAGACTTGAGGCTTTCCAATCATGCTTCTCAAAAACCTCGATAAAACTTCCATGCTCAATACAAATATGTAAGGAGATAATGGATCCCCTTGCCGAATTCCACTCCTTCCTTTAAAGAAACCGTGAGAAGTACCATTCATTTTAATCGAAAACCATGAACCAGTAATACACCCATTAATCCAAGTGATAAGTTGACTAGGAAAATTAAACTCCTTCAACATAGCCTCAATGAATCCCCATTGTAAAGAGTCAAAAGCCTTTCGCAGGTCAATTTTCATTAAGCACCTAGGGGTGACAAATTTACGACCATAACCTTTAACAAGCAGCTGTGACAAATTTTATTATTATTATTATTATTATTATTATTATTATTATTATTATTATTATTTTATTTAGTGTTATAATTTTTTATATTTTTTTCTCATTTTTTAAAATATTATTAGATAATTTAGATAAGTAGTTATTAGTTTCAGCTTCTTTTAATTCAGCTCAGCTCAGCTTCTATCAGTCCAGCTCAGCTTCTATCAGACCAGCTCAGCTCCTATCAGACCAGCTCAGCTCAGCTCAGCCCTGTTTCAGCCGAAAAGAACAGGGCCTAAGACTCATAAGGCCCCACCTTACCTCCTTTTTACACCTTTTTATTTTTGTCTTTTTCCCAAATACTTGACCCGTCATACATTTATGACGGGTATTCCCGTCAAAAACAAGACTTTGCCATTAAAAAAAACCCCTAGGTCCCTAGCACCAGAGGGGAATTATTCATTCGTTCCAGGGATCATTATGCCTAATTAAGTGTAATTTTCATACTTTATCTTAATGAGACTGATCTGGAATTAAAGGCGATTAAGAAAGAGCAACCCATCTATTCTCCATTCTTTATTTTTCGAGGAGAATAGAGAGAAGTGGTTAAAGAAGTCATTCTTCAGGAAGAATATGTAATATTCATTTTTTACTCAGAATAAAATGGAGAATGAAAATTGCAGTTCCAATAATAAAAATATTGATTTTAAAATAAATTAAAAGATGTCTGGATTAATTATTGCAGTAGTGAAATTTGTTGATTCACAAAAGAATAAAATTTTATACTTAACTGAAAAAGTTTTTTTAAGATGAGAAAAAAATGAGGTAAAAGTAGTGAGGTGAATAGAGTGGATCTCATCCAAAAATGGAGAAATCATTTATGGATGTGGATGCTCTAAAGATTTGGAAATATGACATACTCCCTCCGATTCACAAAATCTTCCCATTTGATTAAAATATACCTCACATATATTAAACAAGGGGGAAAATCTTTCTGAATCGGACCAAGTATAACGATAGGTTGAAGATGATATCACTATTTCAAGACTCTTGAAAAAATAAATGGGGAAAAATTGTGAAATGGAGTGAGTATATTACTTGTAATTTGATAATCTAAGGTCTTGTTTGGTTCATCCGGGAAATTATTTGCTGGAGTAAGTTGCAACTCCCAGGAAGTTACTTCAATTCCCACGTCAACTTCCCAAGAATTTGCAATATTTGTTTGGTTGACATCCTGGAATTCACTCTTCCCGGGAATTGAATTACTGCATCTTGTTTGGTTGACTCGACTTAATTCCCATGATTTTGATTACAATTATTATTATGCCCTTTATTAATCAAGGTTATAAAAACTTATGATTTTTTTTCCAGCAACTTATGAAATATCTAAAATTGTCTTCCTTATAATATGCAGTCGAAACCAAATTACATTAACAAAAAAGAATGACAAAAAAAATATATTATATAACAAGATCGAAGAAAGTAATTTACTATGAATGATTTTGGCGGGTAAAATGTTTTTTTTAGAAGAAGGCAATGAAGAAGAGTTGAGAGAAAACAGTAGATAAGAATTGAATGAGAAATTAGGGTCATAAAGTAATAAATAAATGAGTAGAAAGGGTAAAAAAAGTCATTTGAAGGAATTGGAATGTGGGAAGTGCAACTCACCGAGGGGGTCGGTGAGCAACTTCCCGCATTATGCAGGAATTGCAACTGATGGGGTAAGTTTGAGTTTTCCATTTTTGTACTTTTGGGATAACCAAACAACTCCCCAGGAATGCAATTCATAGGATATTGTAATTCCCGGGAAGTAAGTGGGCAACCAAACGAGGCCTAAATATATGCATTCCTTCTGCTCCCTCCCATCCACGCCAAAGTTAACATGTAGTACCACTTTTCAACTCACAAGAGTGAGAAAAGTAAGTCCATGTTACCTTTGGTCGGGATGGAGATAGTACTCCTTCCGTTCCAACGAATTGTATACGTTTGGTTTTTTGACACTATTCATGAGTGAGAAGAATCTTCAATATAAATTTTAATATATAAGATAAAAGATAGTCATGAGGATCTTCTTTAAATCGTCTAGTCGAATAGATTATAAATATCAAATTTTTATAATTTTTGGTAATACGTAATTAAAAATATAGACAAAAGAACACTAGCATCGACGTACGTGCATAAAGCAAACGTATACAATTCGTTGGAACGGAGGGAGTATTTGTTATTGTTCCTTCCATTTAGGCCCTGTTCTCCTGGACTTATATTCAGACAGTTTCAGTTCAGTTCAGACACTTTCAGTTCAGTTCAGACACATTCAGTTCAGTTCAGACACATTCAGTTCAGTTCAGTTCAGTTCAGACACATTCAATTCAGTTCAGTTCAGTTCAGACACATTCAGTTTAGTTCAGTTCAGTTCAGACACATTAATAATAATAATAATATTATTATTATTATTAAGTATAATAATATTATTATTATTAATACTTACTCTGTAATATAATAATATTAATAATATAATTAATAATTAATAATAATAGTATTATTATTAATACTTACTCCGTCATATTTATAATATTAATATTATTAATTATTATTATTAATTAATTAATTAATTTTATTATTATTATTGTTATTATAATTAATAATAATAATAATAATATTAATAATACTTCACATTTATAATAATATTAATATTAATAATAATATTATTATTAATTATTAATTATTATTATTATTAATTAATATTAAAATTAAAATTAAAATTAATTAATTTATTATTATTATTATTATTATCAATAATAATAATAATATTAACATTAATAATACTTAATATTTATAATAATATTATTAATAGAAATATTAATATTATTAATAATTAATTAATATTAATATTAATTAATTTTATTATTATTATTAATAAACAATAATAATAATAATAATATTTCTATTATTTAATACTTTTATTAATTATTTTTATTATTTATTATTTTATTATTATTATTATTATTATTATTATATTATTATTATTATTATTATTTGTCATTAATAATAATATTTAGTATTATTATTATAATAATAATAATAACAATTATTGTTAATTATTATTATTATTATTATTAATTATTAATCATTATTATTAATTAATATTAATTTTAATTTTAATATTAAAATTAATATTTATTAATTTATTATTTTTTTTATTATTATTATTTTTTTTTTTGCAAGAATTTATGACTCATTTTATTCATCCAAAAGGGAATAAAAGAAGTCTGACTTACAAATAATACCCCCTATACAACGATGCTTACTTACACATATGACCTATTCAAGTTAAGATCTATACCCTCATGTTTAAGTCTAACAAAAATATCGAACTTAATAAGTTTGATAATGACTTCCGAAGATCTCCTATTATCATCAAATAATTTGCTGTTTCGCTCACCCCAAATATAATAAATCGCACCCGCTAGGCAAGCAATGAACCACCTAGCTTTCCAATGTTTTCTAGCTCTTCGACCTGCGCACCATTTCGCTTCCATTAAGAGATTATTGCTCCTTCCTCTAACATTCATCCAACTTTTGAGCCCTGTCCAAATATCAGCAGCGAATGGACACTGAAAAAATAAGTGGGTATGTGATTCCATAGCCTTACAGCATAGTATACACCTGCTAACAAGCATCATCAGGCCGCGCTTCTGCATAACCTCGACAATAGCCAGCTGCTGTTGACAGGCCAAAGATGCAATCACGCCATGCTTAGGTAAAACATACTGACTTGCCATCCCCTTCAGCAAATTCTTTCTGATGCCTCTGAATCGAAACCAGTCATATACCTTTGATACACATAACTGATCTCCAATTACCCAAGAATTAAGAAGGCTAATCACCTTGCCACTGTCACCCTCCGCCTCAAGCAATCTATCTCGAACTGCAAGCATGCTCTTGAAAGTACTCGTAAACCGCTCCTGCTTGTGAATCTCCCATATAGTACGAGGCCCAAGCACATACTTTTTGTTCCAAACAGTCCAAAGGTCATCGATCCCACGCAAAAATCTCCAAAATTTCTGCACCATTAACGCCCTATTCCAAGCTTTAAAATCCCTAAGTCCAAACCCTCCTTCCTCCCAAGGAGTACAAATACTATCCCAGCTCTTAAAAACCATGCCCTTCCTCTGCTCCGATCCAGTCCAGAAAAAGTTTCTGCATAATCTAATGATGCTCTCCATCACATTCACTGGAAGAAGAGTGTTGCTAGACCAAAAATGCATAATACCCATAATTACAGAGTTTAATAGCTGAATTCTGCCCGCGTAAGATAAACAATGCCCCGACCATCCACCAACATGATCTTGGATCTTAGCCAAAAGACTACTATAATGCTCTTTACGATTTGTAATGTCATTCAAAGGCATGCCAAGGTATCTACAAGGGAACACTCCTTCCTTAAAATCGGTCACATGTAGAATTTCCTCTTTAATGACCAAACACACTCCTCCAAAATAAATCTCGGTCTTGTCTTTGTTAGCTTTTAAGCCCGCTTCATTGCCGAACTCTTCCAGGGTACTAACCACCGCACACACAGAAGGAACATCACCCCTCACAAAAACCATTAAGTCATCCGCGAAAACCAAGTGATTGAGACGCAATTGCCTACATTTCGGATGAAAAGAAACCTGGGACATATAGCTAATATGCCTCAACCTTCTAGAAAGCATCTCCATACCCAAAACAAAAATATAAGGAGATAACGGATCTCCTTGCCTAACTCCCCCTTTCCCTTTGAAGAATCCTTGCACAGAACCATTGATTTTAATAGAAAACCACGATCCTTTAATGCATTCCAAGATCCACCCAATAAACCTAGGAGGGAAATTAAGGCCTCTCAATAACTCACCTATGAATTTCCATTAAATTGTATCAAACGCTTTCCTCAAGTCAATCTTCATTAAGCATCGAGGAGTTATATTTTCCTCTTATACCCTTTAATCAAAGCTTGAGACAAGGCTATATTATCATGTAGGAATCTCTCATGGAGGAACGCCCCCTGTTCACCACCAATAAGGCTATCAATCACAATCTTCATCCTGTTAACAATGAGTTTACTAACAACTTTATACAACACAGAACAACAAGACAACGGTCTAAAATCCAATACAGTAGAGCAGATTCTCTTTTTAGGGATAAGAGCAATGAGGGTTGTGTTAGCCTGCTTAATCATCTTAGATTTAAGGAAAAATTCTCGAACAGCCAAACAAAAGTCATCCTTAACCACCTCCCATGAAGACTTGAAGAAGCCTGCGGGAAACCCATCCGGCCCCGGACTCTTCCCCGATCCCATAGAGAATAAAACAGACTTAATCTCAATCTCCTCAGGCATCTTCAGTAATCTCTCCCAATCCTCTTCCTTCACCTTAGCTCCAAAAGAAAATAAGTCAAGATCAATGGATTCTACATCCACCTCTGAACCAAGAAGAGATTCATAATACTCTACAAAACCTTTAGATACTTCAGTATAACCTTTCCTTTCCACCCCTTTATGATCAATGATGACACCAATAACCTGCTGTAGCCGCCTTTCTTTAACTTTCGCATGGAAAAAGGCCGTTCCAGCATCAGACAAAGCAATTTTATCCATTTTAGTCCGTTGATTTAATATACTAAGCTCAATTTTCTGGATCTGCACCCAATATTAATATATTATTATTATTATTATTAACATTAATAATACTTATTATTTATAATATTAATATTATTAATATTAATATTAATTAATTAATTAATTTTATTATTATTATTATTATTATTATTATTAAATAATAATAATAATAATAATAATAATATTTCTATTATTTATTAATTTTATTAATTATTATTTTATTATTATTATTATTATTTGTCATTAATAATAATATTTAGTATTACAATAATAATAATAATAATAACAATTATTTTTAATTATTATTATTATTACTATTATTATTATTTATTTATTTATTTTAGTTAAGTTAAGTTTAGTTCAGACTCATTCAGTTCAGTTCAGTTCAGTTCAGACTCATTCAGTTCAGTTCAGTTTAGACCCATTCAGTTCAGTTCAGTTCAGTTCAGACTCATTCAGTTCAGTTCAATTAAGTTCAGTCATTATAAGTCCAGGAGAACAGGGCCTTAGTCTCTTCCCTGCATCACAATCTTTTATATTTTCGTTTTAAGAAACTTCAATTTCATTCATTTGTTTTTCTTTTATATTTATTGTGATTAGTATTTTAATTAAGGTCAAACAATGAACGAAACGGATGGGTTATAGTTTTTCCCTTTATTAACCTCTTTATTTAATACTAATATTAATAATATATATTTCAGGTTTAACATATTATTATAGTAATATTTTTTTTTTGATTTTTTTTATTATGAATAATACCATTATTTAAAACCATGTAAATATATTCATGTTTATATTTTCTTCAAGGAGTATCATTTATACTCCTAAATTTTCATGTGTAATTATAATCATTGATACATCATTTTATAACAAACTAATATTAAACTTGTATATTTTATAAACATTCTAAAAAACCATTATTATTTCATACGATTATCAAATAAAAAAAAATCTTTTTATAAATGATGATAAGCGGTATATGTCGCACATTTGTGCGGGTTCTAAACTAGTATACAATTAAAGATTTCAACACTCACCAATCATTTTAATTCGCTTACCCTCTATCCTTCTATTTTCATCCCGCTTCAATCAATCAATATATATATATATATATATATATATATATATATATATATATATATATATATATATATATATATATATATAAAGCTTTTTTCGAGCGATATCATTGGTCCGTTCTATCAAGCCTCAAATTAGGAAACTATCCTAAGTAAATAAAAAATCAATTAGAGAATCTTTTAATTATTATAATATATATTTAATTTATTATATTAATATGATGTTTTACAATTATAAGGAAAAAATCTTTAGAGTTCATTTTTTAAAAATATTATCATAAAATAAATTATAAAAATGAAATATTTAGATTCGTGGTAAAAAATGCTTTCATTAGAGTATAAATTTCATATTATTTGTTTCACAATATGTGATGAATCTATTATATAATATCACAGTTGTAAAACTATCCCACATCGACAAATTATAATATGATGATGAAATACTATATTATAAATATGAGTAATCATTTGTTCTTTGATATCTACCAAAAGTCTTTTGAATCTTAAAAAGGGTTTTTAAGACTATAAACCTTAGTAATTATCCTACATGGAAAAATTATGATGAGAGGATAAAATTTAATATTATAAATAAAAGTAATCATTCGGTTTTAAATATCGACAAAGAAAAAATTTTAAATTATCCCACATCGAAAAATTATGATGGGGTTATGAAATTTTATATTATAAATAATAGTAATCATTCATTTTTAAATATCGACAAAACAACTTTTGAGTCTTAAAAAAACTTTTAATATATAAGACTCCAGACATCCCACATTGAAAAATTATAGTGAGGTGATGAAATTATATATACTTCGGATTATAATCAAGAGTAATGTATGATGTATTTTTTTTTAATTTTAAAAAGAACTTTGAAATTATCCCACGTCGAAAAATTATAAAGTTTCATCAACCAAAAATCTTTTGAGTCTTAAAAAAGTTCTTTAAGACAATACATTTATGTAAAAAAATTATAATAAGATGATGAAATATTATATTCTAAATAAGACTAATAATAATTCTTTCTTAGACATCAACTAACTTAAGGAATTCTCCCACATCGAAAAATTATGATAAGAGTAATCATTGTTTTTAAATATCAACCAACAATATTTTGAGTTTAAATTAAAAAGTTCTTAATAAGACTAAAAAGTTAAAATTATCCCACATCGAAACAATTAAAATAAGGTACGGTGATGATTCTATATTACAAATAAGAAGACTACAAATTTTAGTTAAATTATCCCACATCGATAAATTATAATAAGGTGATAGATTTCCATATTATAAATGAGACTAAAACTAAGACCATATAGTTAAAGTAAAATTATCCTACATCGAAAAATTAAGATAGGGTGATGGAATTCTATATATTATAAATAAGAGTAATCATTTATCAAAAATATATATATACTCCAATAAGATGATCAAATTCGATTATATAAATAAAGAGTAATCGTCTATCATTTAAGTTAGATATAAAAAAAAACTTTCTTAAGTCTTAAAAATAACACTTAATTAAGTAAATTATGATGACGTGATGAAATTTTATATCATAAATGAGCAACCTTTCGGTTTTAGATATCAACCAACGATTTTTTGAGTTTTAAAAAGCTTTTAAAAAGATTACAAACCTAAAATTATCCCACATCGAAAAAAAATAAGGTGATGCTTCTATGTTATAAATAAGAGAATTGAGCATTTTTCTGGATCTTAAAAGCAGATATTAAGACTATAAACCTTGGATAAATTATCCTTATATCGAAAAATTATGATGAGGCGATGGAATCTTATATTATAAATAAGATTAATTTTTCGTTCTGTTATTTCCACATCGAAAATTTATAATAACATGATGAAATTTTATATTATTAATAAGATGTACTATTTTGAGTTTTTAAAATGAGCTTTTAAGACTACAAACTTAGCTGAAATTAAGTTTGATTACTAATATCACGTGATCGTCTTATTTATTGTAATGATATAAATTGATTAAGTTTCTTATTTAACGAATATACCGCATCAATATAATTAAGCCAATTAACCCGTGCAACGCACGGGCTTTAATCTAGTAAAATATAATATTCCCCACTTCAATATTTTTGCGAGAATAATTATTCTCAACACAAATTCACCATATTTTTGATTTTTTTAAAAAAATTCTTATATTACTGTATGTCTTAAGTGATTTTAATTAAAAATGAAAAAAAAAAAAATAGTTTCTTCAAAAAAAAAAAAAATTGAAAGAAAATATAAAATCGAATGCCAGGTATCCAAAAAAAATATATATATATGTATCTGATTCCTAGGGAAAAATCGATTTTGAAATCGAGTATCCGATCTCGTTTATAAACCAAAACGGATATCCGATTTTGTTTACCTCTACTTTTTACCCACTTACTTAATCTTATCGCCCACTTTTTGTGAAAAGAAAACTGGATCTCACGTAAAATTTGGATTGGATAAGAATATATAGTTATATGTAATTATTTTCTTGTGAATCTCGTTTTAAAGCATAAATATATAAATTTCATACTCCCTCCATTTTTTATTTATCGTCCCGTATTTCTTATTTGGTAAGTTTTTATTTTTTGCCCTACTTCTTCACTTTTCATATATGTCTAGTTTATTTTACTAAATTATCCTTATGCATTTGTCCTTTTTACACTTTATGCCATCAAATTAATCATACTAACAATTAATTATGACATTTATATTCACGTTTGGTGAGTCATTTGTGCTTAATCACCAAGTTTTCATCATCATTTCTCTTTTTATCCGTACTTTTTTTATAATTTATATGGAAAAGACAATGACACAAAACTTTAAAACCGGATGGAGTACTATTATACGAGTAAGATATTACTCCATATTTTTCATATTTTATGCTTTTAAAATATAGAGCGCAAAATCGAAAATAAAAGTGACCCACGAATTTACTAAAATCTGCCGAGACATAAAAGCATACGGAGTACTCAGTATATACTGTAGTAAATAAAAGCGTATAAAAGCATATTGTCAGTGTGAATGGTTGTACAAGTGGCCAGAGTGCCAGACAGATTCATAACCCCACATGTCGACAACGACTATGACTCTACGAGCAATTGTGCACTTTAAAATCGTAGTATTCCCAAATGTGACGATGCAGTAGACAGTGTTTCGTTTTTTACTCGTATAACTTTATCAAAATTGAAGCCTCTCATGTTCTGTTTACTTTGACGCTTTTTTCTCACCCATTCAAGAAGGTTCACCCTCTACGTGACCAACCCTATTTTTACCATATTTTTATTTGGATGGCAATAGGTCGTCACCCAGTGATACGAAGTAACAACTCTCGGCGTCACCATAATTAAAAAAAAATGAAAAGAGAATTTTTGTTTTGGGTTATTTAACGACAATAATAACAACTACATGTGTTATCTCAAAATAATATCAATTTTAATAAATCTGAGAATAATACGTATTATTAGAGTAGTTAAACCAGACTAGTATAGGTGACCGGTTACATGTATAACTCATCCACCTTCCTTTTTCACAATTAATTTTATTTAAGGGCAATAATAACAATTATAGAAAGTCTTCCGAAAATAATTCCAATTTTAATAAATCTGAGATAATAAGTATTTTTGGAATAGTTAAACCGGAGTAGTATAGGTGACCAACTACGGTAGAACCCGTTCACCTTTCTTTTACGCTTTTAATTTATTTCATATTCCTTCACTCATTTTCACTTACTTAGTGTACGGAGCATTAAACGTCATTAATGTCCTCCGCCTTCCTCTTCCTTTAACCTCACCATCTAGCTAATAACACAATCTTACACCAAAATTAACATGTTAATCCAAAAGAAACATATAGAAAAAAAAACCGAAGAAGGATGAAGGTGATGGAGAGATGATGAAGGAGAGAAGTAAGGAGGAGTAGACCAGGCAAAACTGATCTGACCCGAATAATTCAAACTGAACCCGACCCGACACCCGAACTGAACACCTGATTTTGACTCGTAATCCGAATTGACCCGAGCAAAATCCGAAACTGGTCCGACTATTATTATAGAAAACGAGTCGATCCTTAAAAAAAGTTGAAAACAACAAACCCAAGAATGACCCGAACCCAAAGTCAACCCGATTATTATAACACGAAAGTGGCCTGACCTAAAGTTGACCCGACCCAAACCCGACTCGGTTCACCCGTTATCCAGGTCTAAGGAGGAGGATGGAGGACAAGTAGCAGGTTAAATATTAATTAGATGACCTGATGTAGCAGGTTATAAAGTCATTTATACTACTCTGGTTTAACTACACCAATAATACGTATTATTCTCAAATTTATTGAAATTTGTATTATTTTGGAAAAATGTCCTACAGCTGGTATTATTGTCGTTAAATAACTCTTTCATTTTTGCTCCAAATATCTAAGGGTAAGTGAGGAATTTTATATTAGACCTGCTCAAATGCGGGCTCGGGCCGGACACGGGCCGGGCTAAAAGATAAAAAGTTGCCCTTTAACATCAAAGCGGGCGGGTCGGGCCTAACTAACGGGCCTAGATTACTTGCCCTTACCCGCCCGTTTATGCAAAATCGGGCGGCCCGCGGGCTATCGGGCCAATTATTGAGTGAATGAAAAAACTATCAAACATCAAAGATAGGCGGTAATTACGTAAATATTTTAAAAAATTACAACATAGTTGAATTGTTTGTTACATATCAAAATACAAGAAAAAAAAAAGTATTTGATAAATGAACAAAAATTGGTGATAATATCAGACTATTAATAGATTATTATGAGAATTTGAGAATAGCGAGAGTTGCCTAATTTTTTTTGAGAATTCAAAGGTATTTTCGCTATATCATACCATTATCAAGGGTATGTGTCTTGATTAGAGTATAGATTAATTATTTTCTTTTGTATTATAATGAATATATATTTTTCATTTTCTATATAATTATAAGTGGTAGAATTTATATAATATTTTAGCGGGCCGGGCGGGTTGGCCCGTTTCAAAATATTAGTGTCCATGCCCGGCCCGTTTGTTGTATCGGGCCGGGCTTGTCCGGCCCATTTAACAATTCGGGCCGAGATTCCCTGTCCGAACCCGCTAAAATTTCGGGCCGGACGGGTCGGGCTATTCGGACGGTACGGCCCATGATCAGCTCTATTTTATATCTACATAATTAGACTTTAACTAACCTAAAATTCATCTTTATTATTTCACATAAAATTATCATGTTTGCGTTTCTTATCGATAATAATTGGAGCATAAATCTCCATATTTATTTTCTTATATACAACGGAATGATTCATACACGAATTTTAGGGTCGGAACACCGTGATCCGCCTAAGTCTTAACTACGTCACGAACGAAGTCAGAATTATAAAGTATTCGGGCCGATATTTATATTATTAATAGTAATAATTGATCGAAGATCAATCAAACCCATTTTAAGCATAATTGACATTTTTTCTTCAAATGTATATTAGTCAGGTTTAGAGTTATGAAGTATACAAAAATATTGTTGTATTTGTCTTTAATTATTTCGTCATAGTTTAATTTGGTAAAATTTATATAAAAAAAAGTCTCATGTAAATGAAATTAGTGGATAATATAAGAAGATAGATTGACATATATTACAATAATGAAGGTAAAAAATGGTCATTATTAATCTCGAAAAATAATGATACCTAACCTAAATAATCATGACATGAATATTGTCCTGATATTGTTCATCAAATAATTTCTCAGACTGTAATATTGTAAAAGTATTTGTTGTATACAAATAAATATTACGTAAATATAATACGTAAAACTGTCTCTTATTGTACTTAAATGTCTTTTAATACTTTTTTTTAATATCTATCGTGAGTTATTAGAGACAAACTTTGTGAATACTTTTACAAACGTTTAACTAATTGTTTTATATGGGATAATTATCATTTTTGTTCAACAATATAAATGTTTCTTAAACTATAATTAATCATTATAAATTACATGCAAACTTCATATCATAATTAAACAAAAAGGATGAAAAACCGAATAGAAATTAAATAGACAAATAAATGACAAATGAAAAAAAGAAAAACAATAGAAACATGCACCAGAAGGGAATCAAACCCAGGAGCACCTGCTCACCTCAATCCCTATTTTATAAAAGCAAGGTTTTCACCACTATCCTCACAAAATTTGCTAACATGAAGCTCTCAAAATTGTTTGAACAAAAATTTGTTGTAATATCATCATATCAAAACATTATAAAAAAATAGTACTTCCCCAAACTTTTTATGATCTTCCCATAAGATATTCATTTAAGAGAGTAATAAATAATCAAGTTGTTAGATCTTAGAAAGTTAAAGAAAGTAATTGATTAATATTTATATTCCTATAAAGTTAGTCCAAGGCATGTGTAATTTACAAAAAAAAAAAAAAAAAAAAGTAATATTAGAAAAGAATATTTTAAAAAAGCTCAATTGTTAATTTAAGATTATGATAATATTTGTGTTATATCGAATATGATTTAATACTAGTACAAAAGATATTTTCACAATTCACGAAGTAACAAAATGAGCTGTAGAATCTATTTTCGACTAGTATTATGACCATAACCCGAACCGTATAAATATATAACTCGACTTGTAACTAACTTGACCCCTATTTTAACTTGGCTGATATAACCGAATCCTGGAACCTACTCGTCCGATTCGTGTGACATGATATGAAAATAATAATATTTGTATTGAAGTAATACAGTTTTTGTCTAATTAACTAATTATTATATATATATATATTCCAGCGTGAGACGATATCTCAAAAAAAATAAATTTAATTAACACAATACAGAGTATTACTGTATTTACTTACACAACCAAGTAAATAACATCCATTAAAATTTAAACATTTATCATTAACTGTTTTAATATCCGTGCAATGCACGAGCAGATCGACATCTAATTACTTATATAGTTGGCTCCGTTGGACAATGACGGACATAGAGTTATACTCCCTCCGATTACTTGTGTTCTTCCCATTTCTTTTTGGGAGGAAAATAAGGAGGAAATATTATATATTAATGGAATATGGAAGGTGGAATGAAAAAGTAAGAGAGAGAAATATTATATTAATTAAAGGAGAAAAAGTTGGGTGAAAAAGTAGGAGAGATGAATATTATATTAATTAAATGAGAAAAAGTGGGGTGAAAAAGTAGGAGAGAGGAATATTATATTAGTTAATGAGTAGTGGAAAACTTTCTTTAAATGGAAAGAGGGAAGAAAATCAAATTCAGCCCAAAAAGAAAGAGGGAAGAAAATAGGTAATCGGAGGGAGTATATCCTTTATTTTAATTTGATTTTTTTTTCTAAAAACGTTTGATTTTTAATGTATTCCGTAAAACATTAAATATTAAATTATGTCTCATTATTCTTAACGTGAGTCTCTTCATTCTTTATACATAAAATACTACCATAATTTTATCGGATATTTCCCATGGTACCCTCGAACTTTGACACATTACACACAGTACCCCTCATTTTAAGTTTGTTCCTATGGTAACTTTGTGTTTTGTTTTTAGTGCCCATGGTACCCCTGATCAATTTTCCGTCATAACGGCGTCAAAAGTTAGTTTAATTAAAGTGATTAATTTGTTTCAGAGGAAAAATTAGTTAGAACAATTAACAAACTTTTAATTAAAATAATTGAAAATTGAGGGAATGTCCATGGTACCCCTGTGTTTTCAATGTTTTAGCCATGGTACCCTTATATTTTAAATTCTTTGCCCATGGTACCCTTGTGGTTACAATTCATTGAGGGGTGCCATGGACAAATAATTGAAACCATAGGGGTACCATGAACAAAAAATTGAAAATAGAATGGTACCATCGTTAAAATATTGAAAATACAGGGATACCATGGACATTTTCTCAATTTTCAACTATTTTAATTTGATTTTCATTAATTTTCTAACTAATTTCACAAAAAAAATTAAAATTAATCACTTTAACTAAACTAACTTTTAACACCGTTATGACGGAAAATTGATTAGGGGTACCATGGACACTAAACGCAAAACACAAGGTTACCATAGGAACAAACTTAAAATAAGGGGTACCATGTGTAATGTGTCAAAGTTCGAGGGTACCGTGGGAAATATCCCTAATTTTATATATGTCCTTGCATGTAGTGCTCTTTATTTTTTCAAGTTTAAACTACTCATTTTACAAAAACACGAAATACTCATTTTCACTTCACAAAATAACATAATTTATTGTCGATCATGACTTCATTTATTGGTAAATAATTTTAAATTTTTCATGATGATTTTCCATAAAAATTTGTACACACTTATCAATGTCTCATTTGAGTTTTAGTACTCTGTACCTTTTTTTTTTAATGATTGTCAAGTCGTATATATTTCGTCGTCAAACGTGACATCTTTTATTGGTAATATTTATTTTGCTTAAAATGAATATGTAAACATACCAATGTCTCATTTGCATTAAAATACATTTTTAATGATTGTTCATCCCATATAATGGTAGATCGATACGCATAATTTACAACTAACTTAATTTTTTTTATTATATGCAAGTACATATGTAAAATAATGGGACTCAGATTTTTTGCCGATACTGTCTTAATCTAGTAATTAAGACGAAAATATTGTACATAATCCATCTTAGGATCAATGAGGAGCGTGCTTCCTTGGTTTAAAAAACAGGTAATTTAGATGGACAATAAGTGCACTCGCCAGTGCTCGAGTGTTTGAAATTGATCATATATTAAGCAAAACTAGTATAGACCCCGTGCATGTATGCACGGTATTTATAAAAATTTATTTATTTTAGTTAATTATTTATACAAAATATATTTTAATTAGAAACCCAATAATTTTTCATGATTTTTATCAATGTATTTAGATATAATAAAATAATTTGAAATTAAATAATTAATCAAGATAACGACCTCAACTAATATACTGAAATACGTAGTCCAAAAAATTACTACCTCTGTGTTTTATTTGTCATTCATATTTCTCGAGACGATCATTTATCTTTTAAATATTTTTTTAATGTAAGAATAATTTTTGTAAATTGTGAAATGTATATTCACTTTAAATTTATTTTCAAATAGAGTATAATTTTATACTCTTGATGTTTAGATGTACTTATTCTCTATAATTTTTTTTCTACCATTTCATGTGGATTGGGTATGAGTTTTGGAACTAATTAGAGAATAATAAATTCATTCTTGGATGAAGGAGTTTTTTTAAGATGAAAAAATTGAGAAAAAAATGATGAAGTGGAATGAATAGGTCCCACCCAAGAATGAAAAATTCATTCATGGATGAACATGCTCTTAGGGATATATACTACAATCTCGTATATATCCGTAACATAGGCTCTAATTACAATCCTATATACTATTTTTATATCTTAATTTCAATAAGTATTACTTAATATTGTCTTATTTTAAGATGAAATCTGTAATTTATTATAGTCATAATAATAATGAAAATTAATCTTAGTATGTGATATATTGATACTTTTTCAATATGTTTATATTAATCTTAGTCTATTTCAATATGTTTATACTTTTTAAAAAAAATTTGATCATACATTCCATATTAAATTTTGTATGTGATATATTTTAATCAATCAATCAATTATATTTTCTACAAATATTCCGTCTCGAATATGATCAGAAAGATATACAATAATAATCATAACTATTTTATATTCTATGTAAAATATTGTACGGGATAGTGCAATCCCCTATTAACAAAAATAATGCAACTATTTGGTTAAAACGGAATACAATATGTTTATACTTTTTTAAAAAAAATTGATCATACATTCCATATTAAATATTGTATGTGATATATTCCATTTAAAACATGTGATTTTCGTAATCAATGTAATCAATCAGATTTCCTTAATTACATACTTTCTGTGTTGTATAGCTTTATGTGTGATGTAGTGATATTTAAATCAATAAGATGTTAGAGTGTAGTTGGAAAGGAGAAGGGTCACACACATGAGGTCAAGAGTTTGATTCGCACCTAGCTCATTTGGTCTATTTTTTTTATTTTTGTTGTGGATAACTTTAGGCGGGAAAATATATGAGTTTTGTTATTTGGTTAGTGGAAAGGGGGATGTTTTTTTTTTTTTAAAATCCCATATATAGCGGGACTAAGTCTCTCCATTCAAATCAATAATACGATAGTGTTCGATGCTCGGAGGCAGAGTGCCTTCCCACATCATTCGACTCGGGATACAATTCACGTTAACATTACTCAAATTTGAGTAAGCAAAATGTTTTGGTCACTAACATTGCCGAATTTGAGTAAGTGCAGTTGTATTACTCAAATGAAAATGAAACCTGATACCAAATCGGTGCAAACAACCTTGACAATCCCTTGGAGCACATATCAACCTATATCTGAGTCGAAAACTCAAACTCTATCCGTGGATAATGAACCAAAACATGGGAAACTTTAGTACTATCCCTTCCAACAAAACAAAACTCTATCGACTCAAAAGAGCGACTAATTTTTGATCCAACTCTAGTATAATTTATAATAAGTAGGCAATCAGACTATAATTGACTTCACACCCACCTAACCCGCTTTTTATAAAATCAAGCTCCGTTGCTTTGGCCTCGACAATATCAAGACTTCATTGCTGCTTGGTTGACTTTATCACTGGGCAGCTGGCGTCCACTATCGCACGCCTTCAAAGTCAGATGTCGTCTGACAGTGGACGCCATCATCACTGGGCAACTGGCGTTCAATGTCGCACGCCAGCTCTCTCAAAATGACGTCTTTTGTCAGACGTCATCGTGGACGCCCGCTTCAAAAATAGGTGACCGACCAGGGCTTCCACATCCTGGCGTTTGACAAAAAGGAGCGCGTCCTTAAATGGCATCCATAAACGCAAGCCGTTTATGGACGCCCTTGTCCTTTATTCTTGTAGTGTTAGTACGATTCTGCCCATGATGCCCAAATGATCACGAATCACCACACATACAACTTCTCACTCCTTTAGACATGGCTGCATCACTATTACCTTCCAAATGCCTTTAGGAGGTACATGTCCGCCCTTTTTTAACACCCATACAACTGCTTGTTACATTGTTACTTGTTGCCCGGCCCTATATTCCCTATTATAGCATTTCATTAAATATCAAGTTAGCACTTTCAACAAAAAATGAATACCTTTATTAGTGAAAGTCAATCAAATAGAAAATTACTCACAACGTGACAATCAACACAGAAAAAATTGCTCACAAAGACGTTAGAAAAGAAAAAATAAGATAAATCTCTAAATTACCATTGCACATGATGAATCAAAAATCATATACTTCCTCTAATTTTTAAAGATCTTCCCACTATATATACATTTGAGTGAGAATAAAATAAGGGCCATGCTTTTTTCCAACGAACCTCTACTCAATCCTAACGAATTTTTCTAAAAATTTTCCATTATACCCCTATATTAACTTCACTTTGACATGAGATTCAACTACAATTCTTTTGTTTTGATCCGTCGATTTAGATAATCAATCGTTCCCGAATTCAAGTATGGTTTCTAATTCAATTACTGATGATGGTAAAATCGATTAGTAGTATCTATTTACCAAATTATCATGGGTAATATTGATTATTTATTTACTAAATTAATTTTTTTAATTGTATTACTCTCTCCGGTTCTTCGGAATTGCAACACTTTTTATGATTTGTGAGGAATATTTTAATCAAATGTTGCAATTCCAAATTAGAACCGGAGGGAGTATTATGTTTTAATTGTTTAGGGTTTACAAAGAGTTGGTGGTTGCCGGTTGGCATGGTGGTCGGGGGGGGGGGGGGGGGGGGGCTTACCGGAAGGGGGTGGTTGGTCATGGTGGCTCGCTTGAAAGGGTTGGCTGGGGTAATGGATGCGTGAGGTTCCGGTCAGTCCGGTGGTTGGTGGTGGCCCTGGTGAATGACAGTGAAGGTGGTGGATCGTGGGTGGGTGGTGTGTGCAGGGGGTGGGTCGTGGGTGGTGGTTGGTGAGGGTCGATCTGGGGGGTGGTGGGTGAGGGTCGGGTGAATGGTTGGGTTGGCTGTAAGGGGTTTTTTATTTTTTTTTTATTTTGATTTTGATATTTTATTTATGTACAGAGAAAAAACACAAACACTTCACTTTTTGATGGGATGAAATGAGAGAGTTAAAGCGGTAAAATATCGTTAGGATTAAGTAAAGGCTTGTTAGGAAAAAGTAATTTTGTAAAATAATGAAGTGAGAAGATCTTGGAAAGTTAGAGTAAGTATAACAAAACAGGTCACTAAATAAATGAGCACCACACAAGATGAAAAAATTCGCCAAACAATGAAGCATGTAGTTAATAGTCATATACAAATTCATTATACAATGGTAAACTGGACGAAATTTGGACTGCATGTTATTTTACTCGCTTGTATATTAGCCAGTACTCTGTAACTGTAATGATGGATGTGTGCATGCTTAGTTAACTACACTGTGATTTAGTAAATGGACTAAAGAAGGATGTTGGTGAAATGAATGGCATGCAGGAACCCAAAAACAGTGCTGGAAAGAATGGTGGACTTCTTCACGTTCGATGGGGAACAAGCAGAAGCACCAAGAGTAACGAGCTTAAAACATGTGATACCCATGGCAGAATCCCATGATTATGGCGAAAATTCATACTTTGTAGCTGACGCTAGGGGCTTTGAGAGTTTGGTTCATCTTCTTGCCAAACAATTCCTCTCTTACCATAGGGGTTCACTCAATGACCCAAGGGTGAAGTTTAATCAGGTACCTACTTTGCATAGTACTGTTGATCGAGTAAATACTTTCTCTGTATCGTCGGTAATTTGTTATCTTATATATTATTTGTGAGAGATATTTTAATCAAAGGACAACAAATTATCAAGAAGAAAAGAGTATCAAGTTGATCTTGTCACGGTTAGAGAGCGAGCGAGGCACGGCCAACTTGGAGTGGGGTGAAATCTTGTGTAAAACAAAAATCATCGATCTAATAAACTCTAGAAGGTATTTGACAATGAAAAATCCAGGTGGAAGATTAAGTACTGGGAGTAGGAGTACGAGTAGCCAAATAACTAAATTGATAAAAAAGTGGTTCAAAGGTGACGGATTGGTAAAAAAGTATCGCCGGCGTCGAATAGGTAAAAAAAGTGACACCCAAGTGACGAATTGGTAAAAAAATATCGCCGGTGCCAAATAGGTAAAAAAAGTGGTACAGAAGTGACGAATTGGTAAAAAAATATAATCGTGTTACGGATTTAAAAAAAATTAACCGATGCAAGAAATTGATAAAAAACGTAATCGGCGCCAAATTGTTACGGATTAAAACAAAAAAATTAATCGATGCGACACTATTTAGAAATTAATGTTCGTAAAATAAATTACCTAGCGTTTTGGGTCACTTTAAAATTTTTTAAAGTGTGCCGACATTATCCCATAGATCCCTGTTTACGGTACTCACGATACGGTGTAAAAAATCTAGACATGTTGAAACTCGATCCACGACCCATTTGACTCAAACCCGAAAAGACCCATTAATCTAGGATCGAAATCCGACTCGACCCATATTGTAACCTGACTAATTTAAGGCATCTAATAAAATCTTCTCATCAAAAAAATTCCGTAAGGTGAAAAAAGAAAACAAATTTTCGTCTACTCCATATTATCATAGCTCATACAATTCTAAATAAGTCAACATTACAATCAAATGAGTCATCTAGACGAAAATTTGTTTTTTTTCACCGTACGAAATTTTTTTGATTAGAAGATTTTATTAGATCCCTTAAATTAGTCGGGTTACAATATGGGTCGAGTCGGATTTCGATCCTAGATTAACGGGTCTTTTCGGGTTCGAGTCAAATGGGTCGTGGATCGAGTTTCGACATGTCCATATTTTTTACACCATATCGTAAGAACCGTAAACACGGACCTATGTGACAATAATATCGGCACACTTTGAAAAAAAAAATCTAAACCGACCCAAAACGATATGTAATTTATTTTACGAACTCTAATGTCTAAATAGTGTCGCATCGATTAATTTTTTTTAATCCGTAACAGTACAATTTGACACCGATTACATTTTTTACCAATTTTTTGCATCGGTTATTTTTTTTTTTTAAAATCCGTAACATGATTATTTTTTTTTTACCAATTCGTCACTTGGGTACCACTTTTTTTACCTATTTGGCACCGACGACATTTTTTTAGCAATTCATCACTTGGGTGCCACTTTTTTTACCTATTCGGCGCCGGCGATACTTTTTTTACCAATCGGTCACCTTTGAACCACTTTTTTTTACCAATTTGGTTATTTGGCCAGTAGGAGTATGTAGTGTAGTAATTGATTTTGAACGTTTATTAATTTATTTTTGTTAGAGTGAAGATTAATATTAATATTATTAATAATAAGTCATTCGACATCTACAAACGATGTTGTGAATAATCCAGTAGTAATTTTGAATTACAGGTGGTGACAGACATTAGGCAGTCGAGTAGTGGAGTGTTAATAAAGACAGAAGATGGGAAGCAATACCAAGCTAAGACTGTCATATTGTCTCCAAGCCTTGGTGTCTTACAAAGTGACCTTATCAGCTTCACTCCTAAACTTCCTGTAAGCCAATTTTGTCTTTAGGATTAACGTACTTGTTCAAACTCTCTCGTTAACTGTACGTTAACTAGATTTCTATCATTTGAGTCAATTCTTTATTTTATTTTTTTATTAATAAACAAATACATACAGATATGGAAGAGGCGTGCAATCTCAGAGTTCAGTATTGGAATCTACACTAAAATATTTCTCAAGTTTCCTACCAAGTTCTGGCCTTCTGGTAACGGCACTGAGTTTTTCTTTTATGTTCACGAGAGACGAGGTTACTACGCCATCTGGCAGGTAATTCAATCACCCACTTGTTATTAATTTTATTCTTCAAAAATGATATCAGGAAATAAATGTCTATTTAGTTGAAGTACTTCCTCACTTTCTAACACAGTAGTTTTAAAATCCGTGAAAATTATGGGTCAACAATATCAAATTGTGATATATACTCGTATTTAAAAATTGAAGTATTAACGGAGTTAAAGTGACGAATATATACTTGGTATGTCTTTTATTTTAAGATTATTATTGTATTACTTCGTACTTCAATTCTTAGGAAACCGATATATTCATTGTTTTCAAAAAGAATAAGATTATACTCTGTATTGTGAGTGAAGTTGGTCGATCTAACCAATAAAGTAAAGGGTGTACCGTGTACTTACTCAAAATTTTAGAAATTACTCAGTAATTGAATATGTCAAAAAAGCAAACGTAAAAATTTGTAAGAATCGGAGAGAGTAACATACATATTGTAGTTTCTGATGTATTCTATGTATGTATGATCTCTTGCAAGTATTATTAAATGGGTGGTATTGGAAAAATGAAAAATGCAGCATTTGGAAGCTGAGTACCCAGGGTCGAACATCATGTTTGTGACGGTGGCGGACGATGAGTCGATAAGGGTGGAGCAACAGGGCGATAATGAGACGAAAGCGGAAGCAATGGAGGTACTAAGGAAAATGTTTGGAAAACACATTCCTGAAGCAACACATATTATGATTCCTAGATGGAAATCTGATAGGTTCTACCAAGGTTCTTTCACTAACTGGCCTGTGGGTTACCCTCAAGAGCGCCACGACCAGTTGAGGGTATGCTTCATTCATTCCTAGCTAGACTCGATCTCCATATATAATTAAATGATCGAATGAATGAGTCTCCTGAGAAACCGACTCCATCGCAAATATAACCGTATTGAAATTCATGCATCCAAGTAATCATAATGCATGGTTGAACTTGTATGTGCAGGCTCCTTTTGGAAGAGTTTACTTTACAGGGGAGCACACCCACCCTAGACTTTTTGGTTATGCGGATGGTGCATTCTATGCAGGTGGCGACACAGCTCGGAATGTAATCAACTGCCTCAAGAAGAAAACGTGTTAATAATAAGGCAGGCATGCATGCAGACATCTTCCACGATAATGAAGACAAATCGTTACTCCATCTAGCGCAACTAAATTTTATTTGAGTTGAAATTGTTTAATTTATGCCAGTATTCTAGTATAGTATATGTATTAAAGACATATTCGCTTTGGAAACAAGTATAAAGTGGCGGGACTTGACAAAAAATTTGCCGGGGCTGGAAAATAATTATCAAAATATTTTTATATATAAATATATAAATAACATAATCAAATTCAAACTTTTTAAAAGTAATTAATGTATTATAAAAAGAAAATAAACTACAAGTACGTATAAAACTAACACTTATTGCCTTAAAGTATCCTATTCATTAAATAATGCACGATGATTTGTAGCCGATATAATATCGTTAATGATAGACTCTAAACTAAAAGATTTAGAAATTCGTCTTTCAATATAATTAAATAACTAGGCTATCCGCTAGAAAATCATCATTCATCTGTTGCGCAACCTTGTCTTCATAATTTTCATTGCAGAAAACGCTCTTTCTGTTGTAGCAGTAGAAACTGGCTTGGAAGAGTAAAAACAAGCCGTATTAATCGAACAAAAAGATAATATACAACTGAATTTCCGGTTTCTGCTAAATATTGACAGAGTTCTTGAAGATTGGATAATATCTTTATCCTAGGATCACCATCACAAGTAAAATGTTGTAACTGATATTTGAAATGAATCCATTATTCCTGCGCAGTGAAATATGATGGATAATACTTTTGTGCAAGCATACAAATTTTATTAGAATAAAAAATCTTGTATCCATCGTTGGGTTCCAACGCTGATATAAGGGTTAATAATCTTAATGCTTATCCACTGAACCACGCATTTAGCTCTTGTAATTGTTTATCAATCGTAACATAGAATAAGTTCACACGATGATGATGCTCCATTGTAAACTGATCTTGCATGTTGATGACGTGCTCGACCTTTACGAGCTATTTACAAAGCAATCATATATAGTACCAATATACTCCCTCCGTCCCACTAAGATTGTCCTATATTCCTTTTCGCTTCTTAAAGATTATCCCATTTGTTAACTTTCCTTTTTAGTTTATCTTTTTGTACAACTTCGTCCCTACCAAGTTACACTACAAGAATAGGTCTCGGGCCTCCACACAATGGCTTGCGTCAGTGGAGGCTATATGGGGACGGGCGTCCACAAACGGACGCCAGAAAGTGGAAGCCACGGCCGGTCGCCTATTTTTAAAGCGGGCGTCCACTGTTGGACGCCAAAAAAACGGGCGTCTGATAGTGGACGCCAGGTGTGGCGTCTGACTGTGGACAGCGTCCACAGGCAGACGCCGTGGGCTTTGGGTTGGCGTCCGACAGTGGACGCCATCCAGGGGCACATGGCGTCCACAGTCAGACGCAACCTGCCCTGAATATCTGCCATTTTTCGTCGATTTTAGCTTCCTTTGGCGTCTGACATGGCGTCTGTTATTGGACGCCGTGTATACTACTGGAAAGCCGTATTCATGCGTTTGATGTCTAGCCAAAACCTGCAAAATAAACAACATCCACAACTCTCAACCAACGACAACTGTCGACCATCCACAATACCTCAACTTCATTCACTCTCAATCAACCAAAACACTTCATCTCTCGACACATTTCTGCTGAAAAAACATTCATATAAAAAAGTTTTAACATACGGTTTGAAGGTACACAAATCTAAACTAGTTCGAAGATACATCATCCATAAATCCAGTTACAACAACAACAAAAACAATCAGTTAACTATGAAGCTAGCTGCAGCACTAGAGTTACCACCATCCCCGTTAAAGGGGTCTCTGTCGTCCGGAGCGGATGGGGGACGACCTTGGTTGCATCTCGCAAACATAACCTGAAACATATTCATCTGTTCCTGCATCTTCTTGATTTGCTCCTGCTGCTGTGCCAGCTGTGCCAGCTGTGCCTTCATCTGCTCCTTCTCCGGGTCGGGCTGCTGAGATCCCGCCGGCGTGTAATCCATCTGTGAAGAGGTGCCGAGACGCGGTGACGGAGGTGTGAAGTACACCCCGTGCGCTTTCCCTACACCGTACACACTCCCTTTCTTGTACCCCGAGACGACCTGAAAAAAGTTTGATTCGGGTCGGGTTGGGTAGGCTCAGAAGCGGTGTCAGTGTTCGCGTGCTCGTTGTAGGCATCCTATGAACGCAACAATGATTTCAATTCAAGTTATTAGATGAAAACATTAAAGATAGTTATCTGCCACTTAAAGTAAGACAAAGTTGATTTATTTGAAATAATTAGTACTCACCCAGATTGCATGATCTTTCTTCGTGACAAACCGAGTCGTCCCTTCATCATCGCTTTTCCCGTGCATGTCTAGGAACAGCTCGGGCGTGGTTGGCATCCTCCCGAGTTCAGCTTGTATCTATTAAATGAATATGAACGTTAGGTGAATATTATGCGAACATAGTTTATGAAAATTTAAGTAATACTATGATATTAATAAAAATCATACCTTCATGGCACGACGGTACGAAGACTAAGAACCCCGATGATGTGTCGGGTTCGCCTTCCCCTCCAGTTCACAGTTCTTCATCTTGTTTTTCTGTCCCCTTTCCGACCTGACCTTGAACTCCCGGCTGTCATGGTACGTGACCCACCTCTCTAACGCTTCCCTTGAAATATTGAAGTTAGATTGTTTGTTAGATTGAAGTTAGATTGTTTGTTAAAACTGAGTACTATTAAAAACTACACCTTTAAGGTCTTTAAGCGCAGTCCCCTGCTTATGGCGTTTGTTCATGACGTCTGCAAAACGTCGTGTGCAGGTCTCGTTATATCGTTCCCAGACCCTTCCTTCTAACTCCGGCTTCCAAGTGAACTTCAACTACAAAATCAAGGCGGATTATTAATTAGTAGCGAAAATATTTACAAAGTCTACATTGTAAAATAAAAACTCGGTAACTTAAACAATCAACGTATCCGAAAGTTGTTGAACCACCACTGCCGTACGTCCATTGCCACCATAGTCCAGCAAGCATACCCTTGCCCTATATCGACCAAGTAGCTGTTAGTACAGCCCGTGGTCACTAGCTCATGTAGAAACCTGCACCGAGTCGAGATTCACATATATGTATGAAATCTTAAAAGATATAGTCGAACAATTCGTATGTTACAAAAGTATTGACATGTTAGATTATATTACCAAACGCGACCAGGGTCAATCTTCAACCGGGTATCGTCGTCGTACTCCAGCTCCTCCTGCTGCCCCTGCTGCTCATTCTGCTCCGGTCCTGTTTCGGGGACCACTTCCTCCTCCATATGCTGCGTGGTGGATGTCTGAATGGACCTACTACACCCACCACGTCTCCTGGTGGATCTGCCGTCTGCCATCTTAACCTTGCAACAAATTAGACAATGTCAACAAGAATTCGCAATTACAATCTAACTTGATTAAAATAATGTACCAAATAATTAAGACAACGATCAATAATGTACCAAAGAATTAGCAATAACGTCCGTCCGCACCGCTCGGCGCCCCGCGCGGGACCGACCCGGTTTTTCAACGTGTGGCGGCGGCCACCCACGCGGCCCCCCTCCCGGTTGGGGGCCGGTCCGATCTCGCGTATGTGGCGAGTTGTCGGACCTCGATTCGGATGACGATCCGGACTTGTACTAGATGGGTGCGGGCACCCGTGTTTCCGTTTGGAATCGATCGAGTCGTGGTTGTAAATGTTTAAAGGCCGATATGTTTGGTAAGGCGACCTTTTTAGTGAACTGAATTTGTTGCCGATTTGTGGAGTAGCCACCGAGTCAATTATGGGGACTCGGAAACCATTCAAGTTAACTTTGATCCTTAGCCGGCTCAAAGCTGAGGGGCACGGGACCTGAAGATAAAGACTTGTACCCTTAAGCACTCCATGCCTAGAATGAATCTCATTGCCAATGGTTTTGGACATCCGGAAACCGTCGATTCTGAGTAAGGGGTGAGGGTACGTATTGGGAAGCCAACATCCGATAGACATCGACACCCAATCCCGCCCGCACTATAGTGGCCTCTACTAAGCAATCAGTGGGCTGATAACTTCGTTCTTTTGTTGTGGCCGAAATACTGTAACATCCGTTGTTTTCACCCTATACCTTTTACTATGTCGGTTGTTTAAGGACAAATAATTTTTGTCGTCGAAGTAGTTGTGTTTACATTCTTTGCATGCGATTTCACGTGACAAGGAGACCATGAAAAGATGAACATAGGAGAGTAGAGAGTACTAATATTATAGGTATTAGCAAATCAGTTTTAACGTGATAATACGGATATTAGTCGTTCTCGTGGTATACCTTACCCGGTATTCTGCTTAAGATGCGTCGATTCGGTATTAATAAAGATGTGTTGAGCCATACATGGCGAGCACCGGGACTAATACGGAACCCGACCATCGTTTTGTTCAATTTTAGCTGATTTATGTTTTGAATTCTGTGTTAAGTGATTTAGCATGCGATTATAAGGTCATAAAAGCAATAAATCATACGAAAAACTGTAAATGCGAATGTAAGTAAATCACGTTGTGAGAAGTTGCACCCTCGGAGTATACACTAAACGAGACACGATGCATAGATAGTTTGAGAACGGATCTCGGAATTACTCGGGCCTATTTAGTGTATTTTAGTGCTTTTGGTTGAAGTTGGGACGTTACGTATTTTAGTAAGTATTTGTGGACCTAGTGTCCACATCTAGTGTTATCATAGTGCATAATAAAAGAAAGTGCGAAAACGTAAAGTTTTGTTTAGATGACAACCTAGTGACGACTCGACTTCAAAGGCGGATCCTCCTAGCTGGCCTAGTGATTTCGGCAGAGCTCCGTTACCGTTGACCCTTCCTGCGGATACTCCGCCAGAGCTTCGTTACTATGGGCTGATTCTGCGGCTAATCCGGCAGAACTTCGTTACTAGACTTGAGCTAGTCGAACACAGGCACCTCGGTATCGAGTGGAGTGCTCGAAGGTGAGGAGTAGCGTCGATGTCGCTTTTATCGGAACTACGATCGAGTGGATCGTTTGCCTCGGGTGTCGGAGTGCGAGCCCTTAACGAGAATGTGGAGGGAGAAGAGAATTGAGAATTGTGTGTCGAAAGAATGAGGTGAGGGGGGTATTTATAGGTGTTTTCGGCCCTCGTCACCCATATGGACACCTGAGTTGTGGCGCACCAAGACTTAGGTGCCTGGGTTTAGGCGATTGGAGTTTTGAAGATACGATTTTGATATTTTCCAAAACCGAGAGGGAGGAGTATAATTCGTATTTTAGGGCCTAAGGTTTCCCCGGGTTTAACCTAGCACTGTGAGTTTAGTGGGCCTCGGCTGTGCATCCCGAGGTTCGCTTGGCGGGGTGCTAACTCGGTTTGAGTTTCGGTACCGACTCGGGGTCTCGGTGTCAGAATTGACTCTAATTAGTGTCTATGCGACCGTAACGACACGACTAAGGCTGCCATCATGTTAGTTTAATTTTTCCGAGTATTTTATTTGATCCGTTCTATAGAAAAACTACCTAAAACATCGCGAACCCGCGTCGCATTGCAGTCCTATCGTCATTGGGTGTTTGTTGGGCACTTCTGCAGCAACCAGGTCCAAATTTGGGTGTCTACAGAAGCCCCCACTTTGACTGAGGCTTGGACAAGGCGAAAGTCAAAGTATAGCCACCTAGGTCAATAGAGGATTACGACCTGGTGGCTGTCCGGTCGGGTCGTTTTAAGTCCATTGGACTAGGTGTTGAGGCTCGCCAGCCAAGTCTTAGAAATCGTACCTGACATGCTTGCTTGCGGTTGCTTGCTTGGACCCGGGCCGTTGCTTGGCATCTCGTTCTCGATTCTTCATGCTCGCGCGCTTTGTCTTCTTCGGTTTGTTTAAAAATTTGTTCAATTTTAAATGTTTTCGTGTGTAGGTGACGCGTTAAGCGTAAATGCAGAGAATGTTCATATGTGTTGGCTTCCATTTGAACAAATGTTTTTGGGATGCTTGTGAACCCTTGATGAAATAAAACGTTCGAGGGCGTCAGTCTCCACTCGAGCGGTCGTCTTTGGGATGCTTGTGACCCCTTGGGCGAAAAGCGAAACAGAAACGTTCGAGGGCGTCAGTCGCCACTCGAACACTTGTCTTTGGGGTGCCTCTGACCCCTACGACAAAACAAAAGAAGATAAACTACTCGAGGGCGTCAGTCTCCACTCGAGCAGCTGTCTTTCGGGATTCCTCTGAACCCTAATTAAGACGAAAAAAACAAGATAAACTACTCGAGGGCGTCAGTCTCCACTCGAATAGCTGTCTTTCGGTATGCCTCTGACCTCTAGGACAAAACAAGATAAGATAAACTACTTGAGGGCGTCGGTCTCCACTCGAGTAGCTGTCTTTCAGGATGCCTCTGACCCCTAGGACAAAACAAGATGAGATAAACTATTCGAGGGCGTCAGTCTCCACTCGAATAGCCGTCTTTTGGGATGTCTCTGACCCCTAGGACAAAACAAGATGAGATAACTATTCGAGGGCGTCAGTCTCCACTCGAATAGCCGTCTTTCGGGATGCCTCTGACCCCTAGGACAAAACAAGATAAAATGCTCGAGGGCGTCTGTCTTCGCTCGAACACTTTAATTTGGGATGCCTCTGACCCTTAGGACAAAATAAACCATTCGAGGGCGTCAGTCTCCACTCGAATGAAAATTGCTGTGGAGGTTTCAGCCTCCTTCCGGGTGTTTGCATTGATTTATTCCTCCCGGGTGGCTGCATTAGATTTATCTCTCTCGGGTGGCTGCGTTAAATTTATCTCTCTCGGGTGGCTGCGTTAGATTTATCCCTCTCGGGTGGCTGCGTTAGATTTATCCCTCTCGGGCGACTGCGTTAGATTTATCCCTCTCGGGTGGCTGCGTTAGATTCTTTGGAAAAGTTTCTGACTAACCCTGGTCTATTGATTTCTTCGGGAAAGTTTCTGACTAACCCTGGTCTACTGATTTCTTCGGAAATTTTTTGACTAACCCTGGTCTACTGATTTCTTCGGGAAATTTTCTGACTGACCCTGGTCTACTGATTTCTTCGGGAAAGTTTCTGACTAACCCTGGTCTACTGATTTCTTCGAGAAAGTTTCTGACTAACCCTGGTCTACTGATTTCTTCGGGAAAGTTTCTGACTATCCCTGGTCTGTTGATTTCTTCGGGAAAGTTTCTGACTAACCCTGGTCTACTGATTTCTTCGGGAAAGTTTCTAACTAACCCTGGTCTACTGATTTCTTCGGGAAAGTTTCTGACTAACCCTGGTCTACTGATTTCTTCGGGAAAGTTTCTGACTATCCTTGGACTATTGTTGATGAGTGGTTGTTTGGATTTAGTGATTGTTTTGCCTTTAAATTACTAGTGTCGATGTGTAAGCTCTTTGCATTAGTTCTTGGGCTTTCATTTGCTTTGTGAATTATTCCGGGAATGTGCTAAAATAATAATCCCCCTGGGATGTGAATTGAGTGTGCTTAGGGACTTGCTAGGATAACATATTGCTTCGAGTGCTTTGGGGCCTGTTTTATACTAACAGATTGCTTCGAGTGCTTTGGGATTGTAGATTTGTTTTGTTCGTTTTATCACGCGGTCAAGCGCGAGCAATCTTATTAATCGTGGTTCTCGTGTTTGTTTATTGCTGGGGGTCGATTTCGACTAGAGGAGGTTTTAGGGCTTGCTTTATGGGTTTGAATTTACTCCTAACTCCCTCGAATGGCATCTAAGACGGTGCGTGCTCGTCCGGTTAGGTTTCCGACGGGGATTAAATGGAAGTTGGCTCAGGCTAAGAGCACGATGAGTCATTATTCGTCGGAGAATGTGCTGGTGAACTAGCTGCGCCTTGTAGATGTAAGTTTCTTTCTTACAGTTTCTTTTATTTAATAGCCCCCAAGGTTTAGGATTATTGAAGTGTCGGTTTTGCTTTTATCGTTTGTTTTGTCCTATGATCTAGTGTTTGCTTTCATTTTGAACGGTTTGCTTTTCTTTTAGTTGGCCGATTCGGCTGATGCTGTTCAGATCAGCCCCCAGACTTCCCCTTGACACTGCTCAGGGTCGATGTGGCTGGGGTAGCCTTTACATAGCCTCTTTCCCCGTGTTCTGCTGAGGAGATGGAGGCTGGGATGGAGTGGCATGACCAGGTATACCGGGTAAGTTTCGGTTTTTGTTTTGGATTCTAAGGGTTAGGTTTTGTTTGGCTAACTTTCGTGGTTTCACCTTTCAGGTTTCGTCGGCCTGCTATCATCGGTTGTGGCAGGCTGCCAACTGCTTCAGGGTTTATGCGTCGAGGGTCTCCCGTGATACTTCGGGACGTCGAACGATTAGTGCGTGTACCTAGGGTTGGCTCTTAGATTGCTTGTGTGTTTTCCTCAAGTGCGGGTTATGTTTGCAGGACATTCCTGATATGGTGGGACAGCTGGAGACTCGGGTGACCGAGCTTAAGGCGGGAGCGGCTGAGGCGCGACAGCTCCTGCAATCTCGGGTCGACGAGATTGTTCAACTTAAGGAGTGGTTGGCTCGGTCTTAGGGCGAGACCTCCTCGCAGGGTGAGGCTAGGCATTGGGTTGAGAGTGAGAGAGAGGCTGAGGCTGAGGCTACGGGTCGTGATACGGGTGCTACTGAGGATGTTGGAGGGATTCCCGAGACAGCTACTCTAGATATGCTACCGGGTATGGATGGTACTGTGTCTCTTGTTCTTGATTTGGAAGATTTAGATCTAGATGAGGATATAGGTGGGCTTGTGATAGCTATGGGCGTCGCCTCTAGGGATCCTCCCTAGTTTATGAACTCGGTTTATGCTTGGATTTGTATAGTTTATATATTTTAGACTTTTAGTATTTCGATTGATTTGTTAGCCTTGCATTTTGTTTTGCTTTTGAAATGTTGACTTAGATGACAAACAATCACTTCAAGTTTGGTTTGTTTGCGATTTCGTCGTAGTTTAGGACGTTTTAGAATGCGTTGAGATTGCGTTAGTTTGCGAAAATGCTTTTCCGGGATTCTTAAAATGCGTTAGTTTGAGCCGGGATTTGGATCAAGTAGTACGTCGATTAGAATGTTTGACTCGAGACGTGCAAAATGTAAGGAATGCTCTTGTAACTAAAATGTTTCGACTAAATGCGTGTTCGGTGTTGGGAGACAAGTGTAATTGTCCCGACATTAATATTTAAAATGAGGCAAAAGGAAAAAGGCTAGACCACTTTGGAAAAAAGTAGACCACTTTTTATACTTAAATGATAGTGCTGTACTAGGCTACAGATGCGGATTGACGATGCCATTAAAGGCTACAACAAGCCTAGGTGGGGTAGCTTATCCCCCTAAAATGAAAATAAAAAGGACGTCTAAGTCTGGTGGATCCGACGGGTGAAATGTGTTGTCCGTGTGGACATGTCACTCTTGCGCGGGCATTTCGGCTTTTGGAAAGGGGTTTAGCGACTTCAGGAGGTCGTTCCTGATGTCCGGGGTCGTCGGATGTCAGTGAAAGGTTAAGCGTTGTGGAGATGTGTAACACCCTTGATTTTATAAATTAAATTAAATTAAAATTATGTTCGTATTTTTATTTTTTACGATTTAACTCGTAATTCTTAAAATTATTATAAAACGAATTTATCATTTCATCGTTTCAAACTCATAAAATTCTATTCGTCTCAGAAACTCTCCTTATATTTAAAACATATTTTTATGTATGTTTCGATTCATTTTATACATTTAATTTAATTTTTATCGAAAGTCTATTTTGACAATTTAAATTCTAAATTCTTTTTATTTATATATATTAAGCTCGAAGCTCATTTATTTTAAGTTTCGTCAAAATATTTATTTCATTTCCTCGAGAAATCAACTTAATTCACTTTATCGAAAATTTATTATTTATCGGGAAATATTATTCCACCGTCTAATTTATTTCTATATGCTTCGTTTTCGTCTCAAATACTTTATTTACTCATTTTATTTGACGGTCCGGTTATTTATTTAATTTCATTAACTCGATTTTAATTTGCTTTATTGGGTTAGTCAGCTTATCGTTACGGAGTTCGTCTCCTACCCGATTCTTTTAATTAATCCTTCTTGTTTTTAAACTCACTTTTTGGTGCTGATTCATTCCCCATTCAGTACACTTCCCCCTGCCTGTTTGACCACCGCTTGCTTTCACCTTCTTTTGGTTCACCTTCCTCTTTACCCCATTGTTTTTAACGTAATCACATCATCCTTCTCCCCTTCTTCTTTTGTCCATCATCCCATCACCGTCATCCTCTATTTTTTTTCTTCTTCCTCCTCTTTCCATTCTTGTTGCTGTTGTGTGCTGCTGTTCGCACACTACTGCTGCCGCGTGTTGCCTGCGTACTGTCACCGCTACTGCTGCTGTACCTGCCTGCACGCTGCTGCCGCCACTGTTAATCGAGGTGGGTCCCTCTCGTTCACCTTCATTTTTCTTCTTCCTCTTCCGTTTTCGTTCGTTTGATTGTCATCGATTGTTGCTGCCTGTCGTTGTACGTTTTGCTGCTCCCGTTGTCACTGCTGGTGCTCCTTCTATCATCTCTTCGTCTGCAGTGCACGGTTGTTGTCCTGTTTTCCGCACCTTTGTTCCCCTTCGTTCCTCTTCTCTGTTTTCTTATTCTTCTATTGCGTGTGTGATGCTGCTGCTATCTGTTTTTCCTTTCTTCTTCATCTTCTGTTCTGCTTCCTTTTCGTCCTTGTGCGTCGGCTTGTTCTTGTTCTTTTTTTCGTACCTTAGATTTGTGTGTCGTCATTTTCGTCGATCGGTTTCTTCCGTTGTTTCGTAGTCATCTCATTTTGTGCGTCTATTCTGCTGTTCTGTTTCGCTTCCTCGAGTTCCTATTCTATTCATGTGCCACCTGATTCGTTGCTATCTTGTTCATCTCGTTCTTTTCCTTTTCTCCTTTTTCTTCTACTGTTGTTCTGCCGCCGCTGCTGTTTTGTCGTTATATGCTCATCTTCCACTTCATTTTCCGTCGATGCTATTGCTCTGTTTGTGGGTCGTTACTGCTACTGTTTGATGATGATGCTATTCCGTTTGTCCTCCTGTCCTATTCGTGATTGTTGCTTCCGAACTACTGCTCAACATGCTGCTGTTCGTCATTTATTCTTGTCGATTTCATCTCGTCATGGTTGCTGTTTCATCCCTACTTTGTCGTACTCGACTCTATTAAGTTCAACCTTTAGGTTTCTATTTGACACGTAAATTCCCTTTTCGTTTTCTGCCGAATACCCTTGTCTCATTATTTTCTTTTATCTTCTCGATTATTGGTGGAGCACTCTTTTGAGGCTGTCGGTTCTAAAACTCGGAGCTTAAAGACGTTAATATTGAAGTCATGGAGCCTGGACCATACGCGGAGTCAAGTACGTGATTGATGCGGGTATCAACTCAAGGTAACTTTAGGACGTTACTCGATTTTATATCGTATGATTGAGTAGTAGTATTTAGTAAGTATTCTAACTTCGGTTTTCTAATTTTTAGCTACGTATTATTTGCTAAATTTAATTTTAAATCGTATGCCTTATAAATATTTTACATTTTCGAAATCGTTCTATAAATCGTTAGTAATTTAATTATTTACGATCGTTATAATATTTTGTTGGTTATCGTGACACTAGTAACTACTCCCTTCATCCAAATTTAAACTTCATGGGGGAGTTGGCACAAAAATTAAGGGTGGAGTATAGTGTGTGGTGAAAAATGAAAGTTGAGAGAAAATGTGGGGTCAGAAATGATATGGACCACAAAAATCAACCAAAAGAGGAAATATTGTAAGTAGGAAGTTTAAAGATGGACAATCCAAAAAGGAAAGTAGGAAGATTAAAAATGGATAGAGGGAGTAAATAATAACGATTTCATATTTTCTTCATATTTCGTAAATTTATAATTTTCACTTGAAAATCGTATTTTTTATATTTTAATCGAAATTTGTATACTTGTTAATAAATTATTTTTCGTTTTACGATTTATTTTAATAAATGAGAAAATAGTCTATTTTGTTTTAAATATATTTTTAGTCGAGACTATTTTCACTAATAATTTCCTATTTGTTTCCGATTGACTATTTTTATTAAAATCCATATTATTTATTAATAAAAACTGTCTGTTAAAAATAATTTGAACTCTTCGTAAATTTCATTTCATTTTTAAACTTCGTCGACTCAATTAATTTTGATATCATTTTCTTAAAACATCTCTTTTCTAAAATTTATCGTTTTAACTCGATTCTCCTAATTATTTATAAAATACTATATATTGACTTATTATATTTTCTGTATATTTTGAGTAACGAATTTTGAAATATATTAAAGTTACGATAACGACGATAATAATAAAATGTTAATTTCGTTAGTAATGCTATTTTTATACATTTCGCTTATTTTAATCATTTACGTATTTCTATAAAAATATTTCTATTTTAAGTAAGTTTCTAATTAGTAAGTTTCTATTTATAGAAAGTTTTCCTTTTTATATAAAATGTTTATTTCTTTTATCCTCGTATTATTCATAGTGATTATATCTCTTGTATATATCGATAATGGCTTGTTTTAGAGTTATGGAATAAGGACAAGTGTGAGGTTTAGAGTAATATATTCTGGGGTTTACGTTTTTGCCATCAACTATAAGGCTGGTGTGTCTTTATGGGGCACACTGGTTATTGAATCGAGCATATATGGTGTTCGGGAGTGTGTGTACATTTTGACCTTAAACTCGTGCCTCACAGTGTAAGACGCCGTCGGGTTGAACTGAGTATTTATGGTGCTCGGGAGGGGTGTGCATATTATCTTAAACTAGGGCCACACATTTATAAGTCGCCGTCCTATTATGGTTGAGTAACCTAGTTAGAGATCGAAGTTTGATTCGTTTGAACTAGGTTCTCGAAGCTAGTTTTTAGTATTCTCCTAGTGAAAGTCTAGTCTTCATCACTAATCCTATCCATAACGCCATTTTGAATATTTTTATTATTATCGATACATTTTGGATTTGCAGGTTGGCAAATATTTGAAGTTTTCTTCTGAAAACTTGTTCTGATTTTATTGTTCCAATATTTTAAGTTTTTCTCCGAAAGCTTATTTTTATTATATCATTTAATGTTTTCCATTTTAATTATTTTGATATAGTAATCTATTATTTTTCCATATGGTATAATTTGGCTGGGAGAACGTCCGAGTTACTCCCAACTGATGTGGCTGTTATGTTTATAACATGACAGGTATTTGCTGCTGGGTTTTTGGGTGTGAGCTAGCGAGAGCGTGGATCCTACTCTTTCTTCATTCACGATTTATGGATTTGTATAACCCTATTTGGAGAATTTCCTTTTAGCCCTTTTGTAAAAAGAGGCCTTTGTATTGACTTACCATTTCTTTTAATAAGATATAGTTTGTCAGTGTGTTTTTAATCCCGATTCTACAGTGTTTCCGCCACTTTTTATACTTAAATGATAGTGCCGTACTAGGCTACAGATGCGGATTGACGATGCCATTAAAGGCGACAACAAGCCTAGGTGGGGTAGCTTATCCCCCTAAAATAAAAATAAAAAGGACGTCTAAGTCTGGTGGATCCGACGGGTGAAATGTGTTGTCCGTGTGGACATGTCACTCTTGCGCGGGCATTTCGGCTTTTGGAAAGGGGTTTAGCGACTTCAGGAGGTCGTTCCTGATGTCCGGGCTCGTCGGATGTCAGTGAAAGGTTAAGCGTTGTGGAGATGACTGTACTACAAAATAAGGAAGCTATGTGGGCTAATGTCGCTAAGTGCCCGACCGAAGACGACGTTACTGATCCTAGTATTCGTCAGTTCATCTAGATGGGCCTAGACTGACAAGACCCACATTGAAAATGTGAATGAGGAGGGGAAGTGAGATTGGCTGGCCTCGCTTTTGGCTAAGGAGGTGGAAGCTTGCGTTAGGAGGGTCAATGGCGAGAGACCCAAGCAAGCACACCCAAATGGCAAGGGAAAGGAAAAGTTGGACCGGTAGAGCCCAATCGTTTAGTACTATGTTGTATTAATTGATATTATGTGGCGTATTAGTACTAGTTTTTTGTAGGGTTTTGCTTGACACGTCGTCATTTTCCAGGGTAGCCGGATATTAGATGCTCGATGTAAAGGGCCTCGACAAAGGCTTGATTCAATTGATTTTGCATTAATGAGAAGCACATTTTTTTATTATTTATTATTATTTTTTGGTGGCTCGCAACTCGATTCTTCATTTTGTCCAGGGTGCCCTTTCGGGTTTTTAACCCCGTCCTCGGCTCACTTTTTGTTTTGTCTTTTTTTTCCGCTCTTTTTATTTTCGCTTTTTTTTTTCACGGCGGCTCGCAACTCGTTTCTTCATTTTGCCCTGGGTGCCCTTTCGGATTTTCACCCCGTCCTCGCCTCGTCGTTTGTGCTTTATCATTGAAATCACACGTTAATCGGAACATAGGGGTGGTTCCAACTTGCATGTGAATCGAGTAATTGACTTTGATATTTTTGTTGGTTGTACCCTTGGAAGGGTTGCCTACGTATCCGTTTTAGACGAAATCAAACCATGTTCGTAGTTCTTTTATAGATGTGACTGATTCTGCTTTAGACTCGTTATGCCAATTATCGATGTGAGATGTTTAGAGTATTTCGCATGGGTTTTCACCCTAGCTAAAAATTAATGTAAAATGGTCGGGTGTGACCCCTTAAAAGTGACAATTACCAAGATACCGCGTTTGGGTCAGGGCGACTGGCTTGGATGGTTTTGGAATGTGGAGCTAGGTAGTGAGTGGTTTCGATAGATCAAAATCTAGAGTTTGATTTTTGTGGAGTTAGGGCTACGGGCTAAGGTTTCGTAATGTGGTAGGAAAGGGGAAGCTGAGTAAAAATGACTCAGACCTTAATCGGGCGGGATGTAAATTACGTGGGATCTGATCTCCATGTCTGGCCCTTAAGGTTGGGATTATCCTATTGAGCTTGAATCCTCAAAATCCCGGACTGTCTCCTAACAAGTGTCTCGTGAAGGTCTTAAGGTTTGTAATGTAGGGAGGCTAGTATTTGGGTGCTAGCTGACTGACCTGTTCATTTTTTTTTGCTTTTCGTTCGGACTTTGCACTTAAAGTCGAGTTGAATAATTGGGAGTTCCATTTTGACCGTTGAGTTTGGTCTTGATCATTGAATTGGGCCGGTTTAGTTTGGCCTTGGTTTAACTTTTTTTCTTTGGCTCCTTTTGGCCATTTCAGACTCTCTATTTTTTATTTTTTTTTGTCGGACTAGCACCTATGGTAGGAATCGGTTGGTCTTTGTACGAGGGATGTTCATTGTGGGAAAGGAGTTTGCCTTATGTCTTTGATCACAGCTAAGAAACCATCTAGATTTGTCATAGGATTCAGTAATGCTTGTTCTAAGGGATAGTTTGTGGCTTTCTATACCAGGCATGGAATAGGTAAAAAAAAGAACACGAGATCTCGGTTCTGGTAATTCCTTGTTGTTTTGAGGTATGTTTGATTGTTATCGATAAATGACATAATACCGAGTTGTAAGAAAAAAAGTGCACTATTAAATCAAGCGATTGTCGAGGGGCATTATAAAGGAAGAGAAGTTTACTTCTTTTTATTGATAGTAATAAGCGGGCCATGTGCCCGAGGTATTATTTTCAGGGAGGTGGAGGACAGGTCCTCTCGTACCTCTTGACTTGATGCGAAAAATAAAAAGACATTTGTCATACTATTAGGTCTAGGCCCTAAGAAGAACTAGACTCTGACTCGGACACAGATTTACTTGTCTCGGTGGATGCCCGTGGGTTGTCAGGATCTTCCTCGATATTCCGGACATTCTCCTCTATAGGGTCGTGGTGGTAACAATCGATGGTGTCGTCGAAGACTGCGTGAATGCTGAAGGGGTTTGTGGTATTGTTTGGTTTCTCGGGTGGAGGGAGAGGAATCGTCCCGTTTTTGATCAGGTCTTGTATGACGTGTTTAAGTCGAAGACAAGATTCAGTATTATGGCCATTGCCACGATGGAAATGGCAATATTTATTAGCATCCCATGAGTTTGCCCTTTTGTATGCGGGTGGGTCCGCAATAGGACCTATAGACTCGAGCTTCCCTTGATCGACCAGATGCTCAAGAGCTTTGGTGTAGGAAGAATTGATAGGGGTGAATTCCTTTAGTGACCTTTCTACTTTGTTGGATGCAGTTTTATAAGGTCTTGAGGTTTTTCCCGTATCGACTTTAGGAAGTTTCGATCAGGCGGAGCATTGGGATGCTCTGCCCTCGGTGGGTTCTTGGGCATGGTAATTGCTCGGATTAGCATTTGTTTCGCTTTCTGTGTCTCAACTCTCAAGGAAATTGAGGCGGTTATCGATGTAACGAACGGAGAAAGTCAAACAGGTTACCGAAGTATGGATGTTGCGAACAAGTTTGGTTAGGGTATTGACATCGTTGCGGATGCTTTCGATGGCGCTTGAATCTACCGACATGTTGGGGAGTGATTCTAGTGGGAAATGATAAAAAGGTCAGATCGGATCCATCGGATGACTTAGAGACTTGAGGAATGCTCCTAGTAGAGCGACACGGGAATAAGACCCTTGATTTGCACGTGTTTGCGGTCACCGGCTTAGGGACTCAGGTGCTTTAGACTCTCGGTGTATTCGGCGGAACGCCTAATGAGTTTATGTCTCGAAAGCGAGACGATCTGACACAAATCTCGGAGATGAGACTTTAAAAGGACTTTCTCTAAACGAGATGACCCAAAATGTAAGACCTCAAGTAGAGGTGAGCCTAGTAACTAACACAGACAGTTAATCACACGGTTGTACGACGTAATAAATTGATTGCGATCCCGGCTCAGGATCAGAGAGTTTGGATTTTTTTTTGCAAACGAATGAGCCTTCGGAAAAAAATAAAACCCCTTTTTTTTCTCGAAATAGAGGATTTGTAAAATCGGTGTTACGGTAGTGTGTTGGCATCGTTAAAGGCATTGCTACGTGAGTGTCTAAGATTCGACGATAGCAAGAGTGTAAATGGTGGTCTGGAGCGCGGTTCTAAAGGAACCGGTTTTGAAAACGATGAGGTCGAGTTTCTACCGAAACTACTAATAACTAGTTAGCTGGTTATTTGTGGTGTATATGGTGTTAGCGACGGAACGTGACGTCCGTCACGGTGCTTTGGAAGGTGTGACTAAGTTCTCATTATTGAATTTAGGTAGTGAATAGTGTTTTTAGAAAGAAAACATTTAAAACAAGTGCCCCGTGCTCGTCGGTTGCATTAAAGTGTTTTGAGGGTGTAACCGCTTTGGGTTCATTGACTTCATTGATTGAAGTTTTGGGCGTGTCAACGGTATGTGCAAGAAAACGTTTTTTTTTTGTGTTTTGAAAGTAAAATGTAACCGTTTAAGGTACCTTGATCCCATTGATCGGGAGTTTTGGTGGTATTAACGGTACTCGTTGTTGACGGTTTTTACATTGGCCAAGGCGATGGCATTTTTTTTGTTTTTTAAAAAGGGGGTCTTTTGAAAAATCCGTCATGATGACGGTGATTTTAAAAGGTTTTCGAAAATCATTTTGAATTGGCCGGAGTATCGGCGCTAAAAGGACAGTTTTGGAGATGTCCTTTTTTTTCTTTTTTCGAAAACGGAGTTGGGTGCGATTGAATATGTTGTCGTGGTTGAATCCAGATTTTTAGTTTTTTATTTGGGTTGTTCAAACACGCTACACATAACTAGGAATGCATACACTCATGCAGGATGCAGACACGGGTAGGTTAGGGTAGGCTACCGCCCACGAATAGTCTTTACTGAGGCATTGACAAATCATCTGGGGAGACGAGTGTTACACCGTCCGTTCAGAACTATTCGTTTAGTATTCCCGCGAGGTACGCGTTAGGCGGCCGGAGCGTGAATCGAGGATCTCTCCGCGTGTCCATAAGGATCTTACCGCGAAGAGGTCGATTGGTCCTGATATTGGTTAGGGTGAGATTTTTAGGGCTAAAACCTGTAGTGACCACAACTAGGAACTAGGAAATGAGCTTCACCGACCTCGTTCAAGTTACACCACCGCTAGAAACTTGTTTCCAAATCCCCAGCTGAGTCGCCAAACTGTGGATGTCCGTCCGCACCGCCCGGCGCGCGCCCGCGCGGGACTGACCTGGTTTTTCAACGTGTGGCGGCGGCCACCCACGCGCCCCCTCCCGGTCGGGGGCCGGTCTGATCTCGCATACGGGGCGATGTTTCGGACCTCGATTCGGATGACGATCCGGACTTGTACTAGACGGGTGCGGGCACCTGTGTTTCCGTTTGGAATCGTTCGAGTCGTGGTTGTAAATGTTTAAAGGCCGATACTTGTTTTATTGGTGATGTGCGCGTCACCCTGCCCTGACATGCGGTCTGCCGGCCGGCCATCGTGACACAAAGACCATTTAAGCTTGATTTTAAAGTGTGCTTCTGTAACACCCCCATTTACGTAGGAGCCTTACCAGACATTCCCAAGTAAATAAGGACGTTACCATCTCGGTTCCCCGAGATAGTAGCTCATTACAATAGAATATGGAATGTCAAAATGGCCACATGATTTAGACATTACAACTCATTAACTATTACAACTCTGGTTATACAGCGGAAGCTACACCTTCTATAAAAACGGGAATGCCTAACATTCACCCGTACTACGTCTGGACTCATAAGTCGCGCTCACCCCAATCCCGTAAATGTATCCTAGCATCCAAACACATCATAATATACATAACCTGCATTATAGACTGCTCTCCAATTGATCGGAAATATCAATCAGATCATCACAGACACGTCAGACATACACACCAGGTCAATTTACGATAACATTAAATAACATCAGTACAACCAACATCACAAACATCAGTATCAGTATCATCATCATCATTCCTATTATCTATCGCGACCGCAGTCACGCCCCGTCAGTCCGAGTGTGCACACCCCTCCTAGGCTCTCCTAGGAGGAAACATTAGGGAAGGTCCCGAGATCAACCGGGCCTAGCTAGTCCTTGCTAGCTTCTCTCAATTGGCACACAGCCGAAATTTCAATAGGCACACAGCCTCAATCTCAATAGGCACATAGCCTTAATCTCAATAGGCACACAGCCTCAATATCAATATCATCATTATACGATTATATATCATAGAACATGCATACATACAACGTAAACGGAGTAAGGATAACCTTACCTAGTTAGCAAGTCACCACCACATCGGTAGTAGTATTCACCACGAAAACTCGTCAAAACCCAATCCTAGTAAAATATTGTATACTTTAATTAATATCGAACCTAACATAGTTATTATAAAAGAAACTGATATCAACCCAACTAGATGATTAAATGAAACCGACCTGACCTAACTAAACTAAAATATGAAGACCGACCAAACCTAGCCAAAATATAAGATAAAACCGACCTGAACTAACCAACTAAAACACCAACCATACATACTAGCAATATATAACACGACAACAACAACAAACTTCACCCGGACTTCACCAACAGCCCGACGACAATAATAACACCACCACAACGTCAACATCCGCAGTCCCGACAATAACCACATCCCGATATCCACAACGGCTAATTACTTTGTCTAAGGCTCATGAAACACAACAGAAAACGGAGAAATAGAGGAATGACGCCAGAGGCAACGAATCGGTACGAACCTTACGAATACTTATACCACCACGACCACCATTGATAATGTTGTTCACGTTCATAACCACCTACCCACGTGTAGTGTAATAACCATCACACACTCCATCCCGAGTCCCTTACGCGAATTGAAAGACGGGGACAACGAATGAATTGAAAGGGAGTATGAGATGATGGTGCGGTGTGCGGTTTTGGGTATGGAATTGGCATCTGCAAGTTAAAAGGTGAAGAGGTGGTGTGCATCATCCACGATGCTAATAGGTTAATCTAAATACTCTAGGTTAATAAATAAATGGGTAGGTTATACGTGCTTACTAAATGGGCTATTAGATTATACGGGTAATAAGTTGGGTTATTAGATTACTAAATGGGTTATACTATAATATACGGGTATTCGAAATCGGTTAAACAATATGGGTTGACTACAAATCTATAGGGGTGAGCAAAACCGGATATCCGATCCGGATTTGTAAACCGTATCAGATATCCGGTTTTAAAAATCAAAAAAATTCCGATCCGTATCCGATCCGGTTTTTTCCGGATATCCGGTTTTTTCGGATATCCGGTATCCGGTTTTATATTTTTTTTTTCTATTTTTCTATTTTTTTAAAAAATAATTTTTTCGTTTTTAATTAAAGTAATTAATTAATTAATTGATTTTTAAGCAACGTTACGTTTTATATAAACTGATATAATAAAATACATAAAAAAAATCTCAAAAAAATGGTATATATGTCTTGCGGTACAATTATTCTAACAAAATATTACGTTTCAATACATAATATCATAAATTTACTAATAGTTTTGTTTTTTACCTTTGAAAATAATGGGTGAGTTTTGAATTCTTTATTGTATAATTCATATTAGGATTATATTTTTCATATTTTTTTATTGTTTTTAAAAAACCGGATCGAAAACTGGATATCCGGTTTCTATTTTTCCCGATACGTATCCGATACGGTTTTAAGGAAAACCGTATCGTATATCCGGTTATTCGTATCGGATATCCGGAAATTCGTATAATTGGAAGCGTATACCGTATCGTATACGTATAATAAAACCGTATCGTATATTTTTGCTCACCCCTACAAATCTATACTACTACCCATTAATGATACCAGAATTAAATAGGAAAACTCGTAATACACGACGGGTATTACAATCTATCCTCGTTATAAGAAACTTCGTCCCGAAGTTCGTCTCTCGTTACAGAACGACTAACTATACCAACCTAACTGATCAACCAACCACCAACCTAACAAGAGTAACATAACGTGAATAATCGAGACTGGGTATTACAGCTTCGGCTCCTGCATGTGGCAGGCGGCCTGCCAGCCGGCCGGCGTGCACACTCAGCTTATTTCCGCCTATTTTGTGTAACTAAGGAGTTGTTGTATTTTTTTTTATCACCACTTTTCATACTTGGAATTTTTTCCTTAGAAAACTCGTGACTCTTAGCATTCTAGCACCCGGTTTCATCTCGTCGTACTCGATTTCGGTAAACTCGTTTATGCAATTTTCAGTTTTATATTTTCAATCTTCATCGTAAATTACTTAGTTTGTCGTAATTTTCAGTTTTATATTTATAATTATGCTAGTACCACTTTCGCGTGTTTTGTTTGTCGATTAATTTGTTAATGGCCACAACATTTTAATCTATTTGGAAATTCTAGTTCTTGTACGAAATCCGAATTAGGATTAGATCACACGCGATTTGGTAGGGTGTCTAATAAGTTGCGAGAGCCCGTTAGATCCTTCCTAGGTTGACACGATTCGAGAGAACGTGTTATAGCCGACTAGCATATTTATGTGTATTTTATTATTGTCGCATAATTATCGAACATCTATCGTGAACCCGTGACCTTAGTTTTCATCTCATTGTTAGATTCAATTATTTATTATCGTATTTTAGTAGTCTTTTATATATTTTCCATCAATCCACCGTTCATATAATTTTAGAATCGCCATAGCTATACGACTTGAATTTAACTGTTTCCCTGTGGATTCGATACCTTGCTTGCCGCTATCTTCTTGTTAGTAACATTAGGTTTTTCTTGATTGGGTGAGACGACTTAACCCATATCAAATTTGGCGCCATTGCCGGGGAAACGATTTTTCTTGTTTTTTAGCTTGTTTCTTTTTTGCTCTCTTTCGTCTCAAGGAATTAAAACTCCTTGAGATTGATCTCACTCCCTACTTGTAGTTTTGCTTATGCCCAGGCCTTTCCGGTCATCAGAGCTTACTCCGTTCGACCCTGAACCCGAGAAAACCTTTCGTAGGTGACGACAATTTTGGAGAGAGATTTCCGCAGCTCCCGATCTTGCGACTTTGGAAGCTATTCATACCGAATTTATAGCTGAGAATCAGCCCTTTGAAGAGGGAGATCAATCTCAGTCCGAGATCATTTTACCACCTCCTCCGATTATAAAAATGCCGAAGCTTTCTAGTCATTCGGAGCCCGAGCAAACTGCTCTTCCTAAGTTGGTTAAACGACCAACTGCCACTCAAGGTACATTCGAGATTAGACCCGCCTTTATTACCTTGGTGGAGAAGAATCAATTTGCCGGTGACCCTAAGGAGGATCCTCACAAGCATATGAGGATTTTTACCGACTATTGCTCCACGATTCCACTTCCGGCCGGGGTAACTCAAGAAGAAGTCATGGAGATGCTCTTCATGTTCTCGTTACGGGATTCCGCTAGGGAGTGGATAACCGATCTTGATAAAGTCACCGAGGGGGATCACCGATTGGAATTCTCTTGCCCTTGCCTTCTACAAGCACTATTATCCTCCGCAATAGACTAACATGCTCCGGAGTCAAATCACCAATTTTCGTCAAACTCCTAACGAAAATATTCATGAAGCGTGGGAGCGGTTCAAGAAGCTTGTGAAGAAATGCCTGCACCATGGTTTTCAGGTTCGGTTTCTTTGTAACCAATTTTATAATGAGTTATATGATGATTGTAGGAACTCTGGATTCGGCATGTAATGGGCAATTCCAATGTAACGTGGATGATGATAAGGATTGGCAAATAATTGAAGAAATGACATCTCACCACTCCCGATGGGGTAATCCTCGAGGTAACACTCGATCTAATTCCGGTGAAAGTGGGTCCTCTAATGCCGTGGCTATTCAATTAGCCGCTTTAGCTAAGAGATTTGATGCATTGGAGGTGTCGAGTTCTCAAGGGGGAGGAGGCATGCATCAAGTACATGCCATTCAAGATTATGCATGTGTTCGTTGTGGTGCCGCGGACCACCAAGCTCGAGATTGTCTAGGCTCCCTAGAACAGGTGAATGCTTTTCATTCCATGCGCCCGCGCTATCCATATATGAACCAACCAGGCTATGATGCATCTCTTTTGTTTTACAGGAGTACTAATGTCTTGAACCCGCCTATTACACCAGCTTATGTACCCCCACATAAGCAGCATCTCCAGAACCAGCAGCAATTCCAGAATAAAGGGAATTTTCAGAACCAGCAGAATTTCGGTAATCAAAGGAATTTCCAAAATCAGGAAAATTATTAGCAGCGACCTCACTCGGGTCAACATCAACAAAATTTTGGCAATACTAATCAGAACATCGGGATTCTCATCAGAATTTCGATACTAGTCATCAAAATTTCGGTACTAGTCAACAGAATTTTGGCCAATCCTCCGCACAAGCTCAAGGTATTTCTTCTTCTTCTTCTTCTTCTTCTTCTTCTTCTTCGAGTTCTAATGAAATGGCTGAGCTTCGTAATATGATGCAGATGATGGACAAGACCCAGGACTCTATGATGGCTCAAATGTAGAAGAATGATCAAGCCAAGGATAATGCAATCAAGAATTTGGAGAATCAAGTGGGACACCTTGCCACGTCACAAGCAACGCGTCAACAAGGTAAACTCCCTTCTCAAGGTGATCAATAAGATGATACGGCTAATGCGGTCACTCTTTGTAGTGGCACACACTATGAAGGTCCATCGATGCCTAAAGATGATAAACCGGCCGAGAAGGAGGAAGTTTTAATGGAAGATGTCAATGAGGATGTTATTGTGGAAACTCCAAGTGATGAGCGAGTTCTACCACCCACTACTCCCGTTCCCACTCCGACTAGTCCAACAATCCAAGTACCATTTCCAGGTCGATTGAAGAATCGAAAGGAGACTACCCAATTTGGCAAGTTCATGGAGGTTGTGAAGAACTTGCAGGTTACGGTCCCATTTACCGAGCTCATTATGCAGGTCCCATCTTATACCAAATTTATGAAGGACATCTTGACTCGGAAGAGAAGCATTGGTGAGGTAGAAACCGTCGCTCTTACTGCAGAGTGTAGTGCTTTTTTACATAACAAAGCCCCACCGAAGCTAAAGGACCCCAGTAGTTTCTCGATTCCTTGCACTATAAGCACCTTATCGATTGATAAGGCTTTATGTGATTTAGGTGCTAGTGTAAGTGTTATGCCTTATTCCGTTTGTGAAAAACTTAATATGGGTCCTCTTAAGTGTACTAGTGTCACTTTGCAGATGGCGGATCGTTCCATAAAACGCCCTTTGGGAGTTTTAGAAGACGTACCCGTTAGAGTTGGAAAATTTTTTATCCCGGTTGATTTTATCGTCCTTGACATGGCCGAGGACACCCAAATCCCCATAATTTTGGGAAGGCCATTTTTGCACACCGTCGGCGCGGTGATTGATGTCAAGAACGGTAAATTGACTTTGGAAGTGGGTGGAGACACCATTGTTTTCTGCTTGGATAGTACACTTAAAGAACCCGATGTTGACGGATTCTTGTTGCATGATAGATGTTATTGATGTTGTAGTTCATGATTCTATGGAGGCGTCCCTTATACGGGACCCCTTAGAGGCTTTGATATGTTTGGAAGCGTGTGCAGGTGATGCTTCCGTTGACTCTGCTGTCGTTGATGCTTTGGAAGCTGCTTTGGAAGGAAGGATGCTCACGGAGGAGCAAGGTGTTAATGTAACCAACATCGTACACACCTCATCTGCTATTGACATAACCGTTCCGGAGCGTAAGGCACTTCCGTCTCACCTAAAATATGCGTTTTTAGATGATACCGAGAGCTTCCCCGTGATTGTAAGTGCTGATTTAACTGAGCAACAACTTTCTGATTTGTTAGTTGTTTTGAAGAAAAATAGGAAAGCTTTGGGGTATAGTCTTGATGACTTGAAGGGAATCAGTCCCGATTTCTGTATGCATAGAATTAATCTTGAGGAAGGTCATCGTCCTTGTGTCCAGGGTCAACGTAAGTTGAACCCGAACATGCAAGAGGTTGTTAAAAAGGAAGTTATGAAATTGTTGGATGCGGGAATCATTTATGCGGTTCCCGATTCAAAATGGGTGAGTTCGATACAAGTTGTACCTAAGAAGGAAGGGACTACTGTGGTCCCGAATGAGAAGAATGAGTTAATCCCTACACGAATTGTGTCGGGATGGAGAATGTGCATAGACTATAGAAAGTTGAACACCGCTACACTTAAAGACCATTTCCCATTACCATTTATCGACCAAATGCTTGAGAGACTAGCTTCTCACAAGTATTTTTGCTATTTAGATGGATATTCGGGATTTTTCCAAATCCCGATACACCCGGCTGACCAAGAAAAGACTACGTTTACTTGTCCCTATGACACTTTCGCATATCGCAGGATGCCATTCGGGCTATGTAACGCACCCGCCACCTTTCAATGATGCATGATGAGAATCTTTTCCGACGACATCGAGTCCATTATGGAAGTGTTTATGGACGACTTTAGTGTGTATGGTATGAGTTTTCCAGCATGTTTAGCTAACCTAGATACCATTTTAAACCGATGTGTCGAAGTCAGTTTGGTCTTGAATTGGGAGAAGTGTCATTTTATGGTCACTGAGGGTGTTGTTTTGGGTCATGTGGCCTCCGAAAAGGGCATTCGGGTGGATAAAGCAAAGGTGCAAGTGATTGAGCAATTGCCCTTGTCGGTTAATTTAAAGGGAGTGAGAACTTTTCTTGGCCATGTGGGATTTTATCGCCGCTTTATCAAGGACTTTTCAAAAATTGCTAAGCCACTTACATAATTGCTCCTAAAGGATGCCTCGTTCGACTTTACTGATGAGTGTGTTGAAGCTTTTAACAGGATTAAGCAGGCCCTCATTTCTGCTCCGATTATTCAGTCACCGGATTGGAATTTGCCATTTGAGATAATGTGTGACGCGAGTAATTATGCTGTGGGAACGGTTTTGGGTTAAAGGAAAGACAAGGTCTTGCATGCTATATACTACGCTAGCAAAACACTTGATAATGCTCAAGTGAATTATGCAACCACCGAGAAGGAATTGCTGCTATAGTATATGCTTTGGAAAAATTCAGAACCTACTTGGTTGGATCGGAAGTCATTGTTTTCACCGATCACGTGGCTCTTAAGTACCTCCTTGCTTAGAAAAAAGCGAAGCCCCGATTACTTCTATGGATCTTACTATTCCAAGAGTTTGATTTATCGATCCGAGATAAGAAAGGAGCGGAAAATGCCGTGGCGGACCATCTATCGAGGCTAAGAGTTGAGGAGGAAGGAGTTGTCATCCCCATAGATGACTCTTTTCCCGATGATTCTCTCATGGCCTTAACTAGCGGTGAAAGCGAAGGACCTTGGTATGCGGATTATGCTAATTATTTAGTTGGCAAGGTATTACCTTCTGATCTTTCTTATCAGCAAAAGAAAAATTTCTACATGATGTTCAACAATTTTTCTGGGATGACCCTTATTTATTTAAGGAGTGTGCTGATGGTATTTTCCGTCGATGTGTCCCTCAATGGGAAGTTCGAGGAATTTTAGAGAGTTGTCATTCATCGCCATATGGTGGCCATCATGGACCGAACCGAACCACGGCTAAGGTCCTCCAGTCGGGTTTTATTGACCAACCTTATTCCGGGATGCCCAAGCTTTTATTATGTCCTGCGACGCATGTCAAAGGACCGGTAATATTTCTAGGAGGCATGAGATGCCTCAAAATAGGATTCTCGAGGTAGAAATTTTTGACGTCTGGGGTGTAGATTATCAAGGTCCGTTCCCGTCATCCAAGGGTAACCGATATATTTTGGTTGTGGTTGATTATGTCTCCAAGTGGGTGGAGGCGGTAGCATCTCCTGCTAATGATGCTAGAACGGTAATGTCTTTATTTAAAAAGATCATTTTCCTTCGCTTTGGTGTTCCAAGGGCGATTATTAGTGATGGTGGAAGCCATTTTCATGAGAAGCGACTTGATGCTTTACTTGCTAAGTATGGTGTCTCTCACCGTACCGGTCTTGCCTACCACCCTCAAACGAGTGGGCAAGTTGAGGTGTCCAATAGGAAAATCAGGTCTATTCTCCAGAAGGTCATGTCAAAAGCTCGAAAGGATTGGAGCTCCAAGCTAGATGATACATTGTGGGCTTATCGCACCGCCTTTAAAACGCCTATTGGTACATCGCCTTACCGATTGGTTTATGGCAAGTCATGCCATTTGCCCGTCGAGCTTGAGTACAAGTCTTGGTGGGCGATCAAGGAGCTTAACTTGGATCCACATTTGAGTGGGGAGAAGAGACTCATGCAATTGAATGAGTTAGAGGAATTCCGTCTTGGTGCCTATGATAGTGCTCGGGTTTATAAGGAGCACACCAAGCGATGGCATGACAAGCATATCCTTCACCGTGAGTTCAACGTGGGGAATAAGGTATTATTTTTCAATTCTAGACTCCGGTTGTTTCCCGAAAAATTGAAATCTTGTTGGTCCGGACCTTTTTCCGTCACCCATGTTGGTAGGTTTGGCTTGATTGAAGTCGAGAGTGATTCGGGTGAACGTTTTATGGTGAATGGTCAACGATTGAAATTATATCATGAACGTGCTCAAGTTTGAGCGATTGAAGTTATACGACTTCATCCCGTTCCTTCATCCCACTAAAAACTTATTCTCATCAAGTCGTGCAGGACTCTAAACCAGCGCTACCGGGAGGCAGTCCGGGTATGTAAATAATTTCCCTCATTCTCATTCTTTTTATTTTTCTCTTAGTTGTTTTTGGAGATGCGCAGAATTATCCGAAATAACTCGAATGGAAGATTTTAGAAAAAAAAGGAGAAGAAAAAATTCACCGTGCTTGTGATAATATTGCAGGTCACCTCAGCCTAGGCCTAGGGGGCCTATCGACTCTATGGGCCAAGGTACATTTGAATTTGAGTCTCACAAGAGAGAGTTGTGCACCTTAGCCTGTCCCTAGGCCTCCTATTGACTTCAGGGGCCGAGGCACAAGGAAAAATAGAGAAAATTGGAGCAAAAATCTCAAAAGAACAAATGAATAGGGCAGTTAGGCCGGCCAGCCGGAGGCCTGTATCTGCCGGGTGGTTGTGAGAGGGAAATTAGCATTACAAAAATCGAAAATGAGAGATATGCGCGTCAGGCCGGCCAGCCTGGGGCCGGTCCATACCGGGCGACTGTGATACAAGTTATATATATTTAAAAAATCAAAGGCGCGTCAGGCCGGCCAGCCGGCCGCCGGTCCAGACCGGCCGACTGATGCACATTAGACTCTCAAACCCCATTTTCCTCGTCATTTTCACTCATTCATCCGCCCCTTGCTTTCTCTCATCTCCCTTCTAACTTCTCAGCTTCATCCATTCCCCTTATTCACTCTCTCTCCTCAAATTTCCTTTTTTTTTTCCCAAGTCTACTACTTTCAACTGATTTGCAATGCCTCCTTGGAATAAGCGCACCAGAAACGACCATGCTCAACCCGACATTGCTCCTGATCCAGTTTTTCCGGGCGTAATTTTTACCATACTTGACCAAAAGGTACGATTTCAGAACTTGAGAAAGCGGTCTATTGTTCCTACTCGTTTTATCGATCGTGATGCTATGACCCAAAATGTAAGACCTCGAGTAGAGGTGACCCTAGTAACTAACACAGACAGTTAATCACACGGTTGTACGACGTAATAAATTGATTGCAATCCCGGCTTAGGATCAGAGAGTTTGTAATTTTTTTCAAACGAATGAGCCTTCGAAAAAAATAAAACCCCCTTTTTTTCTCAAAAGAGAGGATTTTTAAAATCAGTGTTACGGTGGTGTGTTGGCATCGTTAAAGGCATTATTACGTGAGTGTCCAAGCTTCGACGATAGCAAAAGTGTAGATGGTGGTCTGGAGAGCGGTTCTAAAGGAACCGGTTTTGAAAACGATGAGGTCAAGTTTCTACCGAAACTACTATTAATTAGTTAGCTCGTTATTTGTAGTGTATATGGTGTTAGCGACGGAACGTAACGTCCGTCACGGTGCTTTGGAAGGTGTGACTAAGTTCTCATTATTAAATTTAGGTAGTGAATAGTGTTTTTAGAAAGAAAACATTTAAAACAAGTGCCCCATGCTCGTCGGTTGCATTAAAGTGTTTTGAGGGTGTAACCGCTTTGGGTTCATTGACTTCATTGATTGAAGTTTTGGGCGTGTCAACGATATGTGCAAGAAAACATTTTTTTTGTTTTTTTTTTGAAAGTAAAATGTAACCGTTTAAGGTACCTTGATCCCATTGATCGGGAGTTTTGATGGTATTAACGGTACTCGTTGTTGACGGTTTTTACTTTGGCCAAGGTGATGGCATTTTTTTTTGTTTTTTTAAAAAGGGGGTCTTTTGAAAAATCCGTCATGATGACGGTGCTTTTAAAAGGTTTTCGAAAATCATTTTGAATTGGCCGGAGTATCGGCGCTAAACGGACAGTTTTGGAGATGTCATTTTTTTTCTTTTTTCAAAAACGGAGTTGGGTGCGGTTGAATATGTTGTCGTGGTTGAATCTAGATTTTTAGTTTTTTATTTGGGTTGTTCAAACACGCTACACATAACTAGGAATGCATACACTCATGCGGGATGCAGACACGAGTAGGTTAGGGTAGGCTACCGCCCACGAATAGTCTTTACTTAGGCATTGACAAATCATATGGGGAGACGAGTGTTACACCGTCCGTTCATAACTATTCGTTTAGTATTCCCGCGAGGTACGCGTTAGGCGGCCGGAGCGTCAATCGAGGATCTCTCCGCGTGTCCCTAAGGATCTTACCGCGAAGAGGTCGATTGGTCCTGATATTGGTTAGGGTGGGATTTTTAGGGCTAAAACCTGTAGTGACCACAACTAGGAACTAGGAAATGAGCTTCACTGACCTCGTTCAAGTTACACCACCGCTGGAAACTTTTTTCCAAATCCCCAGCTGAGTCGCCAAACTGTGGACGTCCGTCCGCACCGCCTGGCGCGCGCCCACGCGGGACAGACCTGGTTTTACAACGTGTGGCGGCGGCCACCCACGCGCCCCCCTCCCGGTCGGGGGCCGGTCCGATCTCGCTTACGGGGCGATGTTTCGGACCTCGATTCGGATGACGATCCGGACTTGTACTCGACGGGTGCGGGCACCAGTGTTTCCGTTTGGAATCGTTCGAGTCGTGGTTGTAAATGTCTAAAGGCCGATATGTTTGGTAAGGCGACCTTTTTACTGAACTGAATTCGTTGCCGATTTGTGGAGTCGCCACCGAGTCAATTATGGGGACTCATAAACCGTTGAAGTTGATGTGTCGTGTTTATATAGCTTTATTCCCTCGATTCCGTTGTCTTTTACGGTCGGAACGAGCTCTTTAGAGCCGTTTCTTCTAACATTTTGCTTTGAGTGAGTGTTTTTGTAGATTCTACACGATTTCAGGTATTTATGTGCATTTACAATCCTATCTGGTTAGAAGAACGATCTCGAGACAAAACCCGTGCTTTAGGACGTCTAGGCGAAGAAGAACTGAGAAGTGTCGATTCATTGGACCATGGAAAGCGGCTCAATACTTGTTTTATTGGTGATGTGCGCGCCCCCCTGCCCTGGCAGGCGGCCTGCCGGCCGGCCGGCGTGACACAAAGACCATTTAAACTTGATTTTAAAGTGTGCTTCGGCCCCTGCATGTGGCAGGCGGCCTGCCAGCTGGCCGGCGTGCACACTCAGCTTATTTCCGCCTATTTTGTGTAACTAAGGAGTTGTTGTATTTTTTTTATTATCATCACTTTTCATACTTGGAATTTTTTCCTTAGAAAACTCGTGACTCTTAGCATTCTAGCACCCGGTTTCATCTCGTCGTACTCGATTTCGGTAAACTCGTTTATGCAATTTTCAGTTTTATATTTTCAATCTTCATCGTAAATTACTTAGTTTGTCGTAATCTTCTTTATTTACAATTCGTCGTTCCGTTTAGTTCGCTAGATTCTTGTTCGTTTATCGTTAGGTTTATTTGCTTCACTTTTTATCATGAATTCGATGTATGCGATTTGTTGTTTCGTAATTATCATGCGTAGCTAATTTTCTCGCTAGGGTCGAGGGGGATCGATGGATTATTATACGATTATGGATTTTCGCGTGTTTTGTTTGTCGATTAATTTGTTAAAGGCCACAACATTTTAATCTATTTGAGAAATTCTAGTTCTTGTGCGAAAGCCGAATTAGGATTAGATCACACGCGATTTGGTAGGGAGTCTAATAAGTTCTGAGAGCCCGTTAGATCCTTCCCAGGTTGACACGATTCGAGAGAACGTGTTATAGCCGACTAGCATGTTTATGTGTTTATTATTATTGTCGCATAATTGTCGAACATCTATCGGGAACCCGTGACCTTAGTTTTCATCTCATTGTTAGATTCAATTATTTATTATCGTATTTTAGTAGTTTTTTTATATATTTTCCATCAATCCACCGTTCAGAGCATTTTAGAATCGCCATAGCTATACGACTTGAATTTAACTGTTTCTCTGTGGATTCGATACCTTGCTTGCCGCTATCTTCTTGTTAGTAGCATTAGGTTTTTCTTGATTGGGTGAGACGACTTAACCCATATCAGAAGTCAACTTTGATCCTTTGCCGGCTCAAAGCTGGGGGGCACGGGACCTCAAGATAAAAACTTGTACCCTTAAGCACTCTATGCCTAGAATGACTCTCATTGCCAATGGTTTCGGACATCCGGAAATCGTCGATTCTGAGTAAGGGGTGAGGGTACGTATTGGGAAGCGAACATCCGATAGACATCGACACCCAATCCCGCCCGCACTATAGCGGCCTCTACTAATCAATCGGTGGGCTGATAACTTCGTTCTTTTGTTGTGGCCGAAATACGGTAACATCCGTTGTTTTCACCCTATACCTTTTAGTATCTCTGTTGTTTAAGGACAAATAAATTTTATCGTCGAAGTAGTAGTGTTTACATTCTTTGCATGCGATTTCACGTGACAAGCAGGCCATGAAAAGATGCACATAGGAGAGTAGAGAGTACTAATATTATAGATATTAGCAAATCAGTTTTAACGTGATAATACGTACGGATATTAGTCGTTCTCGTGGTATAGCTTACTCGGTATTCTGCTTAAGATGTCGTCGATACGGTATTAATAAAGATGCGTCGAGCCATACATGGTGAGCACCGGGACTAATACGGAACCCGACCATCGTTTTGTTCAATTTTAGCTGATTTACGTTTTGAATTCCGTGTTAAGTGATTTAGCATGCGATTATAAGGTCATAAAAGCAATAAATCATACGAAAAACTGTAAATGCGAATGTAAGTAAATCACGTTGTGAGAAGTTGCACCTTCAGAGTATACACTAAACGGGACACGATGCATAGATAGTTGAGAACGGATCTTGGAATTACTCGGGCCTATTTAGTGTATTTTAGTGCTTTTGGTTGAACTTGGGACGTTACGTGTTTTAGTAAGTGTTTGTGGACCTAGTGTCCACATCTAGTGTTATCATAGTGCATAATAAGAGGAAGTGCGAAAACGTAAAGTTTTGTTTAGATGACAACCTAGTGACAACTTGACTTCAAAGGCGGATCCTCCTAGCTGGCCTAGTGATTTCGGCAGAGCTCCGTTACCATTGACCCTTCCTGCGGCTACTCCGGCAAAGCTTCGTTACTATACGCTGATTCTGCGGCTAATCCGGCAGAACTTCTTTACTAGACTTGAGCTAGTCGAACACAGGAACCTCGGTATCAAGTGGAGTGCTCGAAGGTGAGTAGCGTCGATGTCGCTTTTATCGGAACTACGATCGAGTGGATCGTTTGCCTCGGGTGTCGGAATGCGAGCCCTTAGCGAGAATGTGGGGGGAGAAGAGAATTGAGAATTGTGTGTCTAAAATGAATGAGGTGAGGGGGGTATTTATAGGTGTTTTCGGCCCTGGTCACCCATATGGACGCCTGAGTTGTGGCGCACCAAGACTCAAGTGCCTGGGTTCAGGCGTGGGGAGTCACAGACGCGTGGGGTAAGGTGGTTGGAGTTTTGAAGATACGATTTTGATACTTTCCAAAACCGAGAGGGAGGAGTATAATTTGTATCTTGGGGCCTAAGGTTTCCCCGGGTTTAACCTAGCGCCGTGAGTTTGGTGGGCCTCGGGTGTGCATCCCGAGGTTTGCTTGGCGCGGTGCCGACTCGGTTTGAGTTTTGGGACCGACTCGGGGACCCGGTGTCAGAATTGACTCTAATTAGTGTCTATGCGACCGTAACGACACGACTAAGGCTGTCATCATGTTAGTTTAATTTTTCCGAGTAATTTATTTGATCCGCTCTATAGAAAAACTATCTAAAACATCGTAAACCCGCGTCGCGTTGCAGTCCTATCGTCATTGGGTGTTTGTTGGGCACTTCTGCAGCCACCAGGTCCAAATTTGGGTATTTACAGATCCAAACCTAGAAGAAATGTTCCCCATTTTCCAATTTTATTTATTTGGGGAAAATTGATGTTTTATTTATATAGGAGTTCCTACTTCTTCCTCTCCCTTTCTCTGCATTTGTTTGTTATTTTTCCAATTTTTTTTCACTTTCGATTCTCGTCGTCGGCGATTTGCTTAAAATCGTCGACAATTTTATATAATCTACGTATTTTAACCTTTACTTCATTTTTCTTCCTTAACTGAATAAAACAAAAATTAACTTATTGCATCTATTACATCCGATGAAAACAGAAACCATAAGCTTCCTTCCCCTTCATTCACTCAACCATAAACCCTTGCTTAACCCAGCTAAACCCGACATCAACACCAACAACTAGAAATTCGAAGTCTATGCTTGAGCATAGCCTTTAATATTGAAAGACTACGCCTGGGCATAGACAATAAAACTAGAAGTCTACGCCTGGGCATAGCCTTTAATGTTGAAAGACTACGCCTGGGCATAGACGTAAAAACTAGAAGTCTACGCCTGGGCATAGCCGTTAATGTTGAAAGACTGCACCTGGGCAAAGATGTTAAATGTCGAATTTTACGCCTGGACATAGACGTTAAAATTCAATGCATACGCATAGGGGCAGACGTTACATTTCAACGCTTACGCTTGGGAACAGCTTTAAAATTTCAACGCCTATGGGCTATTCCCGGGCTGTCTTTAACGCCTATACCGAAAAGTCTTTCACGAGTGTCTTTTATTTTTTCACGATAACCAATGAAATTACAACCGCGTACATAACAAAGGAAATTAAAACTAACCTCGTCAACGACATCGTCTTCCAAATTGTTTTAGGTAAACGGCAAATTTAAATCAAAAGGGAAATTGTTAACCGTGTTCGACATTCCGGACAATTGTCAACGAATATTGAAAAAATCAAAATATAAGCGTGTCGATGTTATTCTGATGATGATTAAATTTGTAATTAGGTTAAATGTAGTTAGGTTAAATTCCGATTATGATGAATAGTGGTAGGTTAAATAATACTCGTAGTAATTGGGTTAATTTAGTTAGTAATTAAACAGAGGGCGATTCGGTCATTTACTATCAAATTTGCCGACGATGTTAAGTAAATCACCGACGACAACGAGTAGTCCCCTTTTTTTATTGGTCACGTGATGTCACATGCCCTCCCATTGCCTCACCCAGATCCACCCCTCTCTATAGACACGAGCATGACAAATGCGGGTGTCTACAAAGCCAGAGTAATTAAACAAGGCAAAAGTCATAAGTAACCCCCAGATTAAGCAGTGACCCTAATGTGGAAGCCTGACACGTCGTTTATAGTCTGTTAGGCTCTACGTATTGGACTCGCCAGCCATAAGATATTAATCATACATGAGCTTTTAATAAAACACTTAGTTTTATTCTTTAACAAACAATCATACAATTTAAAAATCATCTGATCCTTATTAGAAGAGTGGAAATTGCCAAGCTAGTAAAACAACAATAGAAATCAAAGAAAAGGAGATAAAAAGTACAATTCAATTGGAGAACGTACACATGCCTGTTTCATGGGTAGATCTCCAGTTTCATGCAGTCCGATGACTAGAAAAATCATCACCACATTATTTGGAATCATGAGATCTTTTATTTTAAAGCAGATATCTTAGATATTCATGTTAATTTCACCCTTGCATACTTGCCTCTTTAGGCAGTTGATGACATCCTTTGCTGTATTTGCGCCTACATTGATGTACACAGAGAACAACAATAATGTTACATCAATAACTAGTTCCAATCTGATTGTATTAGGAACTAATTTTCAATGCAAATGAAATGATGTAGTTTCGTAATTATAGCGAACCTGCAAAGTAAGCCCCATCCGCATATCCGAAGAGTTGTGGATGTGTGTGCTCCCCCGTAAAATATAGGCTGCCAATCGGGGCCTGCGTGCCAGCATATGTTACAATGTATGGTTATTATAATATTATTTACGAAACTAGACAGTAAAATGTATTATTATTATTATTATTATTATTATTATTATTATTATTATTATTATTATTAAGAAATTTCATACTCTCAAATGATCATGCTTCTCTTCAGTATAACCAGCGGGCCAATTTGAGAATGTGCCTTTGTAAAGCCTATCGGAATTCCATCTTGGAATCATAATGTCCGTCGCATCTGGAATGTCTTTTCCAAATATTTTGCGAAGAACCTCCATGGCTTCCGCTTTTGTCTCTGCATCTGGTTGTTGCTCTATTCTTATCGACTCTTGGTCCGCTACTGTCACAAACATTATGTTGGCTCCTGGGTACTCGGTCTCTAGTTGCTGTATGTAAATCACAAACATTTCATTAAATTTGGGTAATTAGATTACTCCTTCCATTCCACTAAGATTTTCCCAGTTATTATTATAATCACTTACATTTGAATAAAAGTGTGAAAATCAAAGTGGAGCGGAGGTAGTACAATTTAGCCACCCTTTCACTAAAATGAGAAGCAATAACTATGGAAGGCATAATTAACTTCATAGACGGACCTGCCAAATTGCATAGTAACCGCGCCTTTCATGGACGTAGAAGAAAAACTCTGTTCCAGGTCCAGTAGGCCAGAATTTCTTAGGGAATTTGAGGAAGATCTTAGTGTATATACCGAGACTAAATTCATCAATGGCCCTTCTTTTCCATAGCTGTTTCAAAATGAAACTCATTCAAAATAAATTTATATTCGGGTTGAAGGACACCATCACATATTAAAGAAACACGAAATAACTGATATCAAAATTGAGTGACTATTTCATTGAAAGGTAGAGGTGCTCTTACTGGTAATTGAGGTTTAAATGTGATTAGATCACTCTGAAGAACACCAACACTGGGCGAGATTATTGCAATTTTGGCATGGAATACACTACCATCTTCTGTTTTTATGGTCACTCCAGTTGTGGTGTACTCAATATCTTTCACAACCTGTAGCGTTTTGTTCACAGCAATAAATACTAATCATAAAATTCAAAAAGTTTTAAATTTTTGAACTAAGTTCAATCTTAACCCAAACTAGCTCTAAGAAAGATTAATATCGGTTTGACTTGAATGGAAATTGACATGAGTTGATTGTTGACTCCATCTAGGCTTAGTAGTACCTTATTATAGTGGAGGCGAGCATCAATAACCTTGCCATTTTTGTAAGCGAGACATGTTTTGGCGATTTCATGAACAACACCCTCGAAACCTCTTTCATCTGCAACAAAGTATTCACCTTCTCCATACAAAGTGTACTCTGGCCTTGGTAATATATGCTTCAAGCTTGTTACTCTTGGTGCTTCTGCTTGTTCTCCATCGAATGAATAAAAATCAACCATTTTCTCCAGTGGAGTTTTTGGCTCCCTGCCAGCAAAATTTACCACATAATTGATTTGGATTCGAGTGTTCTACCACGTACTACTAGAGATACAATTGGTCTTGTATCGAATTAGACTATGACGTACTCTATTCGTACCGTCTCAGTCATTTTTATATCTTTGATTAAAATACTACGTACTCACAAGTGATTTCCAAATATATATATATATATATATATATATATATATATATATATATATATATATATATATATATATATATATACTACTCACTAATAATGATGAGTAAAAGATAAATAAATGACCGAATGGAAATGGTAACTATTATATATTTTTATTTACAAAGAATAAAGATATCACAAAAAAAAGATAAACCCTAATGCTCTAGAGGAAGGCGAGGGAGAGAGACGTGGAACCTACGGCACCATGGCCAAGAAACCTGTTAATCCTCCTTCTTGTCAGCGTATTCACACACGAAGCCATACTTGAGGTGAAGGTGATTGGAACTCTGACGCTGAATCTAGCATCGGGAACGGTGACCGGAACGATGAGGGCAAATTGAATGCAGATATTTCAATGATTAACCTGGATGGGATAGACAAGGATTTAGATATTGTTGAACTCGTTCCTGAAACCCTTATTAGTGAGTCAGTGGAGGAGCCAGGGATAGGGTTGGGTTGGGAACAAAGAAGTGGTAAGAAGATAGTGGGAGTTGAGGAGGAAGAAGAACTGATGCAGATTTTACAGGAGGAAGTCGATGATGAGTTAGAGTTCTGGAAAAAGTCGATCTACTGCTAATTTTAGAGGATAATCCCCCATGGGCAGTGATTGAAGGCTTCGTCCAGAGAATTTGGAAGAATTTTGGTGTTGACAAGATTTCGTTCCTGCCTAACTGACTATTCTTGGTCCGTTTCGAGGCCTTGGAGACGAAGCAACAAGTAGTGTTAGGGCAGGGGTATTGGTTATTCGACAATAAACCCATGGTGGTGAAAGATTGGGACCCGGCTTATTGGCATCAACAAGGACGACATCTTAGACGTGCCAGTGTGGATCAGGCTGCATAATTTGCCTGTGAAATTATGGGGTAAAAGCTTGCCTCGTATTGCTTCCCTGGTAGGTCCTTATATCAAGGAGGACGGAGCGACTCAAGAGCGCACGAGGCTAGGTTACGCTAGAGTCATGGTGGAGGTGAGAATTGGGAAGCCTCCAAGGGATAAAATTAGATTTAAAGATGAACTAGGAATGGTTCATGATGTCCTTATTGAATATGAATGGAAGACAATACAATGCGAGAAATGTAGAGGATTTGGCCATGAAACAATGCATTGTAGAAGGTAAGAACTGAGGAAGAACCATAAACAGAATGTTGGACAAGGGAGGAAGAATTTGCAACCTGGTAAACAGAATTAGCCTACTAATAATCCGCCTAAAGTGCAACAAAAGAGAGTTGACCATGTCACTGATGAGAAGCAGCAGGAAACTACTGTACAGCAGCCTGCAACGTCTAATATTTTCACTCCTAGACCTAGTGACAATGTCTCTGCTAGTCTTAATGAACGGTCGTTTGCCCAGATTGTTCATGGAATTGGTGCGAAGAGGTTAGATAAGGCTACGCGTGAAGAATGGGGGGCTGAGCATCCAAATTCTCAATGTTAAGACATAACTTTGGAGCTTGGAATGTAAGAGGTATGAATAATAAGGATAAGCAACAAGTCATTTGTAAATTTCTCAATAAACATGACTTAGATGTGGTGGGTCTTTTAGAGACTAAAATTAAGAATAAAGCCTACAATAGGATTATTAGAGATTTTACTGATAACTGTTGTATAACTATTAATAATCATTGTCATAGTGGGGCTCATATTTGGCTCTTGTGGAAGCCTTCTAAGGTGAAAGTTACAGTATTAGGATATTATGACCAAAGCATTCATGTCGAGGTCGTTCTTAGTAATATGGCGATGTATAATCTGACTGTCGTATATGGCCTTAATTCCATGGAGGGAAGGGTAAGGTTATGGGATAATTTGAGAGCTTATAAACCTCGGGGACTTGTGCCTTGGATTTTGTGTGGGGACTTTAATTGTGTCTTGAATATTGATGAGAGGCTGGGAGGGGTGCCTACAAGTGCTGAAATGGTGTGGTTCAGGGAGTGTGTAGAGGACCGTGAGGTGGCGGATGTGGCTGCTGTAGGAGTGTGGTACACATGGTCCGAAAAACTGAATCCTGAGTCGAGAGTTTATTGTAGAATTGATCGTTGCTTGGTTAATCAAGCATGGCAGGCTCTTTTTCCAAGAGGTTTTGCGCATTTTCTTCCCGAGGGGACGTTTGATCACAACCCTTGTATGGTCTTCACTGGCCATCAACATCGTAATAAGCCTAGGAGTTTTAAGTTTATGAATATGTGGACTCACGCTCGAGAATTTAAGGAGGTCGTCGAGGCAGGCTGGGCTAAAGATAAAGTAGGGACGCCTATGTTTAGAGTTAGTTGTTCGAAGATTGAAAGGACTTAAGTATGAATTGAAGAACTTGAATAGAACTTATTTTGCGGACATGGTGAATATGTGTAACTAAGAGGAGTTGAGGTTGGAGGCGGTTGAAATTCAGCTGCAACAGCAGCCTGCTAATGCAAGTTTGCGAGAAGTCGAATGGGAACTTAACAACAAGGTTCAGAAACTGCAGGAGACGAAGGGTGCATACTTTAGCAATTAGCGAAAGCTAAATGGGTTAAAGATGGGGATGTCAATTCTGCTTTCTTTCACAGCTCTGTTAGAGCGAGGAGGTGTCATAACACTGTTTCGGTGATTAAGGACGTGAATGGGCATGAATGTTCGACTAGAGATGAGATTCAAGCCGCTTTGTCTAACAAGAGTTGCTTGGGTCTTCTTCTCACCTGGTGCCTGTTAGTGAGGACATAGTTAGACGAGGTAAAGTTTGTACAACGGATCACTAGGCTGTGCTAACTAGATCTGTTTAGCTATGGAGGTTAAGGAGATTATTTTCAGTATTCATAAGGACTGGACTGCGGGGCCTGACGGGTATTCGAGCTTATTCTTTATGGAAGCATGAGATATTATAGGAGAGGATATTGTCTAGGCTGTCAGAGATTTTTTCAGATCGGGGAAGTTGCTTAAACAGGTAAAAACTACTACTCTCACGTTGATCCCTAAGGTTCAACGACCTCAATCTATGCTTGAATTTCGCCTTATTGCTTGTTGTAATGTAATATATAAATGCATTACCAAGATTATGAGTAAGAGAGTAGGAGGGGTCCTGGATGAGATTATCGCTCCTAATCAAGGAGGATTTATCTTAGGTAGGAATATACTTGAGAAAGTTTTGATTTGACAGGATTTTTTTCGATTGTATAAGAGGAAGATGGCGTCTCCTAGATGTCTCTTTAAAATTGATTTGAAAAAGACGTATGATAGCATAGAGTGGACCTTCTTGGACCAGATGATGAGTGCTTTGAACTTTCCTTTAATTTTCAGAGGATGGATAATGGCATGTATTTCTTCTTTGTCTTATACCTTGAATGTGAATGGGGAGAGTTTCGCTTCTTTAAGGGCAAGAGAGCACTGAGGCAGGGTGATCCTATGTCACCATTGTTGTTTATGATCTGTGTGGAATATCTCTCGAGAGTACTAGGGTATGTCAAGGACACCTATCCGTTTCGTTTTCATCCTCGATGTGCTCCCATGAGGTTGTGTCATCTTATGTTTGCTGATGACTGCAAGGGAGACGTGCCTTCGATTAAGGTACTTCTACAAGGGTTTACTTCTTTTAGTAAGGCGTTGGGGTTAGTGATGAGTATTGACAAGTCGAACGCATATTTCGTAGGAATGTCTCTGGCGGCTAAGGCCGAAATTCTTCAGTTTCCAGGCTGCTCTGAAGGAGCTCTTCCTTTTAAGTACCTTGGAATTCCGATCCAACCTTCCAAGCTTATGAAAAGGGAGGGGCTTCTCCTTCAGGAGAAGATTGTTATCAAGATTAGGAGTATAGGGGCGCGTAAGCTTTCTTATGCTGGTCGCCTTACTCTAGTCCAGTCGGTTTTCACCAGACTTCACTCCTATTGGGTGATGATTTTCATTATCCCTAATTAAAGGAATGTTGTCTCGTATTATTGCTGTGTGCATGAATTTCCTTTGGGCGGGCTCTCATGACTATCTTCGGGCACCTTTAGTGGCTTGGGAGGATGTGTGTTTGCCTAAGGCTGAGGGGGGACTGGGCTTGAGTAACCTTCAGGTCTGGAACCTAGCTCCGGTGGGTAAGTTAGTGGCCTGGATCTATGAGGAGCCTACTAGATTGTGGGTTAAATGGGTTCATAGCTATTACCTTAAGGGTCAGAGTTGGGCGAATTATGAGGCAGGTCCGGGACTTGGGTGGGGCTGGAGGAAAATCTGTAAGGCGAAGAATGAGCTGAATATGCATTTCGTGAATGAGAGATGGAAGGGGGACTGTATTCTATTAAAGATGTGTATGAGTATCTGCGTAAGAAAGGGGTGATTGTGGGCTGGCACAGGCAGGTCTGGTGCAGATGGGCGGTTCCTAAACATAAGATTATTGCTTGGTTACCCTATAGAAGTGCTTTGTGAACAACATCAGGAGACTATTTCACATTTATTCTATAGTGTGAATATAGCTCGAGGATCTTGGGTTTAATTGAGGGCAGGTTGGGGTGCGATTTCCGAATCAGATCAGGTGCAGGTGTCGCTCCTTCTGAGGCTTCGTCGCACGAGATTTCAGAGGGGCATCATTCGAGCGACTTTGATTGCTACTGTGTATCACATATGGGGTCAACGTAATTGGAGCAGGTTGGAGGGTGTTTTAGTGGCTCCTCATATAGTGTGTCGTATTATTCAACGTGAGATTAGGAGTCGTTTTGAAACTATTGTAAATGGGGCCTTGGCCAGTAAGGACCAGGGTTTGATTGATGGTTTGCTGCTATGCATGTAGGAGTAAACTTTGTAACATATTTTTTGGTTTAATATACTTACATTTTCATCAAAAAAAAAAAAACTATATATTTATCATCACTATGGTCGTCAAATTGATGCTCAATACGGTTGATCTTGTATAAAATTGTCCTATGACACAACAAATAAGATTTTTTGAACCTAAATAATTTATTAGCTAGCTTTATACAGTACTGTATTATTTTGATGATTATGTTGTATACTTAATTTTTTTTTTTTGTTATTCTATGTTGTGTCGCTATATTTTTGAAACTCCACGGTGTTCTCTCGAACTGCATTTTAACAACCACATTTAATATGAAGGGTTGATATTCAGTTCAAAGATCGTTAATTTGAGTAGCTTTATGTACAAATGGATGATTCTTGGTGGACTAAAGTGAAAATGTAGTGGGTTTATGGAATATTGAATGTTCTAATAGGTGATCAAAAGAACAAGTTATGAGGCAAATTATATATAGGATTTTTTTGTCATAAGATACCTAACATTTAGGTCTTCTGTAAATAAGACACCTATAATTTTATTTTTTGTCCTAAAGCATTTTAAATTTACATTTCTTTGTTAAAAGGCACCAAACCCCAATTTCCGTCAAAAAACCGTCAATATTAACGGTCCTCTTCTTTTAATCATCTTCCTTTATTCCGTAATCAACCATTCTCCCTTGATTAAACTCAATCAACCCTCTTCACTTAATCAAACTCAATCAACTCTTTTCTTGGACCCTCATTTCTTAATCAAACCCTCTTTACTAGCTACTCTTCATTTGCAATAATCCCAATCAATCTCCACTACTTAAGTCTTTTTTGGATGGAAATTAAGTTTTTTTGGGAGGGAAAATGGAGTATATATTATTGCCTTGTGGGAAGTAAAGAGGATGAGAAAGAGATAATAAAGGTAATGTAAAGGGAAAGGGAAGGAAGATGCTGACTGAGTTTAATTAAGGTAAGGGTGTTGATTAAGGGTTGAGGGAAGAAGATTAAAGGATGATAACTGTCAATATTGACGGTTTTTTTACGAAAGTTGGTATTTGGTGCCTTTTAACAAACAAACATAAATTTAAGGTGCTTTTGGGCAAAAAAATAAATTATAGGTGCTTTTTTGCAGAAGGCCTAATTGTTAGGTGCCTTCTGACAGAAAACTTTTATATACTCCCTCCCATCCAAACAATCCTTTACACTTACTATAAATGGACAATCCAATCAATTCTTTACATTCCTCTTTTGGCAAAAAGTTTTTACCTTTTAATCCTCATATCTTTACTCTATTTACACAAAATGCCACTACTTTTTCCTTACTTTAATTTTGGTGGACCCATAACATAATTTGATTTACCAATAATATCCTTACTTTTACCATTTTTTCTTAAAATTGATGAAAATCCCTATGTCAAGGATTGTTTGGATGGGAGGGAGTATATGGATTAAGCGACACCACCATAACATAAGAGAGGTTAAAATAGAAAATTCAGAAGTAATTCTACTTTATTAGCTAGGCAAATTAGAAAAATGCATAGTCTATGTAGTACACATGCATTATCAACTTTCAAAACTTCTACTCCGTACAATGCATGATATGCATGGTTTAGTAATTGCCATACAAATCACAAATAGTTATACACACCTACCTAAAGGAGTTATACACAGAATGTTGAAGCGGTTTAATTTCTACTCGCTGCCCTCCATCTCGTTCATTTGTTTATCATTTATATTTATTGTGGAGATTATTTTAATCAAAGACAAACAAATGAACGAGGCGGATTGGAGGGAATAGTATAGTAATATATGAGATGGATAGAGTATTGGAGTTAGAAGTATGCATGCTAGTTATGAAGGAGTTATGTCCACTGTCCTACGGATTAACCCGCTTAAGTCTATGTATCCGATATGCCTTGCTAGAGGTCGATGTCGGGTTGACATGTAAATAGGTTACATGTCTGGTAGTCTTAAGTGGGCCCATTGGGTCACACACAATATGTATGGGATATTGTTAATATAACGGCATATTAATATATCGGGTCAGTAGTAATACGACTCAGCTGCGTTGTCAGGTTATGTTAATTAGAGTTATACTAATAATCTAATTATGGTAATTAGAGTTATATGGGAATAACCTAATTCTACCTTCTCATCTCCTATATAAGGAGGTTCATATGATGAACCATAATAGGGAATTAAGAGTATTGACTCATAATATATATACGGAGTATTCTTCTTATAAAAAGAGTTATAAGATAGATATAGAGAGAAGTTGTGAGACGGTCTCACGTACCTTTATACTAGCATATACGTCGCAGTTCTGTACCCGTGTGGATACCAAAGGAGGCATCACGTTTGGGGTGCTTTATTCTGTCCGTAGAGATTATTTATTCTGTCCGTGGGAATTATCTATTCTATCCGTGAAGATTAATTATTCTGTCTGTGGAGATTATATATATTTCTGGGTTTATTATACTTCTTATTAATACGTTGTTCCGCTGCAAATAAGGTATAATTGTTATCCCTCTACTTTTGTCTTTTCAGTTAATACTCGTAACAGGTCCTTGGGTTTAAGGGTTGTAACCCTACAAGCTAGTGTATAGATGTGCTTACATTTTATTCAAACGCTCGGCTGCCAAGAGGGACATATCGTCATCCACACCTTTGTTTGCGCTAAGCTTCTCCGCAAACTCTGTGCCGAATTCTTCATTGCTCTCCGCCTTGTTTAATGCTGCTTCAACCTCTTCTTTCGAATATTTTCCACCCCTGCAGTAATATTACATCATGGATGTTAGAGTTAATGCTTCAAAAGAAGCTCATTTAAGAGATATTAACTATCCCATATGGATCATTTATGACTACTAATATGTGTTTATATTTGACTCACTAAAATGCTCTACTAGTTGTGTACAAGAGAGGACTACATACACCACACGCGCGTGCGCGCCGAGCACGAGCCGGGCTTTGGTAGAATGCCTGCGGCGCACCGCTTGCGGGTAATTTTTAGTAGTCGGATTCCTTTTTTATTCCAGAAGCATCTTTCAAATCAGTCAAGTCCTCTGTCATTTCCGAGACTGATTGTGTGCTTTCTCGAGACTGATTGCTATACTGATTGTGCAAGTTTCCAGTGTGCATTTACTGTGGCACATTGAACTCTTGCTTTTGCTCCACTATATATACTGCTCCTCTTTTCACTTCAGAAACACCAACTCACACACACTCCTCACACACACTCTTCCATATACTTCACATTTCATACATTTCTCTCTGTTCCGGTTAAGTTGTTGGCAAACGTTCTTGGCTGTATTCAACCGTACTTCACCTACAGTACTGAAGTTACGGAATAGTTGTGGAATCCTGGGAGTTGGGTGCCATTGAGGCCGTGTGTAGCAGACGGGGCATAAATCAACTTTAGGACAGTGACGTTCTAGTCGCGACACAGCTTCTGTTCCTCGTTTCAGATAAGATCTAACTCTTTTCTTTCTCTGCTTCTACTACTACCGTGATAACAATGGATGGATGATAACACATTAATGAACGAACAGTGAGCACGTACGCCAAAACATTTTAGGGCTAAATTCTGTATCATTTAACTTGCCCAATTCCCATCCTTGTTAATCAAAGTAATAGAAGAGCATTTGTTAATAAACCATCCACATTCATGGATCCATTTTTTCTCTTCATTTTATTTCATCAGTTTCACCTCACTTTTTCTACCCACTTTCTCTCGCTCCTATAAAAAAACTTCAGTATCCATGGGTTGATTTTTTTATCCTCTTGGATACCCGTAGGCCGTTCCACATTAACGCATTCTCTTTTTTTTTTTGCCCAAAATTAAAGGAAACAACAAAATAAAAATGTATTTTTGACCCACTCCTCTCCCCTTTCTCATCGTGGTTCTATCCTTAGTCAAGGATAAAAATTGTGAATCCTTCATGAACGATAGCGAACATATGGATGTACATCCATTTTCTCTCCATCCTCCCCATGAATCCATTTGATCCATGGATCTCTTGATGTTAGGGGTTTGATTAACTCTTGATTGATTTGTTTGTTATTGTTGTCATCATTGATTTGTTAACAAAAGTATAATTGCAGTCTAAGTCATTAAGGGGGGAAAACATCTTTACTTTGCAATTAATAAGACGTGTTACTTGATTGTCTCTATTGTTACTCGTAATTCATTAAGCCTAGCTAAAAACGTGGATTAATGATACGGAGTAGTATAATTGATGTAAAAGCCTAATATTTTAAAGTGGCTAATATACTTAAAGTCACTTGATTCTTTATACTTATTACAATAATTTCGTTTTATTTTATTGATCGGAAAATCGAAAGTGAAAATAAAATGAATTGGATAGAGGGATGGAGTGGGTTTTAAGGGTTGAGACTGGTTACATTACTCCATTGTCATCGTTACTTATTTATTAATAAGGGCATTATATTAAGAATGAAAGCATGGATTAAATAGGGGTAGTTAAGGGTTAGATTTGAAAAGTAGATCGAGTACTAACTCTTGTTTGTAGGTGTTTAAGGAAACATTGCTAAAGTCGGAGTAGTAGTTCTTGAGTTTGATTGTCTTAGCAATTTCAAACATGGGGTTTTTCTCGGGTCCTCCAACACCATGAAGCCAATTGGCACCCTTCTCCACGGTGCGACCACCAAATTGTGTCTTGTGTATACGACCACCGATTCTGTCCGTTGCCTCTAAAATTAAGAAGTCATGAATCCCTGCATCCTCAAGTTTCTTTGCTGCAGAAATTCCTGAAATTTGTACGCATAAATACTTAACATATAAATTTAAGATAGTATAGGTATTGAAGAAGTAGATAAAACCAAGTCCTAGAAATAAGTCTCTAAATCAGTTTAAAATATGGCAAAAACAAATGAAATTAGGGCAAAAACTAAAGTCACGTTGCATGGAAAATAAGATTATACACTTGGTTGTACAAAAATATTGTATAACTAAGACAAAGTTTTTGAGTTTTTGTGTTTTTGTGTATATTTATTGAGCTAATAAAAGTTTCTGAGTTGAGTTGTAAGTTTTTGAGCTTAAACATTTATGTGATTTAAATCGACAATTTTACACTAAAGCTCAGAAAGTTTACAGCAAAACTCGAAATCTTTGTAATAAAGCTCAAAATCTTAAAAGCAGTTATACATAGACTTATGTACAACTGGTTGTATAATCCTCTAATTGACATTGTGTAAGTGTGCACGGTAATCTTCTAGGTGTCCGTGAAACAATTTTTTCATGACACCAACATGTACATAAATACTCAATAAATTTCATCAAAATTTATGAGTTATATCACCAACATAGGAAGAGTCATATCAGCCACATAGATACGGAGTAGATGATTATATATATATGGATCGATGTACATGTACATATACATATAGACATTAATATGCCTACTTGATTTATTCTATTATCACATTTGTAATTTTGTATAGTAATGTACTTTTTCTTATTGAACGATGAAAAATAATTTCTCACCGGACATTCCAGCTCCGACAATGATAACACTAGTAGGTGCCGCACCAGAAACTAGAGCAACCGAAAGTGTCATGAACAATAAAACTAATAATATCTTCATAGTTTTAACCCCCATATTTATTTTCATTTTCGTAGTTTTTAAATATACAAAAGAATGAGTAATTAGTACGTACAATTCATATTCCAAGGACAGACTAGTGGCACTCTCCTTTTTATAACCCCTACAAAGTTTGCAAAAAATTGAAAACGTGCACATAAATAATTGTAAATCTTGCAGCATAAAGTCTGTAATCAATTACCACCCTACATTTACTATCCGATACCCTGGATTTGGCTCGTTATCATCAAAAATAATTGCAAAAGACATGTCCAAATTGTGAGGCTATCTCTCTGTGTTACTCCGTGATCACGATCGCCCCACTGGCCACTATAGACTATGGACTATTAATGTCGTCTTACGGATTGCATTTTCATGTACTACACTACATTATTTATATACAAAGTCCACATTTATTATTCCATGTACATTTGTTGAGTCGCGTTTTACATTATTATTATTGTCTTTTATTTTACATTAACAAAAAATTATAAAAAATAAAATAAAATTGATACTTTTAATTTATTCATCAAGACGAATCAAACAAGATCTCACATGACTATATTTTTCTTATAGATGGTCTAGATCGAATATTGAAGATTTCTTTTAGTCGTGAATATTGTCCAAAAGATAAATGTACACATTGAGGGGGCGTTTGGTTCATCAAAGGGAAAGAGAATGAAATCAACAAAGGGAAACATAGGGAAAGGAATGGGAGTACCCCAAATTTAAGTTGTTGTTTGGTTTCAATGAAAGAGAATGAATTTCACCCAACCTTCACTCAAACTCAACATTAGCGGTGTGCCATCATATTATTTATATTTATGTAAAATAAAAAATTATAAATTAAAAAAATTAATATCTAAATTATAAAAATAATAAAAAATGATTTTTGTAGTATCTTTTGATAATAAAATACATGTAATATAAGGAGTATTATTTTTACACTTTTTTAATTGTAAATATGGTAAATATACGGAGTAATAATTACTACAATACGATAAATTTTAAAAAATGTGTTTTCTTTTTAATTGATAAATTAATGTATCAAAAATTATTTTGACCCAACATCGACTCATATTTGACATGACCCGAAAGTGTGGTGGTGTTCGTAATGGTGGTAGGTGGGCCTTGGTGGTGGTGGTCGTGGTGGTGGTGGGTGGGCTTTGGTGGTGACGGTGGTGGTGATGGTGGCAGTTGTTGGTGATGGTGATGTGATGACTAGGTTGGTGGGTGGGGGAAAGGGAATCCAATTACCTTGGGGGGGTGGGGGTAAGAAGGGAGAGGAGTTTGGGGGAAAGGGAGGGGAAAGGGAATGATTGATTTAGCTAAACAAACACAAACAAAGGGAATCGTGAACTTTGATTCCCTTTCCCTTTCCTGAATACCTCATACCAAACAGCCCCTGAATTTGAATGGAGAGAATAAGAAAAGGTTAAGTAGTATAAAACCCTTGACAGAATCACGAGGTTGAAAGATGAATATTTTACCAATTATTTATTATAATATCTCACATATTGAATAAAAGTGGGTAAATCAAAATGGTGTAGAGGGAGTGGTAAATATTACTCGAAATACTACCCGAAAATTTTGGGCATAGAAATTGAGGATTGTGGATGAGCAAATATTACTCGAAATATTTATATCATCGTTATATTTGTAAAATTTCGTTATATTTGAATACTATTAGAGTATTTGTTAAAATTGGTTACATAATATAACTCGAATACCCCAAATTGAAAAGGTTGAATCATGAAGGAGCCCGGTTTCTGCTATTGTTTGTTTACCATAAATATATTATGGTAACATACATAATATAGCTTGAATCATAGTAGCATACATGACTGAAACGTATTTGCAAAATATTGTAATGATATTATCAGAAAAGTTATCGAAAATTGGTGTATATGCTCGAAATATTTCGAGTAATATTGCCGAAAAATTGTCAAAATATTCTTAACTACTACTGCATTATTGACATTTGGTATTTAGGGAATATTCATGCGTGATTGTGAATATATTATGGTAACATACATAATACGGAGTATAGCTCAAATCATGGTAACATACATGACGGAAAGGTCGGAAACATAGTTGCAAAATATTGTAATGATTATAATAGAGATGTTTTACATTTAAAAAAAAAACATTTTTGATACGTAAATATAATTATAAATAAAGTTTATAATATATTGTAAAATAATAATATTGATAAAAAATTAATTTATGTTTAAAACAACCGGTACACTTTTTTTTATAATTTAATTGAAGTTGATAAATATTATAAACTTAATATAAATCGAGTTAACTGCAAAATTTGAGGACTTTCTATTTATGTGAATATAAAATTTGAGGACTTAATGAGTAATTAGCAAAAAAATTCGAGGGACTAAGTATGCAATATATTTGTATAAAGTAGAGTGTTATAAACAAAAGCGATGAGAGAGTCAGGAAAAGGGAATGAAAGAAAGGGACTGCGCCACATCAGCTAACTTGGATCCTTCTTTTATATAATAAAGATAGAGATAGAGATAGAGATTGTGCAGCTACAAATGTTTTTATCAAGTGTTCAGGTAAGATTAGTAAGGATGATACGTATCCAAATTTCTTTTACAAAAATAATAAGAAAAACAATTAACTCATCACCGTCGGCACTTTACTTAGAACACCAGTATTAATTGCACAAATGACAACTTTGTTTAATTCTAAAGTAAATGTAGCAATTCTTAAAACTAGGAGGGAGCAATTAAGGTAGTGAATGTGGTTTTTGGTTTCATGAAATTGTTATCAATTATAACAATTTACAAATAAACATTTTCTTTATCTGATCTCTCCGCAATTTTACATTGACCTTTAAATAAATTACGGTTTTTGGTTTCGGGTTTGTGATGTGGTTTTCAGTTTCAGATTTGTGTTAAGATTTTCGGTTTCGGTTTCGGGTTTTAGTTTGTGTTTCACTTTTTCAAAGATGACAAACGAGGGACCACCTCTACATAATATTTATAATGATGAAGAACTCGAAAAAATTAATATCGAGTCACGAACAACGATTTAACAACTCCAAAATTCGATATCCAACGATCTTATACCGACAATGATATATACTCAACGACACTATCCAATAAAATGTTTGCTAAATGTTTCTCAGATAGTTGGAGTATAATATTACTTACTAGGAATTACGAAGTATATTTTTATATATCTACGATCAATGAAAAATGATGGATTTATCAAAAATAATTACATTACTAATCTATTACATTACTAATTTATCAAAAAAATAAAATAAAATTATATATTTTATCTTATATATTAGAAGTTACATTAACGATTTCACTCACCTTTCAATAGTGTCGAAAAAGCAAATGCAAACAACCAAATGGAACGGAGGGAGTAATGTTTTAACTTCTATTCAAATTCTACAATTATTGGACATTACAAATAGTATATGGACAATGATCAAAGAGTCCATTAGGATGGAAATGGGCAGCAACCTCAGGATATATACTTCCTTATCCATTCATGGTTAACACAACATCGGTCCAATCTGTTGTAGACCCTACTAGTTCCATGTTCTTGCTTATTATATATTCGATGTGTACATAGGGCCAGTAGGAGGTGTTAATGTGCCAAATTTGGTTAGCTTTCCCACACATTAAACTTGTTAATTTTCCTATCGCTATTGTGAGATTCGTGTGAGATTATCGCCCCATTCGAGCCTTTCTCACCTTAGCGGTCTCCCTTGTGCCTTTTACGTGTTTTTGGGTTATTTTTCTATTATTTCGATGGGATTTCATCATCCGAGAGCATGCACGATCTTGCATGGGCATGAGGGAGCGGAATATCGTCCAAGACATGTCATGAAGCAAAATCTCAAGCAACAAAGCATGGAACTATGAAAAAAAAGAGAAAAAAGGCTACCACCGGGCGAAACTTTCATCCATCAATCAGGCGAAGTTTTGCCCGACGGCATTTCTGCCACTCAGAGAATCTTTATTAGGTTGAACCATTAGACGAAATGACTGGGCAACTCCTCACCCATAGATCGAAGTTTTACCTGACGGTAATCCCATTCCAGATTTCGGAAATGCGAAGAGAAGTTCATCGGGTAAAGTTTCGCCCAACGACATTTAGCCAGAAGTTGCAGAAATCCGAAGGGCAAAGTTTCACCTTGTGAAGATCCATAGGACAAAGTTCTAGCTCAAAGACAAAAGTTAGAATTGGATTTTGTTTTAATGACCCATTAAGAAGCTTTGTATAAATAGAAAATTCCTAGTTTTCTACCAAGAGTGTTTGATGACATTCCATTAGAAGAGATTACTCTTGAGCACTCTAATTAGAAGAATCTTAAAGTTAATTATTAGATTGAAGATTTTGCAAGAATTTAGTGACAAAGTTCTTCTTCTTCTATATTAATGACAATCTTCATCTTTTCCAAAATATTATTATCCATTGTTGGTACTCTTTCCTTCTTCTCTCTCTCCCCTAATTAGTCTTCTAGTTCCTTCACTAGTTTATTTTTCTCCCTTGTTTCTCTTGTGTTATTCTCATATTTAGTTATAGATTTCATTGGTGGTTTTATTTTCTCGTTGTTTATCCTACATTCAATATTGCCATTTTATAGTATGGATTGTGATATTTTTTTTCCTCTCTTTCTCTTTGTTTGTCTTATAATTCCTATGGGTAGTGAGTAGACTTTTTGTTAGGGGTTAGGGGAGGAGAAATCGGAGTAGCATGAATCGAGGATTCATGCATTGTGAATTGTTGTGATTTTTATTGATTCATCTTGTTTGGAATTGTTGTGTTTTTGTTGACTTTGGCCGGCCGACTTAGTTAGCATAGACATCCCTATGTCAATATGGGGAAACTCGGGGCATAGGCAATTCCATCTCGTGATCGTAGTTTAATCGTCGCGAAAGCAAGATTTAGTAAGGTTGGTAGAGAAACCGTAAGACGACTCTCCCTCTGTCAATTTGCAACCAATTCTTTGACCCCATGTTTGTGTGACCCGTATTTGATTCCCTGAATCCTCCTAACATATTTTCCCTTATTGATTTCTCATTAGTTATTTTATTCATCCTTAGTCTAGCCTTAAACCCGACTCCCCTTAAGACCCCAAACATACTTAGGCTTTAACTTGTTAACCTTTACCTCCGTCCCTGTGGATCGACCTCGACTTACCATTACACTACGTAATAGTTGGTTAGGAATCATAAATATCGTTTGAAGTGTGTTGAATGTGCGACAATTCAACATGCATCAAAATGGCGCCGTTGCCGGGGACGGTGAATAGTTAATTGAGTTTTAGAATATTTGTGTTGGGATTTAGGTTTCATTTTATATTTTTTGTCCTTGCTAAGAGACTCACCGCGCGTTTACTTGAGTTTTTACCCATGAATATTTCGTCTTTTAAGTTTTTCACTCCCAATACGGAAAGAGCAATTCGAGTCCTATATCCCGAAGCAACAATTCAACATTGTGATTTCCCACCAATATAGTTATCATCCATTTCTTAACACCGTATATCAACACAATCCAAATCTTCTTCTTTTCACCAATATAATTATCATCCATTTCTTATCCAAATCCAAAATGTTGTTTGCATTTCATTTCACCGAATCACTAGCGCGCGTATTCTAAAATCGAACGGTATCTTAGTAGAGGCCGCTAAAGTGCGGGCGGGGTTGGGTGTCCTTTGTGGGCTTCCCAACACGTACCTTCACCCCTTAGTCAGAACCTCGGTTTCCGGATGTCCGAAACCGTTGGCGCACGAGAGTCATTCGATATACGGTACCCGATAATGTCGGCATCGGTATCGTAATGCAAAGGGACGAACCCCATAAGCTCTAGTATCGAAGTTGCCATACTTTGTGCAAGGTCCACCCAAAATATAGAGTGGGTTCGAATGGGCCCGAACTCCCACAAAGTTCGGTGGCGACTCCATTTCGATTTAAATTTCAACCCGAGAACCCTCTTACATGAGATTCATTCGCCTACCCAAACTCACGTGTGGCCGCCGCGTCGGGGTGGACCTATGTCATGCCCACAGAGTAATATTTTAATTGGAAATTATTTTAATGTTCATCATATTGTTTCATCGTCAAGTGGTGGTATGAGGCCCCTGATATTAGCTATGAATAAAAATGGTAAAGTGTAAAATCACACGTTTACTATTTTTTCCTATTTCAATTTCTCTACTGTAAGACTATGTTTAAAGGGGGTCTGAGCAAGAGTCTGAGTAAGAGTCCGAGACTGAGACATTTTGAGTTTGAGACTCATACCCGGATAATGTGGTTGGTACGAGTCTAAGGCTCAGAAGGATATAAGTTTAAAGGGGGTCTGAAATTGAGTAGGCTCAGATAAGTCTGAAGTTGAGTCTTTGGTTCAGTTCATTCAATTCAGTTCAGTTCCGTTCAGTTTTGTTCAGACACATTCAATGTTTAGTTCAGTTCACTTCAAACAAGTTATTATTATTATTATTATTATTATTATTATTATTATTATTATTATTAAATAATATTAATTATTGTTATTAATATTATTAATATTAATATTATTATAATTATTATTAAATATTAATATTAATGAAAATTTTATAATAATTAATATTAATATAATAATAAAAATTAATATTATTTTAAATATTATAATTTTAAATATTATTTTTATTGTTATTGTTATTAATATTATTACTATAAAATATTAACATTGATTATATTCTTATTATAATATTAATATTATAATAATAATAATAATAATAATAATAATAATAATAATAATAATAATAATAATATTATTATTATTATTATTATTATTATTATTATTATTATTATTATTATTATTATTATTATTATTATTATTATTATTATTATTATTATTATTATTATTATTATTATTATTATTATTATTATTATTATTATTATTATTATTATTATACTAGTTGGAAAGCCCGTGCGATGCACTGTAGACACCCACATTTTGACCGCCAGGTGTCTATAACAGTTTCCGAAAAACATCCGATGATGATCAGACGTAAACATGACTTAATACGCTCGATTTGGACTCGAAATCAATGGTAATTGGCGCGAGCTTTTAGCGGAGTGAAAAACTCACCAAACTGACCTCAAGTCCAGGCCCAGTGGGTCATTACCAGTCAAATGAGACTAATTCGGGTCAAAACCGACCCCAAGGGCAAACCCGTCTTTTAGCAATCGAGTCAAACCCCGGTCAAAGATATTCCCGAGCCAAAAATATCTGGCACGCGACATTCGGAAATCCGATTCGAAGTCAGATTCCTTACAAAAATCAGCAACAAAAAGCATTAAGCAATTCCATAAGAGATAAAAATGGATCTCCAAAAGGAGTCTCCCACCCGGCTAGGCCCACTCGATCGAGTGGGCTCACGAAATCAACCAAAACCGGAAGCCTACTTCACCCCAACCGGTGTTTTCTTCTCTTACAAGCAACATTTTCCTGCTCAAATTCGGAATCATATTCCATCCACACCACTTGTTTCTTCCTCCCGAAGCAAGCCATTTCCTATCCAAAACAGGAGTTTCTTCCCATCCAAGCCAGGAAACCTCTCCTATAAATACACCCTCCTACACAACAATTACAATTCACAACATTCAAGTCACATCAACAATTCATTCATACATCCAACACATCCATAACATCCCGACATCCAAATACTAACCCGAAATTCTAGGCAATTTTAGGCAAATCATACACAAATACCAACCCGAAATTCTAGGCAATTTTAGGCAAACCATATACAAATCCGAGAGCAAAACTCGCCAAATCCCCTCCCTAACCATACACACCATAACTCTCCTATATACATTTTAACGCTCCCGCGCCTAGACCGCTATTACGAGTTCATTTTCGAGATAATTAAGCATGTAGGTTGAGGGTGTTACAAATCCCGTCTTCTCTCTTTTCCTTCTCTTTTTTCTAGTTTTTTCCCATTTTCCACGTCGTTCTAGTCGCGGCCTTTTTTATTTCCTTTTCTCGTTCCTAATATCGATATTATCGTACTATTTTCGAAAAGTATTATTTCCTAGGATTCGATATCGACTCTATAGTCGAATATCGAATCTAAAGGATTCAATCATTAAAACTATTTTAAGCATAATCTCATTGATGCCGAAATAATCGTCACATAGTCTTAAAAAGACTAATTATGACATTACAACGCGGAGGAATTTATTTCGGTTCAAAACAATTTCTAAAAATGTTTTTCTTCTTCTCTAATAACAATCACTCTTAGTACTGGATCTCGATTTCGTAGTCGAATATAAAAATATTTACGAGTTTTGAAAATCTTAAGTCGGGTATAAATTGTGCCATATTTTTACACGACTTAGCGAAATCATCGGTTTTCAAAAATTAATAGCAATTTCAAAACTTGAAATCGAGTCACCACTCGAACAGGGGGCACTCGATCGAGTGCCATAGCCACTCGGTCGAGTGACACCCCAAAATCGAGGCAGAAGCTTTTTCACGAAGACCACTCGATCGAGTCCCTCAATGACTCGATCGAGTGGCCCCTAATAAGTCAAAACCGTGAGTTTTTAGCATATCTCGAACCTCGATAAATCTTTTTCAAACAACTTGATGCGCACGGGATTGTCGCCTATCCAACGCGGTTAAACAATATTTATAAACCCCAGAATACTACTACTACGTAGTAGTGGTAAGTCGGAATCGATCTACAGGGACGGTCGAGAGGTAGTCGATCGAGTCAAAGTCTAGGAGTGATTGAGTCGAGAAGGGGGCTTTTGGTCGAGTCAAACTAGATTAACTAAATGAGCTTATGTGACTAAGGTAGGAAACTATTGATGGGAAAGGCGTTAAGGAGAGTCGGGGAATCGGAAATAAAGACAAGAGTCTACTAACGCAAGAATTATCACAAGATGTATAAGGGAGGTTCCACCTTTCGGTTTCCCTACCAACCAAATCTAAACCCGCTTTCGCGACGAATAAACTAAGGTCTCTAGACGGAATTACCCAAACCCCGAGTTTCCCCATATTGGTCCGGGTGAGTTAAGTCAACCTAGGTGATCAAGCTAAGTCAAACATAACACAACAATCCCATTAAGACAATATCACCCTCAAATGCAATAATCTCACAAAAGATGAAATCTTTATCTATTATTCCTCCTCTCCTAACCCCCTAACAAAGAGATCTACTCACTAATCATGGTAGTTAACAACAAAGCATTCACTAAGAAGAAAATAATTAAAGCATGTATAAAAACTACACTAACAAATATACTAATGGAGAAAAGGGAGAGGAAAGAATTTTACCAACAATGAAGAGATCTAAAGAGGAAGAAGAAGATTAATAATAATAAAAATTGAATCTTGAGAGAAATACACAAGAATTTGTCACTAATCCATGCATAAATCTTCAATCTTCAATAAGAGAAATAAGAATCTTCAAGAAAATAAGACAAGGGTTTTGTCATATAAACCCTTGTAAAACCCTTGAATCTTCAATATTAAAACTAATTCTTCAATAAAGATGGCAACTTTACTACTAATAATGGAGTAATTATATTAGTGTTGGATAAATCTATTAATTATTTTAGAGAATTTTCTAAGAGAGCTTTTACTACAAACTACTATTGCTACTACAATGGAGATTTTCTATCCTACTCCTAAGAGGCACACTTGAGGCTCACTTTGGCTCTAAACCCTAGGAGGGATATATATAGAGTTACTTAATGGGTTGCACAAACTTCAAGGCCCAAATCCGATTTCTCTTAATTTTGCTAGACCATCACCCTTTGCATCTTCATGGGGTGAAATTTCGCCCCGCGGCTTGACGTAATAATCCACCGGGTGAAATTTCACCCGGTGAGATTTTCTTCGTTTTTCGCGTTTTCGACCCGTCTTCACCATCGGGCGAAGTTTCACCCGGTGGGCGAAATTCCGCCCGGTCAAGTCGCCGTGAAAATCTTCAGGGATGAAAAGAAATGCCGCCGGGCGAAACTTCACCCGGTGGTCCATTGACTCTTTTCCGGTCTTTTTCTTCGTTGATCAGTTGGATTACTTGAACTTTTGGTTGTGTGCTTTGCTCTTGGACCGTATTTCTCTCATGCTCGTAGAAGCTCAAACACGTTTTCGGTCGAAAATCCTATCAAAATAGACAGAAAACTACCAAAAACACGTAAAATGCAAAAGAGAGACACTAATGTGAGAATTACGCAAAATATGACGATAATCGCACTCAAGTCTCACAAAACAGAGGAAAAACGGGTCTAAATGGGAGGAAAAATGGTCCAAATTTGGCACACAACAATTCTCCCACACTAAACCGTTGCTCGTCCTCGAGCAATGACCCAAAAAGAAACTAGCTACTACTACTAAGCTAGACTATGCTAAGCCGATACGAGGCAATTAACGGGCCCTCTCCGTCCCTTCAACTCACATCGAGATACCCATGAGGTAAGGTACCTCCATGCAAGGCAAATTGGGGCTTGCTCAAAATTGGGGTTGCGACTAACACACACACAAACACAAAACAAAGAAGACACTCATAGAAAGATAGTCGCAACCAAAGAGAAAATAAATCACCGAATCCCTCATCGAAACGGCGGAGAAAGCACCGATTCGAGCTTAAGACAAGCGAGAACACTACCAAGCTAGTAACACAAATTGACATGGACAAGATCCTAATAGGATGACAATCAATCAATAAAAACATTGAAAATTTACCAAGGTCCTTCTAATTCCACTAAAGATGCCTACAACGGGACGATAGATGGAGTGGATAAGTGAGAACCATGGAGTTAGTAAGCACTGTAGGTAAGTGTTATGTCGTCTCCTAAGCTAAGCCTAGAGGGTCGTTCCAAACTCGAGAAAGCCAATTAGACCAAAAAGGATGGATAAGTGTTTGCAAAATGGTAAGGATTGCCAAATTTACCGCTATTTTCCTTCCTCGGGACTCGGTCCTCTAGTAGGCATTTCACGGCAATAAGACAATCAAGGGATTATTTGTGTTTGGGAACGATTTTCTTGAGATTTTGATTTTCTTTTTCGGTTTTTCTTTCCCCATTATTTCAATCGAGGTTTTTTTTTTCAATGCCCTTTCTTCTTCATTTTTCCCTTTTTCTTTCTTTGAAAAGCCCATTTTTGGCTAGATGTTTCATTTAAGGAACAAAGTAAAGCATATTTTTGCAAACTTATTTGTGGAAATGGGTGAATGGTAGAGAAATAGGCTAGTCGGGTGTGCACCCCCTTCGAACCCATAAAAGGATGAGAATTTTGGACTAAAAGTGGCTTCTCAAGTAAGGTCACCTAAGAGAACGGGGAACGGTAACCAAGGCCTTATCACTCCATGGGTGGTCAAGGTGGTCAAATGCAAATCCTGATGTAGACTCCTAGTAGAAAAGATGGACTCATGGTAAAAATCCAATACAAATATTGGTTCAAGGTCATTCTACTAGAATTATGTCCAAAAAACAAAAAGGGACACTAACAATGAGTAATAAACACTCGGCCTAATCTCAAAATCGGGTTTTCGAAAACTTTACCTAGACAAGCTATACACAAAATAAAAAGAACACAAAAAGGACAAAAACACAAGGAAACAACACAAAATAAAATGCACAAGTATAGCCAAGCACTCCATACTCCATTAAGTCAACACAATCCACAACCACCAATTCCAAAATGTTCACCAAGTGAGCCTCCAAATAGCATATATGCCCAAACTCCATGCATAAGAATGAAGGAGAAGGAATAAATGAAGGTAGAAAATATTACCGCGCGGTCTTCATTTCATTTCCGCTACCTTACGTATCCATGCAAAATGGTTGAGGGTGTACCTACAAGATGGAGAATGCAAGACAATACAAGTAACACAAAAACGAAAAAAAAGAAGAGAAAACTAAAAAGAGAAAAAATTTGATAATTTTTTGGTTTTTTGGTTTTTAAAGGAAAAATAAGAAAGATAATGGATAAAAGGATAGTAGATCCCTCCCCCACACTAAAACTGTGCATTGTCCCCAATGCACGAATAGGACAAGAATCGAAAAAAAAAGAAAAAGAGAAAAGAACGGAAAATCTTTTTGAATTTTTATGATTTTTCAAATGTTTTTGGATTTTTCAAGATTTTTCGAATGTTTTTGTATTTTTGAAGATTTTTCAAATGTTTTTGAATTTTTCAAAGTTTTTCAAATGTTTTTGGATTTTTCAAAAATTAAGGGAATAAAAAGAAAAGAAATGAAAGATGAAAAAGAAAGAAGAAAAATAAGAAAAATCGATAAGGGAAGAAAAAGGACGTAGGTGTAATCACATCACCTCGCCCAGATTCTGCACGAATCGGGAAAATTAAAAGAAAAAGAAAATTTTGGATTTTTCAAATGGTCTTGGTGCGATCGAGTCACCGAAGACCGGGAGCAATAATCAGGTCCTTCTTCTCTAAGGCACCTGCAATAAACCTCACGTGTGTAACGACCCAACTAGGATCACGGAGGGGCTTACAATTCCTCAAATCAACAAAATGACTCATTACAAATCAACCAACAACATAATTTATCAAATGCCAAAAATTGGCGCTGCAAGGACTGATAGTGAACGAGATAACTTAGACAAGAGAGCAGACTACTGGCGACTGACAATGACAATTGACACCCCCACACTAACACTGACGACACTCGACCACTCACATAGGACCTAGGGAACGAGGTGGTGGTGGGTAGTAAGACCCGGGTGGAGGCATACCGAAAAATCTATCAAAGTAGCTTTGTTGCTGCTGCAACATCCGTTGGTTCTCCTCCGCCGCCAACCTTGCTACTTGGGCATCCCTAGCGGCGTTCCTAGCCATCTCAAAACTGGTCCGGGCGTACTCAAAACCATCCCTAGAGTACGCGTACGAGCCATGCGCAGTATCGCGCGCATCTCGGGCCAAATTGTAGGCATCTTGGGCCAGGTTTAGTGAGGTTGTCGAGTTATCCCAAGTCTGACGTGTACGGTTATAGACTTCCCCCCATTGGTTATAAAAGTCCTCTGATCCAAAGAACGAGGAGTGTCGTGGAGGACTCATGTTAATGTCCTCTTGAAAACCTGGGGTAGACTGGGTGAACGTGGAGTGTCGGTGTGGTTCAAAGTCTGAGAAATTTGGGGTGAAAAATTGTGAGGTCTGGGGTTCGGGTTGGTGGGAGGAAGAGGGTGCATGTGATGATGACGGTAAAGTCCAATAACCCTCATCCCAAGAGGTTCTAACCTCTGGTTCCTCCTCCGACACATCTACGACCTCTATATCATCGTCGCCAAAATCTAAGGGTCCCTCGGGGTATTGAACTATACGAAACTTACCTCGCGTGTTATCCCAAATGTATTCCCCGGACCTCTTCGGCATGCCGAAGTTCTCTTCAATGTCTAGCCTAACCCAATTGGGGTTAGGCATTGCAATAGCGCGCAGCTCAGTAATCTTATACAGAAACAAACTGTTATAATCCCCTTTCTGGGGCCACACAAGAAAAGGACAATAAACTTCATCTATGAAAATTCCCGCTCCATCAACTGGTGCTAAAGCGCTAAAATCGACTTTTAAGGCTCTAGCTAACATCACTACAACACCGCCACAAGATATTCTCTTGCGGCCGCCCTTCGCAATCTGAGCGAAATGAGTAGCTAAGGCCTCAGACATATCGATCGACGGGTCTCTCTCCGAAACTGCATCTTCTAAAAGCTGAACAGCTAAAGCACTACATTTGTGATGCGTATCATAGCTCGACAAGAATGAGTTAGCTATAATGCGCGCCACATACCGGAGGATGGGGTTTCGGATCGAGAAAGAACGCATCTTTCCTCCCTTGAAAGTCTTTTGGCGGGCTATTTTAAACCAAAATCGATCTCGGCCGAATTTATCGTCCCGAGTCTGGCCCGCCCTAGGCTTTCCAAGGACTGAAGAAGGTAACCCAAGCAGTGCACCGAAGTCTCTCAAGTTGAGGACGTACGAAGTTTCTCGCAACTGAAAAGAGACAGTGGTATTATCATCACCACTTAACTCGAAAGTTGCGAAAAACTCGCACGTCAATTTCTGAAAAGTTTCCTCCTTAGAGGCATAAAAATTGATGAGACCAAGACTTCGGCACATTGCTCGTACCTGCGATTCTATGCCCATACGCTCAAGTACATCTCGAGCCGCCCAACGAGTTGGCTCGAGACGACAGACCCAAAATTTTTTACATTTATCAACATGAGCTTTTTTAGCGAAATAGAGACCAGATAAAGGTTCACTGAAATTACGACGGATTTTCGGGTAACATACCTCGAGCGGAACAGGTTGTTCGCTCGGAACGGCTCCTTGCATTTGAACAGGCATCGGGACAGATTCGTCCCGAGCCTCGGCCGGTTGCTCCTCGGACCTTGACGATGATGTTGACCCCGAACTACGATTAAGCATTGATGAAATCCTTTTTCTTGCCATTTGTTTCACTCTCTTCATCCTTGATGCTTGAAATTTGATGATTATGTGTTGACGGTCTCGATTTGGGGTTTGTCGGAACTTGAACGATTTCTCAAAACAAACTCCAAGGAAGTGTTAGGAATGTGATGAGGATGAGGAATATATAATTTGATTGAATTTTAATGGAGGAATGAAAGGATTAGAGGTGGTTTAAGGTGGAGGATTTGGGGTTTGTTTGGGTTTTTGGGGTTTTGGTTGAGGAGAGAGATAAGAAAAGTGGATAATGAAGATGGGAAGGGGGGTTTGGTTGGGTAAGGCTGCCGCGGGGTGAGGTTTCGCCCGACGGACTTCGGGTCGGTTTTCGGCATTTCCGCGCAACTTCACCACCGGGCGAAATTTCGCCCGGTCAGACTCCACCGGGCGAAATTTCGCCCGGTCGGATTTCCGTCAAATTCCAAGTCGTAAAATATTTTTACCTGATAAGTGTAGTTTGTAGTGCCTTTTTCACTATGTTTTGGTCCCATTTCCTTGTGGAATCGCTCCTTGGGAGCGATTTATGGGCTTCTTATGCTTCCTTTAGTTCGTTTCAGGTTCCCGAGACCGATTTGGAAGAGTTGGAGCGATTCTGACTCGATACATACACATTTTGGAGCCAACGGAGTAAAAGAACGATGACTCGATGCCTTGGAATCGACCCCGAGACTTTGGGACCCATTCCCGGGCCTCCTAGACCCGATCCCGAGTCCCGAGAATCGACGAGAAACCCATGAGAGGCAAGGAAGGACCAAAAAGCTCTTAAGGGAGGCCTACAAGACCCATCCCGGTCGGGAAGGCCTCATCCCGTCCGGGATGGGGTGCACATTTAGAGGTGCTACTGTGAGGAGCCCGTCCCGGCCGAGAAGGACTCGTCCCGGTCGGGACCATCTTCCCGGGCGAGACCATCTCGTCCCGGGCGGGAAGGAGGAGAGGCAGCCGCGCATCACTTTCTTTCTTCTCCTTCATTCTTGTATTCATATATATACTTCCCTCTTGTATTGTTAACACATCTTATCATATCCTAGACTAATTTAAGCCTCCATTAAGCATTCAAACCCTAGATTAGTGTTCCTCACATTAGTTTTAATCTCTCTTTAATCTTTAGTTAATCATTGTAATTAGTTCTTGTATTAAGAAGTTCTTGAAGAATTCTCCAAGCTTGACATCCCTGGGGTTTATTTTGGGTTCTTATTTATACAAGATTGCATCTTTTCATCATCTTAATTTTGGTATAATCTTCCTTTCTCTTGTTTATTGTTATTTAATCTAGTTTCAATCTTTCTATATTGTTCTTGATATTGCTCTTGTTGTTTGTAATGGATGTTTGGTTTATGATGTTGTTTTCTATTGTTATTGTTAGTTTCTTCTTAATTATGAGTGATTAGTCTTCTTGTGGAGTTAGTAGGGGGATTAGGGGTAGATTATGGATGATTAGGGTTGATTAAGGGAAAAGGGTAAATCTTTGTTGTTAGTCACATTGTGGGCACTCCATGTGTTTGTTGATATGCTTGTGTGAGTAGTAGTGGCCATGCTCCCTATACTTGTGTTCATCTCCTCATTGTTTGTCTATCTTGTGGTCATGTTGAGAATAGTCGTAGTCACGAGAGTGCGGACTAGGGTCTACGTAGCGAGAGCCCGGACCCACCTTGACATCGGTCTAAGTAGCGAAAGCCCGGACCGACTCTAGCAACTACGAGACACCTATACCCTTGACTACCCAATTACCCATCTACACTTATGAACCCGACCTACCCCACTTCCTTTCATATTTGAGTTCATCCTCTTAGTTAGTCATCGTTTACTCTAGTTTATTTGTTAGTTCGATCATTAGCATTGTTTAGCATTGTTTTAGCCTAGTTCATCATTAGCTTAGTCATACGTCTTCCACCACCATAGTTTACCAATTGTCGCTTCCTTTTTGTTTGTTTGGTGATTTAGTCTCGTTCTTAGGCCGACATAGTCTAAGCCTTTCAATACCGTCCTCGTGGATACGATCCCGACTTGCCCTAGCTACCCACTAGGTCTAGCCGGTTGTTTATTGACGGTGGGGACGTGACAAATCCCTACCATCATTACCGCAGGGCGAAATTTCGCCCGGTGAGATTCCACCGGGTGAATTTTTGCCCGACGGATTTTCCGTCAATTTCTTAGGTTCGAGCAAGTCGCCATCGGGTGAAGTTTCACCCGACGGACCTCGGGCCACAATTCCACCGGGCAAAACGTTACCCGGTGAGATCCTCCACTCCGAATAAGCTTCTTGCTACGAAAATTTTTCCAAGACTTGGTCCAAACATCCTTAGCTTCTTCAAAAATACAACTTATCTCCTCAATCCAAATTGCTTACAATCATTTAAAGCGCAATTCCAAAAATTCCTGAGAGAAATCTTCATGACTCCTGCAAGTACCAAAGAGAAAACAAACTCCCAAAAAATCTAAAATCTATTGTTCGAAGAAGATAAAAAGGGATGAGAATATACAAATATTTACAATGGTGGTTATTATGGACACCACCAAACCGAATTGAATGTTTGAGATTAGTTGGGGTTGCTTAAAAAGCAACCCGAAGGGTCTTGTTCATTGGCTCCAATTTCTACACTGCCGGTCTTGAGATTTTCTCTAAATTCCGGCATACCCATAAGTTGTGCTACCTCGGGAAGCATTGCGAACTCGTCGGGAATGTCTTCATCGGAGGTTGCACCAAGTATAAACAGGGCACCGTCATCCTCTTCATCATCGTACTCAAGATCTTTGGTAGAAGGTTCTTCGTTTGATGGGAACTCCACCATTTGGTTCCAAAACTCCAAATTAGGAGGATCTTCAGGAAGGAACGCGGGAAGCAAAAATTGGACCATCTCGTTGGCAACATTGAAGGATAAACGTCCTCGCTTTACATCGATAATCACCCCACCGGTAGCTAAGAAAGGTCCTCCCAAAAGGATAGGATTTCGCTCCTCGATTGGCATATCCAAAATGACGAAATCGGTGGGGATATACAAGTTCCCCACATTAACCATGAGGTTACGGGCCAATCCGTAGGGCTCCTTAGTGGTTCCATTGGCCATTTGCACATTCGCGGGGAAATACTCCAAATCTTTAACATAGATAGTGCGAGCGATATCCAAGGGCATCAAGCTAATGTCGGCACCAAGGTCACATAGAGCTCGATCTATCAAGACGTGGTCGATGGAGCATGGAATGGCAAAACTACCCGGATCACCTAATTTGATAGGAATTGTGACTCTAGGGTTAGTTCTTGGAGAAATGGGAGTTCTTTCTTTCTCGGTGGGTTTCAAAATGATGTCTCGGATGTAATCGGAAGGGGTAGGCATAGAAGGGCTTGTATCAATGTTCTCGATAAGGTCGGTGAAGGTTATCATTCCCAAAGTTTGATCATTGAATAGGTTTGGTGGCTTGTCATTCAAAGGAGGTACCTCAATCCTAGAGAGTAAATTCGTATCCTCTATCGGAATTTGTTCAATGACAAATGCAAGGTCTCGTACAAGGTACTTTGATGGATCTCTCCTCGGTTTTTCGGTTACATCCTTGACCACATTCTCATCGAATTCAATGATTGAGGGATGAGATGTAAGAGCTTGTGAGTCAAAAGATTTCACCGGTTCCTTTTTGCACATTACCTTAGTGGCATTCACGGAAGCTTGGTTGGTTGAAAGAATCGGTCGGCTCTTGGGAAGATTGAGCTCGCGACGCGGCTCGTGCCTCTAAAGCTTCAAGTCTAGCTCGGTTTGACGCATTCTCTCTCAACAAGAACTTGATAGTTTCTTGAATGTCATAAAAGGGTTGAGAATTACCTTGGAAGTTCCTTGGAGGACCTTGATTAGGTGGTGGATAAGCTCCAAAAGGAGGACCTTGATTAAATGGAGGATGAGTTCCAAAGGGAGGTCCTTGATTGAATGGTGGATGAGTTCCAAAGGGAGGACCTTGATTGAATGTAGGATGAGTTCCAAAGGGAGCACCTTGATTGAATGTAGGATGAGTTCCAAAGGGAGGACCATAGTTTGGTCTCGGTGGTCCTTGATGATAGAAATGACCTTGATTTGTGTGAGGAGGCCTTCGGTTGATAATGAGGTTCATATGAATTAGGATAAACCCTTTGATTGGGGGCTCTTGGAAAAGGATGTGATCTTTGAGTCGGCGTGGAATGAAATCCGGTCCCCAAATTAGGATTTCTCGTTTGAGGTTTTTCATATGTCTCTTGAGTGTTGGCTTGATGAACGCTCTCCTTTTTCACACAAAAGTTGGAGTCGTGGTCATATTTTCCACAATGATCACAAGGGATATCTACCCTATACGGCTTTGGAGGCGAGATAGATGTTCGCTTAGGTGGTGTAGTTCTTCTTGATGGGGGTGATTATTCTCGGTGGAGAGACTCTTCTTGGTGGGGGCCTCATTTCGGGTTGGGAGGTGTCCCTAGCAACCATAGCTTCAAATCTCTCAAAAAGTTGAGCGAGTTGTACTTCGAGAGTGGCCTCCATGTCATTTGATGATTCCGAGTCTCCTCTAGATTCACCCTCTTGTGATTCTTTATCAAACATATCACTTTTGGCTATCTTGTCAAGAAGCTCATGGGATTCATTCTCGTTGAGTAGAAAAAAGTCGCCCTTTGCGGTCGCATTAAGAATGTCCCTAGCATCGGCGGATAAGGAATAGAAAAATGTTTGGAGCAAAAGCCAATGAGGGATACCGTGATGTGGGCACTTCATTTGTAGAGTTTGGAATCGATCCCAAGCTTCACTTATGCTTTCATTATCGCCTTGTCGGAAAGTTTGAATCTCCATTCGATATTGATTGGTCTTGGAAGGAGGATAGTATTTTTCTAGAAATGCATTGGCTAATTGATTCCAAGTTTGGAAGGTATCATCGTGGTGGCTTTGTAGCCATCTCCTAGCATCATCACGAAGGGTTTTGGGGAGAAAAAGTCTATGGAATTGGCATGAAGTAAGTCCATTCAACTTCATTCCAATTAGCTTCTCTTTAAATGTCGCTATGTGTTCTAGAGCATCTTCTTGTGGAAGCCCAAGATAAGTGTCTTGTTGGACTATGGCAATTGAAGAAGTCTTGAGCTCAAAGTTATCGGGTATGTTTCCATATGCGACGGGAGAAGAAGTTTGTTCATGGGTGGGTTGGGAGTGAGATCTCAAAGTAGGCATGTTTGTTTGTAGAGGTGATTTTTGAAGAGGGAAGAAGAGGGAAAAGGAATTTTGTGAGAGTTTTGAGAATGGTGGATGGGTGAAAAGTTGGTGTAAGATATGGATGAGGGTTCACTTTGGTTGATTTGGATTCCGAAATAACAATATCGTCTCGCTTGCACCGGTATGGAATAAGCAATGCCAAATATGATTGTTCCTGAACACAACTCAATTCAAAGATGAGACTCCTAGCACCGAGCGGTACTAGGGTAGAAAGAGAAGAAAGCAATTACTCAAATACAATGACAAAAACTCAACTAACTGATCACCGTCCCCGGCAACGGCGCCATTTTGATGCGCGCAGGATTGTCGCCTATCCAACGCGGTCAAACAATATTTATAAACCCCGGAATACTACTACTACGTAGTAGTGGTAAGTCGGAATCGATCCACAGGGACGGTCGAGAGGTAGTCGATCGAGTCAAAGTCTAGGAGTGATTGAGTCGAGAAGGGGGGTTTTGGTCGAGTCAAACTAGATTAACTAAATGAGCTTATGTGACTAAGGTGGGAAACTACTGATGGGAAAAGCGTTAGGGAGAGTTGGGGAATCGGAAATAAAGACAAGAGTCTACTAACGCAAGAATTATCACAAGATGTATAAGGGAGGTTCCACCTTTCGGTTTCCCTACCAACCAAGTCTAAGCCCGCTTTCGCGACGAATAAACTAAGGTCTCTAGACGGAATTACCCAAACCCCGAGTTTCCCCATATTGGGCCGGGTGAGTTAAGTCAACCTAGGTGATCAAGCTAAGTCAAACATAACACAACAATCCCATTAAGACAATATCACCCTCAAATGTAATAATCTCACAGAAGATGAAATCTTTATCTATTATTACTCCTCCCCTAACCCCCTAACAAAGAGATCTACTCACTAATCATGGTAGTTAACAACAAAGCATTCACTAAGAAGAAAATAATTAAAGCATGCATAAAAACTACACTAACAAATATACTAATGGAGAAAAGGGAGAGGAAAGAATTTTACCAACAATGAAGAGATCTAAAGAGGAAGAAGAAGATTAATAATAATAAAAATTGAATCTTGAGAGAAATACACAAGAATTTGTCACTAATCCATGCATAAATCTTCAATCTTTAATAAGAGAAATAAGAATCTTCAAGAAAATAAGACAAGGGTTTGTCACATAAACCCTTGTAAAACCCTTGAATCTTCAATAATAAAACCAATTCTTCAATAAAGATGGCAACTTTACTACTAATAATGGAGTAATTGTATTAGTGTTGGATAAATCTATTAATTATTTTAGAGAATTTTCTACGAGAGCTTTTACTACAAACTACTATTGCTACTACAATGGAGATTTTCTATCCTACTCCTAAGAGGTACACTTAAGGCTCACTTTGGCTCTAAACCCTAGGAGGGATATATATAGAGTTGCTTAATGGGTTGCACAAACTTCAAGGCCCAAATCCGATTTTCTTCGTTTTTCGCATTTTCGACCCGTCTTCACCATTGGGCGAAATTTCACCCGGTGGGCGAAATTTCGCCCGGTCAAGTCGCCCGGTCAAGTCGCCCGGTCAAGTCGCCGTGAAAATCTTCGGGGATGAAAAGAAATGCCGCCGGGCGAAACTTCGCCCGGTGATGACTCACCGGGCGAAACTTCACCCGGTGGTCCATTGACTCTTTTCCGGTCTTTTTCTTCGTTGATCAGGTTGATTACTTGAACTTTCGGTTGTGTGCTTTGCTCTTGGACCGTATCTCTCTCATGCTCGTAGAAGCTCAAACACGTTTTCGGTCGAAAATCCTATCAAAATAGACAACTTCGATCAACCCACATCATATTTACATCTTCTAACTCGTTTGCTCCTTTTTTGTTATCGCGATTGTTGTATTGTATCGTTGGTTGCATTGTATTTCCGGGTGGTATGCCGCTCGTATATAGTAATCTATTATCTCACCTTTTTCTTTTATTTCGTTGTTTATTTTATTGTACTAAAATGAACATCGCATGCTAAGACAACTTTGACATTAGTTTAGATTCATTTAAACGACTTAGTCAAACATAATTCACATGTTTAGTCAAAAAGTTGTTTGCATATCATTCAACCGTCAAACTAACGCGCGTACACGAACAACGAACGATATCTTAGTAAAGGCCGCTAAGTGCGGGCGGGGTTGGGTGTTCTTTGTGAACTTCCCAACACGTACCCTCACCCCTTACTCAGAACTGTGGTTCCGGATGTCCGAAACCGTTGGCATACGAGAGTCATTCAATACACGGTATCCGATAATATCGGTATCGGTATCGCAATGCAAACGGACGAACCCCATAAACTTTGAAATCGGAATGGGCCGTACTATGTGCACGACCCACTACGACATAGAGTGAGTTTGAACGGACCCAAATTCCCGCAAAGTTCGGTGGCGACCCCACTTCGATTTAAATTTCAATTCGAGATGCATCTCACACGAGATTCATTCGCCGCCACAAACCCGCGCGTGGCCGCGTCGGGGTGGACCTATGTCATGTCCACAATTTGGCGACTCCGCTGGGGATACCTGATGTACCACTTGTCATTGGGATTCTCAGGGTGAGACTCGAAAAGAAATCGTTCGACAAGTAATGTACGCGTTTTAGTTCGATGGTTCATGCATAACCCAAATCTTTCCCGGACCGGTTACTTGTGACCGACGTCCCACTATACCACGGTGCATTCCTAAATGGGTGCACTAAAGACTTCGGTGGCGGAACTCGCATGGGTCTTACGGCATGTTCTAAGTCCAATTCGGCTTAGGAAGTCCGTCCTGATTTGCGAGAAAGTTGTCGTCGTTGGTATAGACCCTATTTCGACCGACCGAGACTTAGATTAAGAGCATAAATGGTGTCGTTATACTGATTCCGTGACTACATGCTACTTGATTTACATGTATTTTTTCAAAAACCGTCATTTCAAAAAATGCATCTTTTCAAAATCACCCAATTTTCAAAACCCGAAATACCGTTTCGGGACCCGTCTTTTCAAAAATATTCAATTTTCAAAAATCGGAATGCTGCCGAAATTTAGACTTAAGATTTGACTCAAAACAAAGCCTATTTTCTAGCCGGCATGCTGCCCATTTCAAATTTCGAATTTCCGATCCACCATTCGATTTTCGAATTTTCAATTTTCAAATCTTCGAGATGCCATTCTCAATTTTCAAATCTTCGAGATGCCGTTTTCGATTTTCAAATCTTCGGGATCTTATTTTCAATTTTTAAATTTTCGAAAATTTATTTTCGACATTCCAAATATTCAACTTTTCAAAAACCCGGTCCTATTGGCCCACTGCCAATTTCAGGCCCATCTTCTCAATTTTCAAAATTCAATCATTTATCAAAACCCTTCTTGTCCTTGGACCTACCGTAATTCGTGTGTCGGGTCTTTTCATAGGTCGTCGAAGGTCTATAGCGTCGAAACTCCGTCGATCCTACATCATGGGTTTCTTCCCCATCCTAGTCCGCCTTTTTCTAAATGCATAACCTACCAACACGAGTCATACACTCGTAAATGGAAGGTTCGTCTACACTCGAGTCCTAACTAGAAAGTCTTACGCGACCTTTCCCTCAAGCAGAACGGTCCCCACGACCTTTCCTAAAGGAATTTCGCCCACCTTTCAATCCGTTACTCGAGTCATCCCAATTCTAGAATCCTTTAACTTAAGGGTCTACCCTAATCACAGGGCTTTCCTTATTCAAGTCGAGTCGAGGGTCTCTAGCGTCGAAACTCTGTCGATCTTACATCGCAAGTTTCTTCCCTTACCCCGTTTGTCTTTCCTCGAGGCCGACTCAACCTTTTACAAGGCATAGCCCTACAAAAAAAAAGGTTAGTGGTCCTTACATCTAAGGGTCACTCGTCCGACACTCGAGTCTTAACAAAACCTTCGATCTCACTTGGGGGCTGCCCTTCAGCAGCAGAGCGATCAATCACGATTGCTCTAAGGGTCATGTCTTACACGTGTCGTCTCACGTACCCCACTTTCGAGCCACTTAGATGTCACACCATCTGAGTCTTACCAGAGTCTTTAGTCGCACTCGGGGGCTGTCCTCCACCCGAGCAGTCAACCATGGTCACACTAGGGAGTACCCCATGTCCATCCTACACCGGCGTCCTTATGATGCCTTCTTCGAGTCGTACTTATGCTATGAATACTCGAGTCACCTAGGGTTAGGTCACCATGGTTGGTCCGAGCACGTGATGCGGTCAAACACGGTCGCCCCATTTTCGGACTCACCCTTCCGCATCTCGAGTCTAAGTCGTGGTCGTTAATTTGTCTAGGTCAACGTTCGAATATCCCGATCTGAGAATCCTAGTCATTCCAGTCACCCCGGGTCGTGTCTAGTTTGACTCCCTCTCTTGCATTGCGCAAAACCGAGTTTAGGTGAGTCGTGGCACCTGTCGAGGACCTTGCCCTACAAAAAGAGAAACAACCAGCCGAGCATCCGAAAGTCCGGATTTGATTCGAGTCTAAGTCTGAGTTCGATTCTAGGATACCTTACATCCTAATTTTCAAAGACAGAGTCAGAGTCAGCTGTATTCTGTCCTTTTTCAAAATTCAATAAAATCAGCTTTCAATATTCCATCTCTCATATATGCTTTCCTTATGTGTTTCCGAGAACATGATTAACACCATCATACACTGTGAGCACATGCACGTGACTATTATAGGCACATAAATAAATGACTGCAGGAACTGAGGCCCGTGTTTTCCCTTACCTATTCCATGTCTGGCATAGACAGCCACATAACTACCCTTAGCAAGAGCGGTATCGAATCCTTTGAGAAATCTAGGTAGTCTCCTAGTTTGGGTTCAAGACGGGAGGCAAGCCCATTTCCCACAATAAACACCCTTCCAGTAAGATCGACCAATCCCTACCTTAGGTGTTAGTCTGACCAACAGAAAAAAAGAGAAAAAAGAAAAAAACTGGACAAAAAAAAATCGAAAGTCCAAGGAAAAAGCAAAAGGCCAAAATAAAAGAGTTGGTCATGATAAAAAAGAATTCTCAACATCCCCCGACCATATACGCTCAATCCCATGACCGGGGCTAAGAGGTGTAGACACCCGCATTTTGCCTACTAGTGTCTATAGCAGTTCCCGACAAAACACCCGATGATGATCGGACGCAAACGTGACTTAGTATACTCGAATATGGGCTCGGAATCAATAATATCCGACGTGGACATTTAGCGGAGTACAAATCTCTCAAAATCAACCGCAAATTCAGGCCCAGTGGGTCGTTTCGAGTAAAATAAGACTAATTTGGGCCAAAACCGACACCAAAATAAAAACCGTCTTTTGGCGACCGGGTCAAAACCCGGTCAAAGACGAATCCGTCCTCAAAAACAGCCTGATGTGCTTCTAGAAGATGGCGCCCAAATACAAAAATCAAAAAGTCAACCATTTCCTAAAATGGCTCGCCAACCCTATCCACTCGATCGAGTGGATTATATTGACCTCACTCGATCGAGTGGAGCCAAAAAACCCGGAACAGACCCGTTTTCTAGGGCACTCGATCGAGTGCACTAGGGCCACTCGATCGAGTGACCCTAGGTCGTAGGGTATTCTCTATAAATAACCCATCAAACCCTTCACATTTTCAGTTTTGAAAACACTTAGAACATCCTACATCTTCTACCCTAAGTCCTACACTACACTACACTACAACCCTTAGCAACCCTAATCAAAAACCGAGTCCTTGTCCCTCGAAAAACCGACAAATCATCCACACACACACACACACCATAACTTTACATACATCCTCGATACTCCCGCGTTCCCGTCGCTATTACGAGTCCATTGCCGAGGCCTTACTAAGCATGTATGTTGAGGGTGTCGTAAACCCTATTTCTATCTTTTTCCTATCTCGATTTATATGTACATTTTTATACTTTATATTATAATTACGTTAGTATACTAACACTAACATTTAACTTTTGTTTACTAACATTTTTACTATTGTTTATTATCGTCATTAACAATTAATACCGTGTATATGTACATAATAGTATTAAAGTTTGGATCCTAACACGTTTGACTATGACGACCATCCAAAGTCCGTTTAATCCCTTTACGAGTCCCGAGGGAGGTGGCACCCTTTCGAGGAGCGCCGCCCCAATGTACTCAAGGGCGTAACAAGATCGTGGTCGTTCGTAGTTGAACGTGTAAGACTCCATTTCTAAGATTAGTGTGAAATCTGTTGATGCGAAAATCGACATCACATAATTCTCTAAGATTAGTATCTATGTCGTGACGCGGAGGGCTACAATTTCGTCACTAATCAATTTTTTCAATCCCATAATAACATATTTTCATAAAATCCCGATGACGGTCTCATAATCGTATAGTACACGATTATGACACCGAGAACCGAGTTGAATTTCAATAATGCAATATTTTTATTCAACTCGGTCAACCATCGACTTTAAACAAATAAAAAAGAAACGAGCCATGCCTCGTACAGGGGGCACTCGACCGAGTGCTATAGGCTACTCGATGGAGTAGCACCCCAAAAACCGGGCAGTAGCTACCTTAAAGGCACACTCGATCGAGTCAAGGCCATGACTCGATCGAGGGGGTCCTGTAGCCTGAGAAAACCGAGAGCTTCAATGCATCATTCGAGCCTCGTCTTTTATACGGCTTTAGTCGCCACGTGCAAAATCAATCACGTGATCCTCTTTTTCAAAACTCATGCATATCACTTAACTTAAACGACTTTGATCGAAGTCTTTCACGATTAGTATTATATCGATGACTCTTTAGTCGTGTCCGATATATGGCTAATCTAGACGCCATTTTTCGATGTGATAAGTCGGGACAAGGCATTGAGGTTCGGGATCGGGCTAGCATCACGCCTAGGTCCTATGTCTCCGTCCTTCGTTTAATACACAACATAATGTGTATTTAATTGAGGTTCGTCCATCTATTTAACTTACGGTCTAGTTTGTATTTATTATATACGGGTCCGTTTCTTGTTATTAGTTATCGTTTTGTGTATTCCGATTTATTCTATCTTTTATTGTTTGTAATTTTTTTGTATTGGCCGGGCTGTGTTTCCGCCCGTGTATTTTGTACGTATTTACGAGCTTTGTTTATTTTGATGCTTATCGCTTTATAAATGAACCTCGCATGCTAAACAATTCGACTATAGTTTTGATGCATTAAAATGACGTAGTTAACCCATAATTCGCATGCTTAGCCGAAAACGCTGTTTGCATTCATTTAGTCATTTTACTAGCGAGCGTACACGAACACGAACGATGTCTTAGTAGAGGCCGCTAAGTGCGGGCGGGGTTGGGTGTCCTTAGTGGGCTTCCCAACACGTACCCTCACCCCTTACTCAGAACCTCGGTTTCCGGATGTCCGAAACTGTTGGCGCACGAGAGTCATTCTATACACGATAACCGGTGCAGATGGTATCGGTATTGCAATGCAAAGGGACGAGCCCCATAAGCTCTGAAAATGAAATGGGCCATACTTTGTGTACGGTCCACGACGACATAGAGTGGGCTCGAATGGGTCCGAATTCCCATAAATTCGGTGGCGACTCCAACTTTGACTTAAATTTCGAACGACCCGAGAACAATCTTACCACGAGATTCATTCGCCTACCCAAACCCGTGCGTGGCCGCGTCGGGGTGGACCTACGTCATGTCCACAAGAGGTCAACCAACAAAAAATTCAAAAAAAAAAAAACGATGACCGTGGTCAACGATCAACCCAAGTGAAAGTCCTTTCACCGGGGTACGGTCAATTCAAAAATCATCGAAACCCATGCCATCAAACAGAGGAGAATCGGCCAAGCTAGTCAGCTAACACCTCATTTAGCCTTCCTACGTTACAACCCTCAAGACCTTCCCGAGACCTAGGCTAGAGACAGCCGGGAATTTTGAGGATTCAAGCTCCATAGGATACACCCTAACCATTAGGGCCAGACATGGAAACCAGATCCCGCATTATCAAACCTACCCTGATTGAAGTTCGAGTCATTTTTACTCGACTTCCCCCTTTCCTACTACATTACGGTACCTTACCCTCGAAGCCTTAGCTCCACAAATTGAGCTCCAGATTTCGAATCATCAAAGCCACTTACGACCTAGCTCCACATTTCCGAAAACATCCAAACCAGTTACCAACCCTAAACACGGGAACTCAACTTGGAGTCGGCATAGAACATGCCCAAATAGTTTGCACCACCTCTGGGGGCTACCCCGGAGAATGCTCACAGTCACAGGACCAACATCCTAACTATTCTAGCCCTTTGATCAAGACATCATTGAGAATGCACCTTGCCTACACCATCGCTATGGCTAGTTATACACAAAGCCCTAATAAACTAGGCATCATAATATATCTTTCAACACTGAACTACGGCATGGTTTGATTTCACTACACATGAATACGTAGGCAGCCTTTCAACAAGGGCACAACCACCAACATTGACACATTCAAAAAGCACCGTCATCCCAGTCACGACACTGTCATGTTCTCAACAGGTAGCTTTGTCATCCTGGGGGCTTCTCCTAGGCAGAAGTTCTCCATCCACTCACATAATCCAAAAGACTTTCAAAATCTAGCCACCTTTCTATAGTGCGTCCTAGTACTCAGCTCAGTCGAAGACAAGAATCTGTTAGGGACTCGAAGCTGCACCCTACCTTGGGAATATACCCCGAAAAAAAGATCCAAAAGAGCACTAGTCTACAGCACTGCTACTGTTGAGTCCCGCAGAAACAGTCTTATTACAGATTACTGCCATTTCCCTATAGCATATCTATCCCATTTCGATGTTTGACCGTGTTGCCACTCGCCTAGGCTACGGAATGGCGCAACTTAAGAATCTTGTCATCTTAGGTGGCCCACCCCCTACCGAGTCACGGTCCAACCCCTCAGGAGTCCAGTCGTGTCTGTCAACTCGTCATGTTATGTCCGGAGTCGAGTCTGTCGGTATACCTCTCTCCTCGAATTCCCGCTTTAAAATTTGCAAAACTTAGCCATTTGAGAAAATCCTTTTCGACAAGGTCAAATTTCAGTCTATTTAAACTGCAAAATTCTTTTCTACCCCTTTCAATTTTGAAAACTTATCTCCTAGCACGTGAGTTGCTTTCAGGACTTCGATTTCAAAATAAAGCAAAAATCATTTTCCCCAGCGCAAGTCAGTCTATAGATGCTAACTGCATTTCCTGTACGCTATCTTGCTGTCTCCTGTATTTGCTATTTCTACCAATATATTTAACATTTCAGGTACCGGCTTGTACTTCCCAAAGGAACATCAAGTTTTTACTTCCCCAGTGTGATTCGGTGTTTCGCCTAAATGTTACATACGAATTGCTATGTGTCGGCATCATACCAGTACACCCAGACTCGAGAAGGAAGTATCCTCGCAAAAACTTCCCAGCGGAAAGCCCAGATACACCCATAGCTTCCTATGCAAGCTCCCGCGTAATTCTGAATCAGGATGTGTCTGCGAACGGGCACACCCACGGCTTCCTAGGCAATCCCCCACGGGATTATTAGCACCCGCTCAGGTATGATTTCAATCTTATGGCTTGCGAGCCCTTTTACGCACGTCTAATGAACTATAAACGACCCGATCAGAAGTCTATCAGGTCTTAATCTGCGATTGGCCTGTAGCTACTCTGAATTTCGCCTTGTCCAAGCGTCAGCCAGAGTGGGGGCTCTGTAGACACCCACATTTTGACCGCCAGGTGTCTATAACAGTTTCCGAAAAATACCCGATGATGATCGGACGTAAACATGACTTAATACGCTTGATTTGGACTCGAAATCAATAGTAATTGGCACGAGCTTTTAGCGGAGTGAAAATCTCACCAAACTGACCTCAAGTCCAGGCCCAGTGGGTCATTACCAGTCAAATGAGACTAATTCGGGTCAAAACCGACCCCAAGGGCAAAACCGTCTTTTAGAAACCGAGTCAAACCCCGGTCAAAGATATTTCCGAGCCAAAAATATCTGGCACGCGACATTCGGAAATCCGATTCGAAGTCATATTCCTTACAAAATCAGCAACAAAAAGCATTAAGCAATTCCATAAGAGATAAAAATCGAATCTCCAAAAGGAGTCTCCCACCCGGCAAGGCCCACTCGATCGAGTGGACTAGCTCACTCGATCGAGTGGACTCACGAAATCAGCTAAAACCGGAAGCCTACTTCACCCCGACTGGTGTTTTCTTCCCTTAACAGCAACCTTTTCCTACTCAAAGTCGGAATCCTATTCCATCCACACCACTTGTTTCTTCCTCCCGAAGCAAGCCGTTTCCTATCCAAAACAGGAGTTTCTTCCCATCCAAGCCAGGAAACCTTTCCTATAAATACACCCTCCTACACAACAATTACAATTCACAACATTCAAGTCACATCAACAATTCATTCATACATCCAACACATCCATAACATCCCGACATCCAAATACTAACCCGAAATTCTAGGCAATTTTAGGCAAACCATACACAAATACCAACCCGAAATTCTAGGCAATTTTAGGCAAACCATATACAAATCCTAGAGCAAAACTCGCCAAATCCCCTCCCTAACCATACACACCATAACTCTCCTATATATACATCTTAACGCTCCCGCACATAGGTCGCTATTACAAGTCCGTTTTCGAGATAATTAAGCATGTAGGTTGAGGGTGTTACAAATCCCGTCTTCTCTCTTTTCCTCCTCTTTTTTCTCTTTTTTTCCCGTTTTCCACGTCGTTCTAGTCACGGCCTTTTTTATTTCCTTTTTCTCGTTCCTAATATCGATATTATCGTACTATTTTCGAAAAGTATTATTTCCTTGGATTCGATATTGACTCTATAGTCAAATATCAGATCTAAAGGATTCAATCATTAAAACTATTTTAAGCATAATCTCATTGATGCCGAAATAATCGCCACATAGTCTTAAAGAGACTAATTACGACATTACAACGCGGAGGGATTTTTTTCAGTTCAAAACAATTTCTAAAAACGTTTTTCTTCTTCTCTAACAATCACTCTAAGTATTGGATCTCGATTTCGTAGTCGAATATCAAATATTTACGAGTTTTGAAAATCTTAAGTCGGGTATAAATTGTGCCATATTTTTACACGACTTAGCGAAATCATCGGTTTTCAAAAATTAAAAGCAATTTCGAAACTTGCAAATCGAGTCACCACTCGAACAGGGGGCACTCGATCGAGTGACACCCCAAAATCGAGGCAGAAGCTTTTTCACGAAGACCACTCGATCGAGTCCCTCAATGACTCGATCGAGTGGCCCCTAATAAGTCAAAACCGTGAGTTTTTAGCATATCTCGAACGTCGATAAATATTTTTCAAACGACTTCGGTCAACCCACATCATATTTACATCTTCTAACTCGTTTGCTCCTTTTTTTTATCGCGATTGTTGTATTGTATCGTTGGTTGCATTGTATTTCCGGGTGGTATGCCGCTCGTATATTGTAATCTATTGTCTCATATTTTTCTTTTATTTCGCTGTTTATTTTATTGTACTAAAATGAACATCGCTTGCTAAAACAACTTTGACGTTAGTTTAGATGCATTTAAACGACTTAGTCAAACATAATTCACATGTTTAGTCAAAACGTTGTTTGCATATCATTCAACCGTCAAGCTAACGCGCGTACACGAACAACGAACGATATCTTAGTAAAGGCCGCTAAGTGCGGGCAGGGTTGGGTGTTCTTTGTTAACTTCCCAACACGTACCCTCACCCCTTACTCAGAACTGTGGTTTCTGGATGTCTGAAACCGTTGGCATACGAGAGTCATTCAATACACGGTATCCGATAATATCGGTATCGGTATCGCAATGCAAAGGGACGAACCCCATAAACTCTGAAATCGGAATGGGCCGTACTATGTCCACGGCCCACTACGACATAGAGGGGGTTCGAACGGGCCCGAACTCCCACAAAGTTCGGTGGCGACTCCACTTCGATTTAAATTTCAATTTGACATCCATCTCACACGAGATTCATTCGCCGTCCCAAACCCGCGCGTGGCCGCATCGGGGTGGACCTATGTCATGTCCACATGCACGGACCGATTTTTAGTAAACAATGATAACACCAATTAAGTTAGAGCTTTACTCAATCTTAACGAATTTTCCTAAAACTTTTCCATTATACCCTTATATAAACTTTACTTTGACATTGAAATTAAATACCGTTTTGCTTCATCAATTTAGATAATCAATTGCTCCTGATTTCAATTATGACTTCTAATTCAATTACCGATGATGTAAAATCGTTCATTTATTTACAATTTTTTTTAAATTAAATTATTTGATTAATTGTTTAGGGTTAATTGAATTTAAATGTTTAAGCTAAAATAAAATAAAATAATATAACAAAAAAGTTTATCTAATAACAAAGAAAAAATGCATGAAAAACAAAAAATAACAAATGAAAAAGGAAAAACATCAATTAACAAACAAAGAAAGGAAAATTTAAATAAAAAATAATAATTAAAAAAAAACCACCAACAACAATGTATGTCCTCCCTCTCTGACCCCCACACCATGCCCCACCACCGACCACCCTCACCCACCCGACCCTCACCGTCGACCACCCTCACTACCTGACCCAACCCCTACCGCAAACCACCCTAACCTACCAGACCCGATCCTCACCCGGCCAACCACCACCACCCAGCTCACCCGCCTACCACCCACCACCCAACCACCGGCTCCAACCCGTCCCCGCCGACCCGATCTCAGTCACCGACTCCAACCACCGATCCTGAATAGTCTCGATATTCGTGGTGGTTCATGGTGAGTTTATGAGTGTTCGAGATTTATTTAGAGAGGAAACCAAAGACTTGATTTTTTGATGTGGTGAAATTAGAGGGCTAAAGCGGTAAATTACCGTTAGGATTGAGCAAAGGCTCGTTAGTAAAAAGTAATTTCAATTGCTTGAATTGCTGAGACAACACAACAGTAGAAAATAAGAGGCAACTAGTGTAATACCCGTGACACGTCACGGGATTGAAACATTTTTTTGAATCGAAGAAGCAAATCACAATCCGTATAAGGATGAACAGAAGGATGGTATTGGCTGAAAATAACGTAAACGAAGTGAATATTGACGCATATGATTTTTACCGTGTGTTCAATATCGAAATCTAATAACCTAGGTGTATGTAGATAAAGGACAATTTCTGAGTACTTGTACACAATTCATACAAAAAAAGAGGCTCCACTTAATGCAAAACAAAATACTTCGTATTTCACTATGATTTATGAATCATATGACGGATATAAAACAAACTAAAGGTTATGACACAAAAATGACATCTTAGTACTCACAATCCGTTTGAAAAATAATTTGTTTTTTATTCGTCTAACATTAAAATAAGATAGCTTACGGTAAACCAAAAAGTTGACTATCCGTCATTCCGTCTAACACTTAATGATACACTCCGTATTGAAAACAAATACTCCCTCCGATTCACAAAGATGTTCCCCTTTGTTTAATATATGTGAGGTATATTTTAATCAAAGGGGAAGATCTTTGTGAATCAGAGGGAGTAATAAACATGCTATGCAAAAAAAGAAACGTTGATAAACTAATAAAATAACCCGTGAATTGGCACTTGGTATCAACTCATTATTCATCTGCCACCTACTTTCCGATGATTCTGAAAGATTTGTTCAGAAGATAGTAATCCAGTTTGTTGACACAATTTTTATTCACGCAGTGTAACACCCGTGCTAAATCACAGAGTTACGTATGCGTAAATTATCGGTCCACCAAAAACACAAAATACGGGGTTTCAAAAAAAATATACGTATACGGAGAATACGGAGTACGTAGTGTACTGATTAAAACACTTCCCAAAACCGATTTACTCCGTATATGTACTTTATTTTACAATACAATATACTTCGTAGGTAACACCTAAAAGAAACCAATAAACCTAATTCATTCCCCCATTTCAATTGAACTCCTGCAATCAGATTTCCATGGAAGCCCAAATCAACTTTCACCCTCAACGCCTCAAACAAACCCAGAGTATGTGCATTCAAAGAAATTGGGTTGATTAGAAAATCATCTACAATAGGTCAAATTTTGAGGTGCCACTAAAATGATTGAAAAATCGGTAGTTTTCCTTCAATCTACTTTTTGAAGCATCTGAAAATCTTCCAACATTGAAAGAGGTAATCTTATGTATTATCAATCATTCCATGTTGCAATTAATCAGAAATGAAATGGTATGAATTATCGTAATAAGTTATTTTTTTTTTCAATTCTATTTCATTAATCTTTCGCAGTTTAATGTTTGGCTTAGTTAGTTACTACTTAATTTGCGTGTTTAAATTGAATGAAAATGCACAATCTTTTGTTAGGTTCAATAGTTAATTACTGATTGTGTTGATGCCTTGGTGATTTTCAGTGCATAGTCACTGATTTTACTTAATTTAAACTTGAATTTCTATGAATTTTTTTACCTCTAGAAATAATGTTTTTGAAGTTCGATTTTGTATAATTGTCTGTTTGTTGGGATAAAGTTTGTATCTTGGGAGGATTTTGTGAATGAAACTGCATTTTAAACAAACATAGTTTATGAAAAATTTGAATTTATTTATGGAGAAGTTGAAAGGTGGGGAAGGTGATTGAAAAAGTTATGGGAAAATGAAATAAAATTAAAGTTCATTGTACTTCGTACATCTTATGCAATTTAATCTTTTTTCACTACTATTTTATTTTAATTTCTAAATCTAGCACTTTGAATAAGAATCTAGTTTTCCTTCTTTTCTTTAATATTATCATGCAACTTCACTTAATATAAAGGAGATGAATTTCACCTCGAATGAAATAATCAGTGCAGTGTTTTATACAATAATAAGTCATTATTTAAATTTTAGAGGATGAATAGGATGAACAATTATCTATGAACCCTTGTCGTGAAACCGAAATTGTTCCCATCGCAACTGGCTCGAGAGCATGCCCGTCGACCTTTATCATTTTTTTTGCAACCTTAGCCCCAACAGAGCTTACAATTTCCGTAGTACCAACTGCTTGTGTAGTCGATGTCCATAATTTTCGTATATATATAGTAGCATCCATTCCTGCAATAGTATACTACTCCACTTTTTATTGTGTACGAAGTACATGTGAAATTATAATTGAAGAAATAGAATGAAGTAATAAATGGTGCACACCTTCTCATCAAGAATGTTGATTATTTGCATAGAATTGCACGGTGCGTGTGTACTTCAAAATAATACAAACGTCAATGGTAATGCACGCAGCGTGAATGTCACTGCAAAAAAAACATATTCACAAAACATTTAGGATGATAAGCATAAAAGACAATAAGACATCATATAAAAATATATTGACAATATAGTGCGGTAACTCAATATCCTCAAAAGCTTAATGGTGTGATTTTTGTCTTGTTAAGTGGCCCAATCTTGAAGACATTGCCAACGACATCTGACATCATGTAAGTAGGAAAAATATTATTCCATATAATTTTTGGTATACTCCGTATATATAAATAGAAAAAATTGATAGAAAAGAGTTGGGAAAATAAGTATGAAATCTTACAATTTTAATAAGTAGATGATAGCCATTGTAAGTGAGATAATTACTTTCATCTTGTTTGAATGTGCAGAAATATTTTATATAAGAACTTGCGAGGTGTTAGAGCAAAAGGGTTATTGGAAGCTTTAATGCAATTTCACTTTCCAATAAGAGGTTTGTTCAAGGGTGCATGGAAAATGATTTTTTTTGTGGAGGTCAAGAGTTTAATACGGATTGATTATGTGCATTGATACAAAGCAGTGTAATTGAATAGCTATATTTTCGAGATGTAGCATTAATTGTTTAGGGGATTACTTCTCCCCTAAACAATCTGATTTCAATTACTAACCCTATTGTGTGTTACTATTCCAAAAGATGAAAAAAAAGGGACTAATTTCGAAATAGAGATCCCTCGTTGCGCCACGTAGCTGCTTGCGGTGTCTTCTTTTATAGAAAGAAAATTTGGGGTGGGCGCCCCATTTGAGGGGGACGAGATTGCAATGCAACGTCCTTCGTGCTTTGTGTGGACATGACATAAGTCCACCCCGACGCGGCCACGCGCGGGTTTGGGTAGGCGAATGAATCTCCATATGAGAATGGATCGAATTGAAATTTAGGTCGAAGTGGAGTCGCCACCGAACTTTATGGGAGTTTGGACCCGTTCGAGCCCACTCTATGTCGTAGTGGACCATGCACAAAGTATGACCCATTTCCGATGTCAGAGTTTATTGGGCTCGTCCCTTTGCATTTGATACCGATACCGACATTATCGGATACCGTGTATTGAATGACTCTCGTGCGCCAACGGTTTCGGGCATCCAGAAACCGAGGTTCTGAATAAGGGGTGAGGGTACGTGTTGAGAAGCCCACAAAGGACACCCAACCCCGCCCGCACTTAGCGGCCTCTACTAAGATCTCGAATGACTTTCTAATACGCGCGTTAGTTGAACGGGAAAATGATATGCAAAGATTATTTTCCCTAAGCATGTGAATGGAATTGAAAGGGTTTCTATGTCGATTTACTGCAGTTGATTCTAACGTCGAAGTTGAATTTTAGCATGTGGGTTTATTTTAGTAAAATAAAATAAACAAGCAAAATTGACAAAAGAAACAACAAACTGTTAGTAACGACATAACGAATAATAACGGTTTGTGCAAATATTGAATTGTATAGAATGATGCAAATGAGTTAATGCATGGTTTTGAAAAGATGTTTCACGTGATTAATTAGGCACGTGTTGACCTAAGTCACAAAAAAAACGGTTAATGATGAGACTCGAACGTTATTGTAGGACTCACGGTTTAACGTGATAAAGGGCCACTCGACCGAGTCATTGAGGGACTTGACCGAGTGGATCCTTAAAAAGTGTTCTGTCCCGGAATTCATGACCCTACTCGACCGAGTTATTGACCAACTCGGCCGAGTACGTCGCTACTTGATCGAGTCACTATGAGACTCGACCGAGTAGAGGTCGAAAGAGCATTCTGCTCGGTAAATTGTGATGTCACTCGATCGATTGACCGAGGCACTCGGTCGAGTGGCACCTGTACGAACCAGGTTTGCTTGCAATTCTATTATTGATTTTGAAATTGCTTTTGATTTTTGATGATTCGATGATTCTACCGAATCAGACATAAATATTGTACAATTTATGCTCGACTCGGATTTTATAAATCATTGATTTTGTTGAATCGGACATAAATATTATTGAATTTATACCCGATTCTAATTTTGAATACTCGTTGTATCCCATATTCTATTATTGAATCGATATGGAATACTAGAGTGAAAATAAAAATAAATTAATTTTAGTCGTCTTAAATTAACTATCGCGATATGAGTAAATCGCGTTAATTAATTTATGTGACTGGATCGTTAGATTCGACATCCAATTATGGAATTGGTATCAAATCTAATGGATCGACACCTTGCTTTGAATTAGAAGACTTGATTCCCTCGGCTTCTCCGACATCGAAATAAATCCCTAGAGATTGTGATGTCGGATCCGCGTCAACGGGTTTCGATCCTTATTAAATAGAATGCTTGTTTTTTGAAAATTGATGTAAATATGAACCTTGAATGATGATGAAAACGAAATAAAACGGATTATTGTTTAAGTTAACTTGTTTCAATAATCAAATGATCGGGGTGATGGGATAAGCGACCGGCAACGCTGTGTGCAGTACACTTGTATATTCGGTTTTCCTTATCCCACCATCACTCACACTCGACACAAATCGACAAGTATTTTAATGTTTTAATGCTAACGATATTATTGATATTATAATGCGATAAACAAAAAAAACAAAAAAAGAACGCGGAAAAGGAGGAAGATGACGAGAGGAAGAGAAGAAGGAAAGAAAGGGGTTTTGGCACCCTCAACCTACATGTTCTTGTCTCGGATCGGACTTGTAGTCGTGGCTTTAACACGGGAGTTTCGAGGTTTATGGAGGTTGAGTTATGGTGATTAAGGTTTCGATTCCTAAAGCTAGGTTTAGGGTTTGCTAGTGTAGTGCTAGGGTTTGATTAGAGGTAGAATTAGGGTTTGAAAAAGTGTGTGAAGTTGATTAGGGTTGTAAAGAGTTGTGTAAAAAAGGTATCTAATTTAGTGTGCATGGGGTTGCTTATATAGGCAAAGGCAAGGGCACCCGGTTAGGGTTACTCGACTCAGTAACCAGCTAACTCGGTCAAGTGACCCGTCGTGCCTGCAGTCGGGCTTGAATATGGGCCCACTCGATCGAGTGGGTGGGGCACTCAATCGAGTGGCCCAGCTAGGTCGCGCGGGTCCATTGCTTTGGATCGTGACTTGGGTTTTTTGATGGGTTTGTGTTTGACTTGGACTTTTGATGTTGTGAGGGGCTGTTTTGTATGTCTCGGAAACGACTTTGACCGGGGTTGACCCAATCCCTAAAAGTCGGTTTTATTTCCGGTGTCGGTTTCGGCCCAAATTAGCCTTATTTGATTGGAAACGGCTTACTGGACCTGCATTTGAGGTTGATTTTGTGAGATTTGTACTTCGTAAGTGCGTTAGCCAGCAACTAATGGATTTGAGCCCGTATTCGAGCGCGTAGAAACACGTTAGCGTCCGATCATCATCGGGTGTTTTTTTGAAACTGCCATAGACACCTGGCAGTCAAAATGCGGGTGTCTACACTTTGATCAACGCAGCGATCTACCATACTTGGAGTTGGCGGAATGTCTGCAAAATTGAAGGAATTGTACAACGGCCGAGCTGTGCTGCTAAGATGATTAAAATGGATGTTATGAATAGCATCATGTGTAAAATTAGATATCCAATTCAGGCTAAAGATGCTAGATGGCTACATAAGCTGATGTAGTCAAAACATTGAAAATTGATATAAGTTTATATATATATATATATATATATATATATATATATATATATATATATATATATATATATATATATATATATATATAGTTAAGATCGGGTGAGAACCTATCTCTCAATGAGAACTGTGAGAACTTTTTAAAACCAAGATCTTATTTAGATCTAATGGCTGACATTATTCTTAAAAACACCCCTCTTCCTTTAACAAAAAAAATCAAATATGTTTCTTTCTCTCTCTTGCTTCCTTCTCCCTTCCCTCATCAACAATGGCTGAAATTGAAGAAAAAAAATTCAACAAAATTCACCAAAAATCAAGAAAAAGCAAATGAAGTTTTGTTCATCAATGCAAATTCCAAAGGTTTTGTTGTCTAATCTTAATAAATTAGGGTTCCAGTGTTCATAAAATTGGGGATTTATATACAATTGGGGATTTCTTTAAATTAGGGTTCATATTTTCGTTAAAATCATTAAATACGTCCACTTGATTTGAGATTTTTGTATCAATAAAATTGAATTTTATATCATGAATTCTTGAACTCCTAATGTACTCAAATGCACAAATCAATTGAATTGGAAGTTCTAATAGTTGAATTGGATTAAGAATGGAAGAGGTGATTTTAATTGATTTGATTGTAGAGTTTGAGTATGGCCGTCATTGTTGTGGTATGGGTTCATATGATAGAGGTTACGGGACTGTAAACTCTGTCAGTCTCTTATCTGAAAATTGGGAGTTGTTCAGGAATTGTCCAGTTTTCTACCAAATTCAAAAGATTACCGGGTTCTATTCTCACCTGCGACTAGACCCAACAAATCGGTCAATTAAATCGGATTTGGGTCGGATCAGCTTCGGATTGGGTTACTTTTGGTTTAGAAAATTTGGGTTCAGGAACTGTATTTCGTCTGCTCATTGGTCAACTTAGGAACTTAAGCTATACACGGTCCGCCTATAAATTAGTATATTCATTCTATATATCTTACGGACTACAAAATTATTCAATTATGGTTCAAGTAGCAGCTCACTGTTATGTGCACTAAAATAGAAAAAGGGTACGCTAAAATAGAAAAAGGGTACATTAAAATAGAAAAATGGTACGCTAAAATTGAAATGGAAAGAGGGTACGCTAAAATTGAAAAAAGGGTACACTAAAATTGAAATTGAAAAAAGGTACGCTAAAATTGAAAAATAGTACGCGAAAATTGAAAAACGATACGCTAAAATTGAAATTGAAAAATGGTATGCTAAAATTGAAAAAAAGGTACGCTAAAATAGAAAAAAAAAGTACGCTAAAATAGAAAATATGGTACGCTAAAATTAAAATTGAAAAATGGTACGCTAAAAGTGAAAAAGGGTATGCTAAAATTGAATGAAATTGAAATCCAAGTTTTTAATTAAAAGGATTGATGATGAAATTGAAATGTATTTTCACAATTAAACCCTTTTAAAAATATTGAGAATGAAAACAAAATGTTACCTTAATTAAAACATATAAAAAAATGAGAATAAAATTGAAATTTGTTTCCAAAATTAAAATATAGGAAGTACTGTATTTATTAGACTGCTACGTAAAATTTAGAATGCAGGCATGGGTATTCGAACCCATAACCTCCTCACCAATAGGTTCATTCCCAACCAACTGAGACACAAACTAAGTATTTTATGTCGAAAATAATAATTAAGCCAATGTTTCGGACCTGGGCTATAGCCGCATCCCACAATGAGTTCTACCTAGGTTCATCAATTAATTTAATGAATATAATTAGTTCTCATGGTTCTCATTGAAGGAGTGGTTCTCACATGAACCTAAATCTATCTATATATATGTATATATATGTATATATATATATATATATATATATATATATATATATATATATATATATATATATATATATATATATATATATATATATATATATATAGAGAGAGAGAGAGAGAGAGAGAGAGAGAGAGAGAGAGAGAGAGAGAGAGATATTCACATAAGGACACCCCTTCTTATAAGTACATAAGTCCCATTATTGACCATTGGATTAGTGTAGGATGAAGAGTTGAGATTAATTAGCAAAAGGGATGATATTAATTAGTATAGGATAAAGTGTAATCTAACTAACCTAGCATTAAATATTCTTCCTAGAATTAATAGCTATTCCTCCTAGAATTAATTAATTACTATTCTCTCTCAAAAGACTCTTAATCCCAACGTTTTCTTCCTTTCATGGTGCCTCATCTTCTCCATTGTAGCAGGGAATTCAATTTATGTAAAGGGTCGGTGTATACGATTCATAACCGTTAAATTCTTATTAATTGAAGTTACAAATTTTATGAATTGAAGTTACTTTACTTTGCTGAATTAATTGACAACCCGAATTTGGCAGTGCGGGGGTGGAGGATTTGCAGAAGGTAGAGATGTGTGTGCGGGTGAGTGTCGTAGGTAGTTGACAGTTTAATTGAGATGAATTAAAGTTACAAAATATAAGAACTAAAGTTACGAAAATATATGAACTGATTCGAAATAAAGTTACAAGTTTCAATATATGATCTAAAGTTACAAAATTTATGAACTGAAGTTACATGATATATAAACTAAAGTTACATGATATATGAAATGATTACAATTGAATTTACAAAAAAAATGGATTGCGGTTACAATATACGATCTGAAGTTACAAAACATATGAATTAAAGTTACAAAATATGTGAAGTGAAGTTACAAAAATATATGACCTGATTAGATTGAAGTTACAAAAATATGGACTTGAGTTATAATATATGAACTAAAGTTACAAAATATATGAACTGAAGTTACAAAATATACGAACTGAAGTTACAAATATACAAAATGGTAATTCATATACAAAGCTGGTCCGGTAATTTAAGTTCCAGCAACCCACTGAAACCAATTCTGCGAACGGACGCTTTATGTCTACCATTAAGCTTTGAAATCAGCTTCGCAAAGCCTACGTCCCCCGGGGATATTATCGACATCTTCATCCTCGTTTCCCACATCTTCAACCATTTCAACTATGGACGCCATTTCAACTAACACATGCAATAAATAACAGAAGAAACACACTATCACGTAAAAATGAAAAATATTAAGAGCTCATACTTGTTGTTGACACATAGAGTAATATGAATGACGAACAACGTATAAAAAAATTACTAAACGCACACCAATTAGCTTATATGACGAACCAAATTAAAATTATAATATGAACTTGAGTTACAATATATTAACTGAATTAAAGTTACAAAATATAAGAACTGAAGTTACAAAAGTATATGAACTGATTCGAATTAAAGTTACAAATATATGATCTGAAGTTACAAAATATATGAACTGAAGTTACATGATATATAAACCGAAGTTGCAAAAATATTTAAACTGACTCGTGACGCATACTGTAGTATGAATGGACAAAACAACTCATAATGATCAATTTCCTCCCACGATTCTCCTTAAACACATCAAAATAAAAAACGCATTAAAAAAGAGACAACAATTAGACGTACTTTTGGGTGAAATCAACAACTAAACACGAAGATCTAATAACCCAAAAAATTCAGTAAACATGATACTACAAAATTGATTAAGAAAAATATGATCACCAATTTTATTGATGGAATGAACAAAAACCCCATCAAAAACTCAGTAAACACGATACTAAGAAATTGATTAACAACAATATTACCACCAAAAATTAATTAGATACCAAATTCTCAAATAGAAAAATTCCAATTTAACAAGAAACTCGAAATTAAACCAGAAAATCACGATTAAACGAAAAACCCCCAATTTGTACAAAAACCCTAATTTCGCAAAAAAAAAAAAACCAAATTCGTGTAATTAAACAACAAATCCCCAAATTATACTAAATATAAGAAGAAAATACGCACAATCTAATTAGAGAACGAAAATTTACCTACAAAAAGAGATAAAATCGACCGAAAGAGAATGTCAGGAACAACAATGAAGATTGTAGGGAGTGAATAATGGAGTGAATAGTTAAGATGAATAATGGACCCAAGATTAGTGATGAATAATGAAGATGAAGACGGATTGTGTGAGTAATGGAGTGAATAGTGAGGCTAAGAATATTGAGTAATGAAGATTGTATGAAGTGAATATTGAGTGAATGGAATAATGAGGGTGAAGGGTGGGAAAAAGAGGTCATTAATATGGTGAGAATATTGAGAGTGGGAAAAAAGAGGGATTGGGATACGTAAAACATTTTTTTTCTTTTCAAATTAAATAATAAACCACATCTCAGCCATTCATATTGCTTTGATCCAAGGGTTGATATTAAGCCTTATGGACTTATAAGGAGGGAAGAGACTTATATGATCCCTTATATATATATATATATATATATATATATATATATATATATATATATATATATATATATATATATATATATATATATATATACTTATCCTTTACCAAAAACAAAAAAAGTAAGTCGAAGGTAAAAGTATGTCTAATAATAAAGGAATATTATCCACATACGTGAATGTGTATTTAAGGAGGTAATATATGCGCTAAACGTCAATTTAAATTATAGGCGTGCCACATGCATTATAGTTAGAAATATTTTTTTATTGCTTGGAACTCTTTTTTACATGACTTTTTTTTTATGACGCAAAAGATTTCTGGTTGACGGATGCATGATTACTTTTATTTATATAATAAAATTTCATAATTTTATTATAATTTCTTGACTTGGGATAATTTTACTTCAATTTATGGCCTTAAGAGTTTTTATAAGATTCAAAAGATGTTTCGTTAATATTTAAAACGAATAATTTCTCTTATTTATGTAGTAAGTATAAAATTTCATCAGCTCATCATAATTTTTCGATGTGTGATAATTCTACTTAAATTTATAGTTTTAAGAACTGTTTTTAGGGCTCAAAAGATTTATGGTTGATATCTTACGAAGATGATTATATTTATTTATATAATAAAATTTGATCACCTTATTGTAATTTTTCGATGTGGGATAACTTTTACTTAATTTATAGTTTTAAGAGCTACTCTGTATTATAAGACTCAAAAGATTTTTGATTAATATCTAAAAAAGAATAATGATGATATAAAATTTCATCAGCTCATCATAATTTTTCGATGTGGATAATTCTACTAAGTTTATAGTCTTAAAAGCTCTTTTAGGACTCAAAAGATTTTAGATTGAGATATAAAGACGAATGATTACTCTTAATCAATTATATAGTAAAATTCAATCAAATTATAATTTTTTGATTCGTTCAAAATAAACTTATAATTATTCAATGTGGGATAATTTTCCTTAAATTTATGGTCTTAAGAATGCTTTTTATAAGAATTAAGAGCTATGATAACACTCAAAATACTCGATCTTGGATAATTTTACTTGAACCCTTTTTATGACTCAAAAGATTTCTGGTTGACGGGTGATTACTTTTATTTATATAATAGAATATCATCATCTTATTATAATTTCTCGATATGGGATAATTTACTTAAATTTATAGCCTTAAAACTGTTATAAGAATTAATAGATTTTTCGTTAATATCTAAAACGAATGATTTATCTTATTTATGATGTAGTATAAAATTTCATCAACTCATCATAATTTTTCGATATAGTAATTTTTATATCACAAATAAAACTTGATGTGGGAGTATGATTTATAAGAGCTTTTTATAAGATTTATTGTAATTTTTCGATGTGGAATACTAATTTTTACTCCAATTTATAGTCTTAAGAGCTATTATAAAACTCAAGAGATTTTTGTTGATATCTAAAGAATAATGATTACGTTTATTTATATAATAGAATTTTCTCACCATATTGTAATTTTCAATGTAGAATACTTTTTACTCCCTCCATTCATATTTAAACTTCATGGAGTGGACCAAATATTAAGAAGAGAATGAAGTATGGTGGAAAAATAAAAGTTGAGAGAAGATGTGTGGTCAGAAATGATGTTGATCATAAAAATCAAAAAAAAAAAAAAAATTATAGGCAGAAAGTTTAAAGATGGGCAACCCATTAAGAAAAGTAGGAAGAATAAAAATGGATAGAGTTATTTCAATTTATAGCCTTAAAAGCTACTCCTTATTATGTGACTCAAAAGATTTTTGACATCTATAAACGAAAAATTTCTCTTAGTACAATTTCATTACCTCATCATAATTTTGTTTATAGTCCATTATTTTTTTTTGTCTTTTTATGTATAAATAAGATGACTACATAAATAATAAATCTTTATTTATTATAAAAAATTCGATATTGATAATACAATATTATTGATAATACAATATTATTGATAATAGTTTTATTATATTGATAATACAGACCTGGCAAAGTCACCCGAACCCGAAAAACTGACCGAAAATATCTAAATTGAAACCGATCGAACACCCGATAGGATTAACCTGAAATAATACCCGAAACCTGATTCAATCCGAATCGAACCAAATTTGTACCAAATTTAATATAACCGAATGATACCCGAACCCGAATATAACCGAACCGATTGACCTGATTAATAAATACTTGTTTTTTTTTAAAAACACCCAAATTTTGGATTTTTCTTCATGATTCTTTATTTATTAATGGTTTCATAAATTATTACCTATAATTTGAAGGTATAACAAACACAAAATCAAATTATTTATTTTTTAATTCAAGAAATTTATGATCCGAGACTCACCTGACCTGCTATCGACCCAACCCGAACCGTACCCGACTCGAAATAATATAAACCGATAAATGTGGCTAATCGAAATGAACCCGATCGAAATCGAACTGAAACTGAAATTTATGCTAACCTAATTAAGATCGAATCGATTTAACCCGATCCGAAATCGAATCGAATGACCCGTTTGCCAGGTCTAGATAATAGTATATATTAAAATAATAATAATAATATTATTATAATTATTATTATTATTATTATTATTATTATATTATTAATTATTATTATTATTGTTGTTGTTGTTGCTACTGCTGCTGTTGTTATTGTTATAAATATTATTATTGTAAAATATTTGTATTAATAATATTTTTAGTATACCTAATATTAATATAATAATAATAATAATTACGAGTAATTTTTTTGATATTATAATTAACATTATTATTAATTTTTATTATTTTTATTAATATTAATATTAATATTAATATTAATATTAATATTATTATTATTATTATTATTATTATTATTATTATTATTAATACTAATATTATCATAATATTAATAATTATTACCTCCTCCATTTTTTTTTATCTTCCCAATTTCCTTTTTGGTCCACTTTTTTTTTATCTTCCCATTTCATTTCTTTCCTTTTTGATCCATAATTTTTACCATACTACCCTTACTATTTACAACACTTTCCATCTTTATTATTTCCTATTTACCCACACTTACCATTCTACCCTCACTATTTTTTAAATTTATTATTTTATATTCATTACAAAAAAAAGTGTGCCAAAAGTAAATAGGAAGATAAAAAGAAAATGGAGGAAGTATTACAATTATTATTACAATTATTATTACAATTAATTATTATTGTTATTGTTATTGTTATTGTAATTAATATTATTGTTATTAGTATTAATTTTTTTTGTGACAAGTAAACTTGTTATTGTTGTTGTTGTTATTATTATTTCTGTATTTCAGCCTACTTTAATTCAACTCAGCTCAGCTCAGTTCAACTCACTCCACTTTAACTCAGTTCAGTTCAGTTCACTTTTGTCCAAAAGACATGGCTAAAAGATTTGTATGAGGTGATATAGTTGTATAAATGGTAAAACCAAATTCGTATAATAAATGATAAATAATACTGTACATAGTAATAAAAAAACGGATAATGAATTGATGTTATATCTGACCAAACCAAACAAAAGCTAGCTCGACCTGAACATGACCAAACCCGACCCGACCTGGAAATGACCTGCATCTGACCCAGACCGACAACTAGACATGACAAAACTGACTCGACCCGATTGACCCGACCTGAATAAGTCAACCCGAACCAGATCCGACACCCGAACTAAAGATTCGAGGTTGACTTGTAACCTGAATTAACCTGAGCTAATCCGAAATTGACTCGACTATTTTTATAGAAAACGAGTCGATATCCTAAAAAAGTTGAAAATAGCAAAACCGAAAGGATATGGCCCGACCCAAAGTCAACCCAAATAAACTCACCCGACCCAAACCCGATCCGGTTGATTTGTTTGTTAGGTTTACTGACAACCCAACCCGAACTCGACCCACCCGCCCGATTGTCACCTTTAATAATGACCACTCGAAAATAAAATTTATTCGTATGTCACAAGATTTATTTAACGATTAATTATTTAATTGTAATTATTCGAGTTATAAAATAAACGTAGATATTGAGGTAAATAAAAAAATAAGGTAGGTAGAAGTGAAGTGAGTTAAATAGGAAAATAAAATAAAACATTACGTAGTTAGAAAGTTGAGGTGGGGTGAATAAAAAAATAATACTCCGTATAAAATAAGGTAAGTGAACTGAGAAAGCATGAGATAAATCTGTGGATAAAATCAGGGGCAGATTGAGGACAAGGCAGTCGACAGTCTGGGCTATAGCCAATGTAAAGTTTAGGATAAATAAAAATTAAGTCATATTTAAGATAGATGAGTTATAGTTACTTAGTGGTAAAGAACATGGTCTGCTAAGCAAATGTTAAGGGATCAAACCCTGTGTACCTTTCTTTTCTTAATTTCTCCTTTATTTCTTTTTCCATTTTATTGGTTCATATACACATCCATTGGCTAGAAACTCTACAAAACATTTCAAATATTTTTAATTTCAACTTTCTCCTATTAATTTTATCTTATATTTTTATAATTTTCTCCTATTAGTTATATCTTAGATTTTTTCCCGTAAAATGCTTTAATTTAAATAACTTATCTCAAGATGTCCATAAGGGTGTTGCCTAGTGGTTAAAACTTGTGGTCTGTGGGAGTTGTATGGTTTGAGACTATGCCTTGCGTGGTTTGCAGGCTATGCATACACCCGAGATCTCAAGATTATTTAGGTATAAGAAACTGACCACTCATATTTTAAAAGAGTAAAAATGTACTCGTATAATTTATAAGAACGATAAGAATGTGTATTTTTATTTCGTACTCCGTATTATAAAATAAAGTAACAATAAATCGTCTTAAGCTTTTGGGTGGTGTTGCAATATGATACTCTGTATGCATTGTATTTGTCCAACTTATGAATTTTTGTAGCGGTGCACTTAGAAAAAAATTCATAAATTACTTAAATTAGCAAACTAATCCGTAATATTTGTTTGAAAAAAAATGTCTCAAAACCATAATACTCTGTAGTAGACTAGTACTCCCTCCCCACAAGAATCTTCCCACCTATAAATGACACATGGATTAAGAAATGAGTAATGAAAGGTAGTAATTGTTGAGTGAGGTTCAAGATGTCAAATCGCAAAAAGCAACCAATGGGAAGAGAGAATATTGGATGAATGAGAAAAGTTTTGAAGTGGGAAAATCTTAGTGGAGTTTTCTTTTAAGGAATGTGGAAAAATCTTAGTGGGGGAGGGAGTAGTACGCTTCGAACGAATTTATCATTTACAAAGTTAATGACACTCTACCTCATTTACTCTCAAACCGATATTCATAGGGTATTAAGGTTAACACTATATGTCTATATCTTATTTATTTTCAATTTTGAAAAAAAAATATTCTACGACTACATTATATAAAATTTAGCCCAAGTGATACAAACCAAAATGTTAGTAAGAATGTATATTAGTAAATTTGTCTTTTATTTCTTATTCTCCAAGTTATATGTCCTATATATAGACATTAGTGAGTTGTAATGAGGTATACAAGAATTCATGAACGAAAGTTAAGCTTTTCTACTATCTTATCTTCCATTTTCTCTCTAATTTCATCCAAATCCATTGATTAATCCTAGGTGATTCCTTTCCTCACCATAGATTATTCTAAAGATCACCTAACCTATCAACTAATTAGTCGAACAGTTAAATCGATCATATCATCTATTTACTTCATTTTTTACGATTGTATCATTTGGTATCAGAGCCAAATTTTCTCCATACCTGTATTCTCGGTAGATTCATCACCATTAGACAAAACTCCAAAAAAATACTCCATATAATAACCCTTCTTCTTACAAAATCACCAGAAAAAAAAAAATATTCCATTCTATTTTTTTAATAACTCCATATTACAAAATCTAACTCCCACTCTCCTACTTACCTGTGACCATACTCCATTCTATTTTTTTTAATCAAATCAAAATTAGATGCTCTAGACTTTGGATGATGGCAATTTCCGACGAGATTAAGACACTCAAAGTGGAAATGAAGAAATTGGCGGCAGCGATTGAAGGATTCGCTCTAAATTTGGCTGCCCAAGGTAAGGTTGATTATAGCAAGTTACCATGGTACTCCTCTAATTATATTGTTGGTGACTCGATCAAGTTGTGTGGGAACTCCCTCTGTACTGCTACGTCTTTAGTCGGAAACAAGGAGGCGACGGAGTCGCGACCCGTTATCTTTCCTCCGGAGAATGACACTACACTTACTACACACAAGGTGTTCGATGAAAGTCCTGACCCGAATTTATGTTCAAATCAACTAGCAATGAGTGTAACGAATTTTACTAGTGCCCAAATGTATGCTCATGGTAATTTACAAGCTGATTCACAATGTGTAATACCAAATTTTGGGGTAGATGATAAAGGAGAAGATGTCACTGAGCCCATGTTTGGATACAATATGCCGTCAAACACTCAATTACACTCTTCCTACAAGATGCTCGATGAATTTCCTATTCCAACCTTTATTCTGGAAATGGCTCAAGCTGCAAAGGTTGCCGAACTTAACTCGATTCGAGACGATTACGAGCCTGAGACAGACCCATATTGTGATGACCAGAAGGCACGCCCCATTCACAATGAGCAACTATTTTCAAGCTTGGTTCAACAAAGGCCACTCGATATCTCTTACTTTCGCTTGTCAAAAGTGTTTACATCAAGGCTCCGGTTTGCCAGGTTTGAATCTCGGGTACCTTTACATACTAAGGTTTCTTATTTACCCCTTAATGTTAAACATATACTGTATCATCCAAGTTGTCCGGTTTTAGCTTTTGACCATGAATTCGATATGGATGAAAAATGGGCGACAAATCAATACAAATTATTGGATCCTGGAGTCTTGTTTTCACGCATAAGCTTGGTTGACCTATGTCATTTTAAGCTTTTGGGGCTGAGATCTAGGTGGGTATTCTCTACTAATTACAAGGAGGTACATAGTTGGGGTATATTAGACATGGGATTGTCTTTTTGTAATGAATTAGGTGTCATATTTGAGCTCCCTTCATTCCAATATGATCTTGCTCGTTCTTCTTTTGATGGTATAACCACATATGATATGATGATAAGTCATAAACTTGATTTCATTGGTTCTTTGCCTAAGTTCAACCTCCACTATAGCATCTACATTTGCAGGTTTATGATCATTAGTAGTGCTTGTTATGGCAAGAGTGTGGTAAGGTCAAATTCCTTTTCTAACCCCACCCTTGAGGACAAGGGTGATTTTAGGGGTGTGGAAGATACTAGTAAGGAATGTAATTGGGAATCCAATCGTTTAGTCTTATGGCTTAACTACATCACTAATAGGACAAGGAAAGGGGTTGAATTTCTTACTTACGTCTTTGACCCGGGTGGTTTGTATTGGCAAATTAATGTTTTGGATGGCCAAATTCTTGATTCTAGCAAGGAATTATGTGGAAATGTGTTACATTATATTCCATTCATGGTGTCATTACCTTGCGTTTTATGTGCTCAATTTCGTGAGGGGTTTGATAAAGTATATGGAGTAAATGAGGGACAGAATAGTAATTATATCTTTTGGACAAAGAAAGTCACATGTGCTGGTCAGATTATTCTGTGGAGCGGTTGGAGTGACAAACTTATTTTGCTGAAGCATATTGATCGAGTTCGTATTCGGACAACAATAGCATTGATGAAGTATGTTAACCTAATTGGGTTGGCTTGGGAAATCGTACATGACCAACAACTTGCTTCCATTCTAAAGGAGACGAAGCTACTCTCTTTAGTGACTGGGATTATCAAGATTAGAGCAAGACTTGAATGGAAACCGGGTCTTTCACTAGAGCATGACGAACAAAGCCCGAATGACACCATCTTTGTCTTTGATCCAGGTGGATCGCACATAGCTAAGGGATGTCTTGGTGAGCCAAACCGGATCCTTGAGGACAAGGATCATTTGATGGGGTGGGTAATGATACAAACCAAAATGTTAGTAAGAATGTATATTAGTAAATTTGTCTTTTATTTCTTATTCTCCAAGTTATATGTCCTATATATAGACATTAGTGAGTTGTAATGAGGTATCCAAGAATTCATGAATGAAAGTTAAACTTTTCTACTATCTTATCTTCCATTTTCTCTCTAATTTCATCCAAATCCATTGATTAATCCTAGGTGATTCCTTTCCTCACCACAGATTATTCTAAAGATCACATAACCTATCGACTAATTAGTCGAACAGTTAAATCGATCATATCATCTATTTACTTCATTTTTTACGATTGTATCACCAAGATTGATCTAGATCCTGGATTTGCCCCTGGATAAAATGTATTTTTGTAGTGAGTGGGAAACTGAGGTGACATAGTCTTAGAAAAAAAGAAAAAGATAGGTCCGTGGATAAACATAGCCTCTAGATAGTATCTTCCATTGAGATCGTGATAGTTTCTTGTTGCTATCCAGATGTAGAGAATAATAGTATTGTCAATGATATTGTCAACCCAGTAGCAATTGTACTTTTATTCTTCAATGAACAGGCAAACAACAGAAACGAAGTAACATTATCCTAGAAAGAACAGGCTAGGATATGACTTCCGAAACAAGTGAAAGAACATTTGATATGAAACATACGACTAAATAACGAGGTAAAAAAAAAAGGTAGTAGAAGTCTCTTGAAACACATGATGTCCATTGGTAGATCTGTGTCTTTATGATGTGGATATAGCCGAGTGCAATTACCATTACTTCAAGTTGACATATGAATTTCCCCAGTTCCTTGGTTAGATCTTAAGATATCCATGTTTACTTTGCCCTTGCACACTTGTCTCTTTAGGCAACTGATGACATCCTTTGCTGTATCAGCACCTAGTACATAGAGAACACCAGCAACGTTACATCAACACCTAATCCCCCTATCCGAGTATGAATGTATGATAAACTAGTATTGTAGTACATCAATACAAATTGAACAGTTAAATAGCGTATCGATCAAAGAGAACCTGCAAAGTAAGCTCCATCAGCATATCCAAAGAGTTGTGGATGTGTGTGCTCCCCGGTGAAATATAAGCTGCCTACTGGGGCCTGAAAACACACATTACGTAATATAAATATATAACTTTGTTTGCCCAACACTACAGTAATTCATAGCATTTATAAAAATAACAACAAAATAAGATTGCATACTCTCAAATGGTTATGCTTTTCCTCAGTATAGCCAACTGGCCAGTTCGAGAAGGTGCCTTTGTAAAGCCTATCAGAATTCCATTTGGGAATCATAATGTCAGTTGCATCGGGAATGTCTTTTCCAAAAATTTTACGAAGGACTTCCATGGCTTCCGCTTTAGTCTTCTCGTCTGACTGTTGTTCTATTCTCTTTGACTCTTCGTCAGCCACTGTCACAAACATTATATTGGATCCTGGGTACTCATTCTCTAGTTGCTGTATTTACATCACAAAATTGTCAGTTGTAAGTCATCCTTGTATGTTTTAATGAAATGAAACAACTTTTCTAAAAATTGACTTATTATAACCTAATTGAGTTCACAAGTGTCTGTCTACGAATTAATGAGGTTGAAAAGTAATCCTCTTTCCGTGTCATTAATTTGTTTACTTTTTTTTTTTTTTTTTTGATGCATGTTTTGTTTAAATGTAAACAAATTACTAAGATGATGACATTGGTTTTTAGATCTAGGAATTACTTCTCTTATCACCCATAATTGATTTTAAGATGCAACATTTGTGTGCATATCATCAAGTGAGATCGTCTCTACTCTCTATTACGAGTACATATCAAGGTGACCTAAGCCCTTTCATGAATTTAATACGACGACAAAACTCATGGATATGTACGTCACTGGAGATGATTTAAATTGGTTGCAATTATATGTTGGCTGAGATTTTGGTTGTGCATCTTGTACATGATTCAATTTAAATTAGTCACAGAACTCTTAACATTCATGATTTGCAATTATTTTACCCTTAGATATTTCCATCATATGGTTCACATATATGTACCTGCCAAATTGCATAGTAACCGCGCCTTTGATGAACATAGAAGAAAAACTCTGTTCCGGGTCCTGTAGGCCAGAATTTTTTAGGGAACTTAAGGAAGATCTTAGTGTATATACCCAAGCTAAATTCAGCGATCGCCCTTCTTTTCCACAACTGTTTTCAAAGTGTGAAACTCACAAAAATTAATCTTTTTCTAGCATGCAAATATAATACTACGGAGTATAAGCTAAAATAAAAGATCGAATGATCAATTATTTCACTAAGAGGTAAATGTGATCTTACTGGTAATTGAGGTTTAAAAGTGATTAGCTCACTTTGAAGAACACCAATACTAGGCGATAGAATTGCAGTTTTGGCATGGAATATGCTACCATCTTCCGTTTTAATTGTAACGCCATTTGCTGTGTACTCAATTTCATTCACAACCTGAAGCATTATGTTTAAAAAAAAAAAAAAAATTATCATATTTTCTTGTATCTTTAAATTTTTTGATGGAAGGTCAATCTCGGGCCGGGCTAGCTTGGCTTTATAAGCTCGGCATCAGTTTGATTTGAATGGATTGAAAAGTGCTGTGACTTGTTCGTTAACCAAATCTAGGCAAAGTAGTAGGAGTACCTTATTGTAGTAGAGGCGAGCATCAATAACGCTACCATTTCTGTAAGCGAGGCAAGTTTTGGCAATTTCATGAACAATACCCTCGAAACCTCTTTCATCAGCAACAAAGTATTCACCTTCTCCGTATAAAGTGAATTCGGGCCTTGGAAATATATGCTTTAAGCTTGTAACCCTTGGTGCTTCGGCTTGTTCCCCATCGAATGAATAGAAGTCGATCATTCTCTCCAGTGCAGTTTTGGGCTCCCTATCAATTTGTAAATGTTGGTAAATTTGTTGTTACCCTAACAGCATGGTTAACAATGGATCCAAAATGAATCCATTGGTAGAATGGATAGAAAAAGTAACCATCAATGGATAAAAAAAACAAGCATCACCGAGAATAGCATTTCATCAGTGTAGACGGATAGAAAAATAGATGAGAGAGGGAGAGTGTGGTGAGGCCAAGGTAAAACTTTTTTACTTTCTTAGTTTTTTTGTATGCGGGGAAAGTTGATAAATGAGAGAATAAATTTAATGCTTCCTCCGTCCCAATGAATTATTTACGTTTCTTTTTTGACATGGAAGTCGTGTGTAGAGTACGAGATAAATTCGACTTTAGGACAGTGACTTATCACGTCACAACCGTCATTCTCTCAGATAATAAGCATGTTCTCTTATTATTTCATGTTTTATATTTGTTTTATTCTATTTAGCGTTTATATAATATTATAACTCAATAATATATAATATGATTCTATTCACATTAATGTGATCGTACTTATTTTCGATACAACTTTTATATTATTGTTCTAACAATAATGTTTCACACAAAAAAACATCTACATATAAATGGTAATATAGGCAGTCTTACACTCTTACATGTGGGTGAACAATAAGCTTATAAGAGTGAATTGTTCATGTTCTTACCTAATTTAAATATGTCAACAACATGATTGTTACAAATAAAATTTCGAACTTTCTTTGTGTCTTCACTTTTGAAATTTCTCAATAAATAAATACAAACTAACGTGTTAAATATACGTCAGTACGTGTAATCTTGATCTAAGTTGTTATTCATTTGTAACTTATATCAATAATATTCATGATGTGACGAAGTTGTATAGCCATAGGAATTTATCACTTTAGCCACAATTTTACATGAGGCGCTATCTACCTCAGTGTGGTTTGTATCAAGTAATCTACATTTCTTCAAAACAACAATATTACAGAATAATGTGTGTTTTCCAAGATATATAATTTTCTTCATATTCAACTAAAAGATTTAAAATGATACAAGTAGCATTTTAAACAAGTCGTATACCAAAACAAAATATATACGCTCCATGTATAAATTAAATTAAAAGTAGTACACTTACAAGTTATTTAGACGTTCAAAAGCCAAGAGGGACATATCGTCATCCGCACCTTGCTTAGCGCTAAGCATCTCAGCAAACTCCGTGCCAGAGTCTTCATTGCGCTCGGTCTTGTTCAATGCTGCTTCAACTTCCTCTTTTGAATATTTTCCACCCCTTATTTTTACCAATCACAGAAATGAGTCGCGATCCATATACAAAAATATACTCGTATATTTTAAAATTACGTTTTAAAAATGAACACGTCTAATTTTTTTAGGATCATTAAGATCAGTTGGTGTCATATACTCCAATACTGTTTCTTACGTTCCCTTTAATTGGTTTTTTTTGTTGCATTCCATTAAACATTTCAGGCAAAAGAATTAATTGAACACGAGAGGAAGTAATATGGATGTCATAGGCGATGAGATACATAGTTTTACTGTCTGCACTGACATCTCTAATAGGGATTATTTTTTAAGCAAAAACTATGGACAAATTTGAATCAATGTTGGAAATGGCCGGATTAGTAACTAGCTACTTCATTAGTTTGTTAATTAGGTACACAAAGCGGACTAATAAAATTTAGGTTCCGATTTCTACTACCTCACGTTTGTAAGTCCAACTAGTCCTTTAATTACTCCGTATTTATTAGGTTAAATGAGTTAGTTAACACTGGAAGTTACATGTATAGATTGTTGCTCAAAAGTTACACTAATTATTACCGAAGATGTCTTAGCCTAGTGGTTAAGACTAGGTGCTCTGGGACAGTAGGTCTCAGGTTCGAATCCCCTAAGTTTTGTGCAAAAGTTAAATTAATCGTTGGAGCCTTAATATTGTTGGTTCTTGATTAAATAATTAATACTCCGTGATCATTTATTAATTAAGAATAATGCGATGATTAATTAAGGGGAAGGGTTTGATTAGAGTACTAACTCTTGTTTGTAGGTGTTTAAGGAAACATTGCTAAAGTCGGAGTAGTAGTTCTTGAGTTTGATTGTCTTAGCAATTTCAAACATGGGATTTTTCTCGGGTCCTTCGGCACCGTGAAGCCAATTGGCACCCTTCTCCACGGTCACACCTCCAAATCGTGTCTTATGAATACGACCACCAATTCTGTTTGTTGCCTCCAAAATTAAGTAGTCATAGATCCCTTGCTCTTGAAGTTGCTTTGCTGCGGAAATCCCTGAATTTTTTATGCATACATAAACTCAAATTTATTACTCGTACCACAATAACTAATGAAAATAATACACGACCAAGTGATATTAGGGCAACCAAGCAAGCTATATATATATGTCCCATCATTTGTTTCTCCGTGTATATTTCACTCCAAGTCCTTTATGACTTTAAGTGAACTCCACATTTGACTTGGGTCAATAAAATTTAAAAATGGATTATCAATGTTTACAATAATTATATTAAAATTTATAGGAGACGGCCTCTTGATAGCGTTAATAATGGACCTTTCCATGATATAGATAGGAAGTTAATTTTCTTTAAATTGCCCTTTAGTGTTATGTTTAATGAATTTGAGAGTCCATACATTGTTGTAATAGCTAGTCGAAAGTCTCAAAGTATATACTCCAATACTTCTACTAATGAGCTAATGAAAATGGATATACCTCCAACAATTTATTTACTTTGTCCGTTTGTTCGTTGAGTAAGGCTGATAACTTCTATAATCTTAGCGCTCGTTTGGTTTACCATGGGAAGATGGAGTACCGGAAACTTAAATTCACGTGAATTTATATTTCATGAAAATTACAAAAATATTGTTTCGTAGCCATGTGAGAAATAACTTCATGCGGGATGTTCTAGCACCAATGGGGGCTTGGTGAGTAACTTCCCCATTATGGAGGAATGACAATTCCTGGGAAGTGGCAATTCCCGGGAGGTGGGCAACCAAACAACATCACAATTTATCAATTTACGGGAAGTTCTACTTCTCATGATTTAAGAGGGCAACCAAATGACCCCTTAATGTAACAAATTAAGAACGTCAAAACATGTGGAGAAAAAATAAAAACTGAAGATATATATGCGCACAAAATTTTTACGGTAATTATGGGATATTAATTTTGGTACTGTACTATATATAACGTAAACATAATTTATATTGCAACTCATTTTCACACTACGGAGTACTTTTTTTGGCATGGAAAATATATCTCACCGGACATTCCAGCTCCAACAATGATGACACTGGCAGGGGATGAACCGGAAACTAGAGCTACAAAAGAAGTCATGAATAATAATAAAACTAATATCCTCATATTTTCAACGACCAACGTGATTATTTTCTTACTTATTAACCCAATAAAAACGGTTTGTGTTATCAGCTATATTAATTAAGTTTATTCTTTATGTCCAAAGACGGTATTGGTACTTCCCTATTTATAGTACATTAGCACCAGCCACTTTCATTTAGTGTGGGATCTTTGTTGTTTAGGGTTTGCAAAAATTTGAAAACGTGCAAATTAAATTCGAGTAATATTATTGGAAAGGATATCTATGCATTTACTGATCTGGAAATCATTTAACACCGCCAAACATTTATTACTCCCATCATGGCCAAATTTGATATATACCACATGTTCTAACATAATTATTGCAACGGGTTTTTTAACGTGGGTTTACTGGGCACACGTTAATAAGCTAAATAATGTGTCCAGTGGGCACACGCTAGAAAAACCGTTATTGCAAATAGACCGACTGGAGTAAACGGATCACGTAGGTCAGGTACGTGCCTGTTTCGTTAATTCTGTTGAGTCAATCTGATTATTTAGTGATTGCCTAATTCCGAGTCAGATAGGGCTGAGTTGGCTAATTTGGAGTTCGGATTATTTAGTGATATAGATATGGATGCGGTACTAAAATTGCGGGTTGGGCCAGCGTGGTTCAATTCAGGTTCTGTTGGATAATAAGGACCAACGCGTTGTTTTTACTAATTGTCCATTACCATATAATATAATTATACTTCCGGTGACTACTAGACTCCCGGTCTATGTCCGCACCCCAGATCCCAAGTCACTTTAATGGTAGAAGTCATTTCTAGAGTTGGGATAATGTTATGTATGATGAATATTCTACTTTGGCCCTATTCTTTTCGGCTGAAACATGGCTGAACTAAGCCGAATTAATCTGATAAGAGCCGAGCTAGACTGTTAGAAGGTGAGCTTGTATAATAGGAGCTGAGCTGATTTGATAAAAGCTGAAATTAATAACTTCATATATAATTTTTTAAAAAATAAAGTACTCCCTCCGAGTTCCTATTATTGTCCCATAAGGGTTTGGGGTGAAAAATAAGGAAGGAGAAATGAGTGGTTGAAAAAAGAAGTAGGAAGAGAGAGAAACAGGAGAGTAACTGTGAACCACACATTGATGGCCTAAAAAGGAAAGTGAGACAAAAATCAAACTCAGCCCAAAAAGGAAAGTGGGACAATAATAGGAACTCGGAGGGAGTAAATAATAATAATAAAAAAAAAAAAATTAATAAAAAAATTTAATAATAATAGTATTATTAATAATTCTAACAACATAGTACTATCTCCAATTCATTTGATTTTTTTACTTTTGTTTTTTTTCATACTTGGCAATGAACAATTTTTTATGTATATATCTTTATTTACGTAATATACAAAATTTTAAAATTTTGATATTCTTAAATCTTAATACAATACAAATAATATTCATATGATATATTGTATGGTATATATTAGAGATTCTCTTTACTAAAAAATAGTGTAAAAAACAAACATAAAAGAATCGTAGGTAAACATGTCAAACGGGTTGAAAAGTCATGTTTCGGGGTCGTGAAAAATACTCGTCGGACATATTCGTTTCGATCTTAGAGCTACTTCCGTTATATATATATATATATAGTAAGGCTCTTATGAGTCCCTTACTCTTTGTGAGTCCCTAAGTCCTCATCCCATCCATTGGATGGGATGAGGATGGATGGACAAGATGCATCCAATTAAAAAAAAAAAAAAGGAGATTTACGTTCCTAAAACAACTCACAAGAATTTAGGAAACAAATAACTTCCTATCATTCACGTTCATTTCCATTCCACGTTCATTCACACAATCACACCTAAAAACCAAAAAACCCTTTCTTCATTCACGCTAATTCATCGTTTTTGATCTCGAAATTCTGCTACAATGGATTCAATGACCGCATCATCGTCTTCAACGGTTGATAAGCAACTAATCGATTATAACAATGGTGAGTTACAGTGATTCATTCACGTTTTTATTCGTTTTTTCTTCACGGATTTCAATAGTAATATTGCTTTCAATCTGCGTTTTCATATCAATGTTTTATCGCGTCAAATTGCGTTTTTTTACGTCGATCTTCATGTTTATAGTGCTTTCATTGACATTTTGACTTTCTTTGCATCAAATTTGCGTCTTTTTGATGTCATTGCGTTTTGATTCATAGTTTCGTATCAATGGTATTTTGATATCTCGATCTCCATAGATTACAGGTCTCTATGGTTTTTTTCAAGATTTTCCCTGATATCCATTGATACTATTTTTTTGATATCAATTAACGCAGATTCGTCGTTGAAGTAACATGCCTTCTGAATTAAAGTAACACTTAATTGTAATTACAGTAACACAAATGAACGTTCAGGAAAAGGGTTTTGATGATATTGATTCCATTGTTTTATGTTTGTTATTTGGGTTTTCAATGAGGTCCACTGATAATATTGTTTTGTTTTCTATGAACGCAGTCATCTCATTCATCATAGATTCATATTGATGGTTAATTGATACTTCATGTCGATTTGGCTTCCTTTTTTACGTCAATTTTCATGTTGATATTGTTTTCATTGTCATTTCATTCATTATAGATTCATATTGATGGTTAATTGATATTGATTCCAGAGTTTTATGCTTGTTATTTGGGTTTTCAATGAGGTCCACTAATAATATTGCTTTGTTTTCTATGAACGCAGTCACGACATTGAAGTAACATACGCTCTACATTACAGTAACACTCCATTGCAATTACAGTAACACTGAATGTTACGAAACAGTTTTTGATGATGATGTTAGAGTAACGTACTTTACCAGTTAGAGTAACACAACGTAAGAGCTGAAGTAACACATTGACTGCATGAGCGTAACGCATATGTATTAACGTTACAGTAACACTTAATTGCAATTACAGTAACACACTGAACGTTGAGAAACATTTTTTGATGATGATGTTAGAGTAACGTACTTTACCAGTTAGAGTAACACAACGTAAGAGTTGAAGTAACACATTGGCTGCATGGGAGTAACACGTTGTTTACTTTTGTGCAGGTGATATTGGAAGTGATGCGAATGCACAGGACAACACTGATAAAGGTGGATCAGGATGAGGAGGATGAAGTGGATGACGACGACGACGAAGATGAGGAAACTGAGGAAGACACTGAAGAAAATAAGGAGGAACATGTGTTTTGAGAATACTTGTGTTTTTGGTCATGATAAAAATATTTTTCTTTCTTTGTTTACAAGAATAACTGATTTTGTACACATTTTTTACAAGTAGCATTGTGCTACGTAGCAATTAACTCTATATTTTATTTAATACATGTTCATTTGGTTAGAGTAACATCTTTGTTCTATTGGAGTAACACCTTCCGTCAGTTAGAGTAACAGACATAATGCATTAAAGTAACTGAGGACAGCAGCGTTTAAACAAATGATTACCAAAGTAATTGATGATAACTTGGATTGGAACCATTCATTACCAAATTAACGATTGTCGTTCTTTAAAGAACGATATATAATGCGTCAGAGTAATTGATGATAATAACATTGTTTAACCATGAGACAAAGAATAACACCATTAATTACTTGAAGTAACATCATTTGTTCATTAAAGTAACACTTATAATACGTCAATGTAACACGGGTGTGTAGCCTTGCTTGAGTTGAAGATGAAAGAATGAGCGGGTGTGTGTTTTGAAAGAAATCAGAAGTCGAGAGATTGAGTTTGGGATGATGAAGATGAAGAGTTTTAGTTAGACGGGTGAATTTGAATGAAAAAATTGAATGTGATGAAACATAATCAAGTGAGTTAGGTGGTTGAAGATAATTAAGGGAGGAGAGAGGATTTTATTATATTTTTTCCTAAATATGTTATATATTACCTTAATTACTAGCCTCAATCACCACCATCCATCCCATCTAAATCAATGGCTCTAAATAGGACTTATGGACTCAAAAAGGAAAAGAGGACTCACTTGATCTTTACTATATATATATATATATATATATATATATATATATATATATATATATATATATATATATATATATATATATATATATATATATATATATATATATATATATATATACAGGGGCGAATGGGGGTGCGTGCATGGGAGGGCGCATGCCCTCACGTGACCCAAGAAAAAAAAAAAAAAATTGAAACAAACACGCGCAATTGCTAAGGGGAGAGAGAGAAAACAAAACCCCACAATTACAATCAATTCAATCACCTTAACCCACCGCCTACCACCTGCCGTCTTGCCGGCTGCCGCCACCACTGTGACCGACGCCCCCACCGGCGTTTCTTCTAGCTGCCGGTGGCCGGTGCTCACTGCTCAAGTGCTCAGTCCTCAATTGTTGCCAAAAATCAAATAGTTAGGGTAAGTTTATCAATTTTTCCCAAATTCAATTTTGATTATTTGTATGAAGTAGATTTGTAAATTAATTTGTTATTAATTTGTGTATTCTTGATTCTTAATTGTTGTTACTTAGTTTTTTAAAAATTTAATTATCATCTTTTTTTCTCAAACCCTAAATCACCTCATCATCCATTTTGCATTTTCATGTAATTTTAATTTCGAGATATTTATATAAGTTTAATTTTTGTATTTGGGTAATTATTGATGATATTCATCATGTATTTGGGTAATTTGAGACACTTATATGAGTTTAATTTTTATATTTGGGGAATTATGGATGTTCTTCACTTCATTCATCATGTAGTGATAAGTGATGTACATTATTTAGTAATATAAAAATGGTTTCTTTGATAGGTTGATGATGAAAGGCAAGGGTATAGCATATTTGTGGAGTCGGAAGGCACAAAAAAACACATCATTATCGTCTCCATCGTCATTGGAACCTCAAAATGACATGCCTTCATTACCATCAAATCATCCTAATCAAGAAGAACAACTTAATGATGATGCTAATTCTTCACCAACTCAAGATGATGTTAATCAAAGTGAGCAATGTAATGAGGAAATGGATAATCCACTAAATCAAGAGGGTTATCAAAGTGAGCAAGAGGGTAATCAAAGTGAAGATTATAATGTTCTCCCTCTTGATCCTCCACATGATCCGGGAAAACGTAAGCCAATATCATCTTACCCGGTGAATGATCGAGATGCCGTGAGAAGGATATATATCGGAAGGGGTCCATGTAGACCTAGACCTAAGGGCGATTTTCCTTCAACTTCACAAGGTATGACAACGCGCCGTTTTGTAGGTCTTTGGTATGATAATTATGATTGGCTTGAATATAGTGAAGAAAAGGATGCGGCCTTTTGCTTTTATTGTTACTTGTTCAAAGTTCCTACAAGTATTCCGAATGCAAATAAGTTTGAGGCTGGGGGGTATAGGAATTGGAAAAATGCGGTGGAGAGATTTAGAAAACATGTTGGAAAAGTTGGTAGTGCTCACAATGTGGCTAAAGAAAAATATGATTTTTTTGTTAATAAGAAAGCATCAATAATCGAGAAAGTTGAGAAAGTAAGTGATGAAGCTAGGAGTCAATATAAATTTCGCTTGTTATGCTCTCTTTCTTGTTTAAAATATCTTTTGAGACAAGGACTAGCATTTAGGGGGCATGATGAAAGTGCAACATCAAGTAATAAGGGTAATTTTCTTGAACTTTTGGATTGGCATGTTATAAACAATGAAAGTGTGGCTAAAGTTGTTCTTGCTAAGGCTCCGGGTAATCACCAAGCTACTAGCTCGACCATTCAAAAAGACCTAATCAAGTGTTGTGCCAAAGAGACTACTAAACTTATTATTGAAGATCTAAATGGTGATTACTTTGCGATATTAGCCGATGAGTCTAGTGACGTGTCTCATAAGGAAGAACTAGCTCTTTGTTTGCGATATGTTGATAGAAATGGTAAAGTTTGTGAGAGATTTCTTGCGATTGTGCATGTGAAAGATACAACTAGTTTGACACTTCTTGAGCAAATTAAGGAAAAACTTCGTGATCACTCCTTAAGTATGTCAAACATCCGTGGTCAAGGCTATGATGGAGCTAGTAACATGAGAGGTGAACTTAATGGTTTGAAAAATTTGATAAAGAGGGATAGTCCATATGCATATTATGTGCATTGTTTTGCTCATCAACTTCAATTGACATTAATGGCGGTTGCTAGAGAAAACACATATTGTGCCGACTTTTTTCTTCATCTTGGAGTTGTGCTTAATAATATTGGATATTCTTGTAAACGTTTGGAGAAAGTTAGAGATATTCAAAAGGATAAGATTTTGGAGGAATTAGCATCGGGTGAAAGTGAAAGTGGTAAAGGATTGAATCAAGAACTTAGTTTGAGTAGACCGGGGGAAACTCGGTGGGGGTCTCATTATAAATCAATTTTGAGAGTAATGTCTTTATATGCTACACTTGTTGATGTTTTTGAGATACTTAGTAAAGAAGCTAAATCCGCCGATGATCGTGCTAAAGCCGTAAATGGGATGAGTTATCTTGAATCTTTTGAGTTTGTTTTCATGTTACATCTAATGAAGGTAGTGTATGGATACACCAACTCTTTGTGTGAAGCATTACAAAGAAAAGATCAAGACATTGTTAATGCCATGACTATTCTTGATTTGACTAAAGAGCATTTGGGAAAGTTTAGAAATGATGGATGGGACCAATTTCTTGGTACGGTTTTTAAATTTTGTGAAAAACATGAGATTGAAGTCCCGAATATGACCGATTTTTATGTTCCTCCGGGAAGATCATGACGTCACCTTACTAATGTGACAAACTTACACCGATTTCGAGTTGACATGTTTATAAGTGTTTTGGATTCGCAACTCCAAGAACTAGATAGGCGATTTAATGAGAGAAGTATGGAGATGGTAATATGTATGGCTTGTTTTAGTCCCGTTGATGGGTTTGCTTCTTTCGATAAGGACAAATTATTGAGACTTGCAAAGTTCTATCCTAATGAGTTTGATGATGTTGATATCCAAACACTTGAGTTTGAACTTGATATTTTTGTAAGTGATTTGCGAAGGGATTCAAAGTTTCATCATGTCAAGAGTCTTTGTGAACTATCAACTATGCTTGTTGAGACAAAGAAACATGTTGCATATCGACGTGTTTATTTGTTATTGAAGCTTGTGTTAATACTTCCGGTGGCAACGGCAAGTGTGGAAAGAGTTTTCTCCTCCATGAAGTATGTGAAGAATTATATGCGAAATAGTATGGCCGACGATTTTTTGAATGATTTCTTAGTCCCTTATATTGAAAGGGATTTTTTTGCACAAGTTAGGGATGATGATGTTATAAAGCGCTTTCAAGATATGAATCCTCGTCGGATGGCTTTAGATTTTTCTTAGATTGTAATTTTGTTTATAAATAGTAGCATGTAATATCGACAATGAAATTTAAATATTTTGATGTATTTTTTTTTTGAGATATCGTCCATGAATTTTTTTAATAGCGCCCCCCCTATCCCTAAATCCTAGATTCGCCCCTGTATATATATATATATATTTATTTATTTATATATGAGATCATATAAGTTTCATATGTGTTCATAAGTCCATAAGTCTTGTTGTCATCCTTTGGATCAATAGAATGGATGTCTGAGATGTAATGATTTTTATTTATTTTAAAAAAAACAAAATGAAGTTTACGTATTCCAAGCACACGCTCTTTTTCCAAAATCTCCATTGTCAACACTGTTTCCCTCTTCAACGTCAATAGTTCGTCGCAGGTAATTTCTGATCTTTTTTCCTTCAATTTTTTTTGGTGAAATGTGAGTAGATTCATTCATCAAAAAGTGGGAGTTACAAAGCATATTATGTACAACAAAACTAATCAACAAGAAATCATAACGAAAACAACATTAAGCATTGTATCCTATATGCCTGAAAAACCAAATATCTTGACTAGTGAAGACATCTTTCTTCCCTAGTCTAATCCTCCCTCTGACTTCAGTAGCAATCTTCTTTGTAAGCTTATCAGGGTGACTGTTTTTCTCCTCAATCCTTGCTTTGTTCCTCTGGTCCCAGGTGTGATATTAACAGGTAGCTAGAATGGCCGCATGAAGCTTCTTGTGTACTTGGAGAGGACTAATATTTAGCACATACTGTAAAATAGGGCTACATCTCGTTTGCTGTTTGATGCTTCTCATAAGCCTGCCGCTGTAAGGGCAATTAAAAAAGAGGTGCACAAAAGATTCAGAATGCTGCTGACACAGACAACAGGTATCATCCTCAGTACAACCCAATTTATGCAGTTTCTCCTTTACATTCAGACCATGTTGCATTATGATCCAACATAGGTGAGCATGTGTAGGAACATTCCATTTATTCCACACAAAATCAACCCATTGAGGTGATGGTGGAGCAGGTTGAAGCCAAGTATAACCACTATGAACTATATACCCATTTATGTCCGCAGACCATTGTCCATTATCAAAACTAGAGCTCATTTGTGTTTTGACTTTGCAAATCGCCTTCCAGGTCCAAGATGCATCCTTAGGGGGAGAATATCCAGACCAATCATGACCCTTAAGATAGATAACAGTAATCCATTTGATCCAAAGACTATCTCTACACCCAATGTACCAGTTTAGTGATTGCTGCAACATTCCAAACTGTTGCCTTCTTGATCCCATGTCCACCAGCTTGCTTAGGCAAGGTAACAGTATCCTAAGAGATCAAAGACACTTTTCTATAATAGCATTCCCATCCCAAAGATAGCTCCTGGAAATTGCTTCTATTCTCTTGATAGTGTGCTTAGGTATGATAAAAATAGAGGTCCAATAGTTTATAGTTATATAAAGAATTTAACACCGAGGAAATAAGTGTGACTCTGCCTGCATACGAGAGCTTTCTAGCTCCAATTCTCCTGATTCTATTGACCAGTTTATCAACTAATTTACTTTTCATAAGGTTTAGGGGAACTATTGTGAACTTAGTTTGAAAATGGATTGTATAATAATCTTCATAAGTCACTATCAAGTTATATGGTTTACTAGTATGATACCCGTGAAAAAAATTCACAGGTTGTGGTTCTTAGATTGATATTACCAATTGTAGTAAGGACGTTTAGTGTTCAATTATGTATTGAGGGTTATTTTACTTGTTGATCACACTATTTCGTGAAAAATGAACTACTTGGGATAACCGAAAAATTCTACTCCCTCCCCACCACATTGATGTTCCTACTTTGACTTGGCACGATGATTAAGAAGAAAAATATAGAGAGGTATAAAGAAAGGTGATAAATTGTTGGGTGGGGTTTAAGATATCAAATCACAAAAGTAACCAATAGGAAGAGAGTATATTGGATAAATAAGGAAAGTTTTGAAGTGGGAAAATCATAGTGGAGTTTCCTTTTAAGGAAAGTGGGAAAATCTTAGTGGTGGGGAGGGAGTACGTTTTTTCGTAACGTGTTACAGAAGTTAAAAGGATGACATTTACAAACGGGTACTGTAATAGCTGTGACATGTCACGGTGCTGCATTATTTTACTTTTACAATCGACATGTGTACAGTATTAAATGTGAATTAGTTGATTAGAAGGTTAATATCAATAAATGTAGTGACACACTTATTGTAGAATAATGTTGTAAGATAATTAGGATACGACATCAAGTGACGTTTTTCTATCTTATCGCGACATCTATTTTTAAAGACGAAAAAAGCAAGTTAACAAAATGATGACCGTAATAGGAAAATGTACTATAGTAACGATATCATTCTTCTTTTTTACATTTATTTTCCGGTGGTAAAATAAAACGGTAGAAAATGTGTTCAAAATCTTAATAACAACATTAACTATGTATGAGTTTTTGAAATAGTTTGTCTACACTTAAATTGGTACTATATTCGTAATAGCTTAAGCAATAACAAATTATTGCTTCGCTTGACTTTGAATACGGACTATTTATCATCGGGTGCTTATAAAAACAAAAAAAGTGCTTGTAATATATAACTCTGAAGTGTAATCCACTCTCCGACACCCTCTACCATATTCGTCTCCTAAGTCTTACCATAGTAGACGAAGGAAGGAAATATTCAATCCTAAACCCCAAAACAAATATGATTACCTACTGCTACTACAATCGAAATTCTGAGATGAAGACGAAGACATGGAAATTTAATTTGATAGTAATTGTAAGTAATTCCTATACTACTTTTCATAATCAACACTTTAGATCCAATAATAATTAAAATCAAACAATGAGGATGTGTTTATTAGGGTCGAATTTGGTTTTTTTGGTCTGCATTCAATTAACTTATTGCTTGCCTTAGTGAGTAACATTATTAATGTGGAATCATGATGATGTTTGAACTGTAACCATACAAATTCTGGATTTAATTAAACATATTTCTACCCCAAATTGGGAATTGATGTAAGTAATTGAATGCAAATTTTGATAGATTGGCGTAAAACGTGTATTACATGCTGTTAAAATATTTCTCACAACTATCTACTTGATCATTATAAATAGATATAGAAGAGATATTGAACATTTATCTACCACCCTTTAATTAATTATAGTTATAGCAAAAAAAAAACCCCAAAAATGGTAGTGAAACTAATGTACCCAACGAAGTGCATATTAGATAATCTACCACTTGATTTACATGGAAACAGGGTTGTGGGAAGAAGTCTCACAGGTTTACGTGATAGACTAAGGTGCTTGGATTACCATGTTGATAAGATTGTGCCGAAGTGGGTTGCTGGTCCTGCTGGTCCAATATTCACCAGGTCTGTTGCTGTTGAGTTTGAAGGCGGGTATGACAACTTCAAGTTAGCGTATAAGTTGCAGAGGGTATTTGAAGACTTTGGTAAGGGGAAGGTTGAAATGACATTGCAGGATGATCCTCACTCTGGCCCTCATTGCTGGATTGGCTCATGGATGGACGACAACTATCTGTCAAAGCCAACGGACTACAGAGTTGTTCCCCTGACTGTGAGGGGGAATGAGCATATGAGGCAGATAATGAGGATATTTGCCACTACGAAATTTGCCTTGCACCAGATTTACCCTTATTTCTACTCTTTTTAGGTGTTCCTGGTTTGTAATCATCACTCTTAATTAATATTTTGTGAAGATTTAAGGGGTTAGGTTAAAACATATGATTTTTCATATATTGTACTACACATATGCTTTGATGTTTATGATGGTTTGTTTTGAAAAACTTGAACTTCGCAAGAGTTTTCTGGCTACTGTATGTGTTAGTTAGCATTTCAATTAAACAATATTAAGTACTCAAATGCAACTGCTTAAATTAGAGTACCATGTTCTTGTTATTAACGATTTGTAGTTAGTATGCTTGATATTTTTCTTAATATTTTACGGTTCAGCTAATACTCCCAAGTTCGGACCCGTTAGTATAGTTTGAAGCACAACGTCTTCCTAACTCAAGTGAAAGGGGCGTCGTATCATTGAAAATGAACTGAAAAAAACCGCAGATAAAAACACTGCATATGTCCGGCAATTAAGAATGTTATCAAAATTGTACGTAAACAACTTAATTGTATAGTATGCACATCGAAATTAAATTTTGGAGAACTTTGTCAGTTCGAAAATCTTCCTTGTAAATCTATAGTAGTATATCTCGAGCTATGAAATTGATGCTAAGTTAATGTTTTCGTGGTATGGGGGTATGGGAAGATGTATTCCGCATAAAAGAATAAGTTTTTAAAGTTCGGAGCCTTCAACGCAAAATAATCAGTCATGTTCCAGTGGTTGAGTTTGTCGACATAAGTATAGTTTGAAACACAAAGTATTACTAATCAGTAAAAATGGGAGTCTTAACGTAAAAAAAGAATTGAAAAAAACTGACGACTGATTGCCAGTCTGATGGCCGATGCAAGTAAGTATTCGTATTTAACTTAGAAAAACATGTTCGTTCTAGCGTTAACAGTATCAATCATAAATGGGAATAGGTGTTAAATTTAGCGTGGCTTGATACTGATTTAATTTGATTAGTAGCTACCATTAATGAATGAGAATGATTATGTTACCAATCTATATTCACATGCAAAATTGGCAACTAAAGACAGGCCCGTCTAACTGTATGTTCAGTCCGTTCTGGGAACAGGGGCCTAAGAAAAATAGGTCCCAATATAACTTGTTTTGAGATTTAAAAAAAATAATTACTGTATCATAATTGCCTATTGTTGGAACTTGTCAATGACGCTTGGTTCTCCAATACTCCCATCAGTTTTCAAATTCAAGGTTCTCCTCTTGTTGAAACTCTCAAAACTCATTAATTTTAAAGTTTAATTTTTTTACTCTGTATCTATTTATCTCCCATCACTCCATCAAATTGTATTTATAAGAATGCTCTCATAATCACATTCAATCATTCAGATCGTAGTTCAATATTACTTTGTATCTTGAAAGTTAATTAGTATTCTCAACTTTCTCTAATCATTTTGTTTAGATCTTCTTATTTTCGTCTAAATAATTTCCCCCAATTTTGATCGGTAGTCAAATGATATTGTACTGCAACAATATCTCAATTTTCAAATCGATTTGTGACTACAGTAAGTTGTCTTATTATTGTTCATGATTTTAGTTTGATTGTTCTATTTTATTTTTTTAAAATTAATTCATTTATTTAAAGGCCGACTATTTCTAGCATAAAATTTCTACCTGATTTTTCACATGGAGTACGGAGTATCATTTATTGAATAGTTAATTGGGTCTGATTTTGATTTTTTTAAAGGTGGGCTGTTTTCGGACATTTATCGGAAGGTTTTACAATTGAGGAGTTCGTATAATGAATTTCGTCTTATACACTGCATCACAACATTGAGAAAATTATTTGCATTATTTATTAATTTATTTTTGTTTAAGATAAAATGTGATGGACTTTGCGATTACTGAGTTATTTGATTTGATATACTTCGTATTTGATTTTCCTTTATAACGAGGGCCTCATCTTGGATTATAGAACAGGGCCACCTAAAATCATTACACGGGCCTGACTAAAGAGATAGCATAGAGATACATAGTGAATGATGTTATTAACTGCCAAGAAAGTAGAATTAATTACGGGGCATTGATTTGCTAAGTAATATATAACTTCTCAACTTCACTTTCTTTGATAATAATAGGTTTAGAAGAAGTTCTACAAACATATCCAACCAATTTCCACAAAAATTTGTCTCAAAATCGTTTTAGTACTTTTGTTAAACTGAAAAATGTATACTAAATTGATGTATCCATCGAAATGCATTCTTGATAATATCCCATTTGATTAGGATGAAAGTATTTGCAAAAACTTACATCCACTGCGTTTGAGGTTAGAATGTTTGGAATACAATGCAATGTCGTCAGGATTGACCCATGTATAGCGCCTAATGACGACTTTATGAGGGCGGTTGTGTTGGAGTTTGGTGAATCACTTGTGAACTACATCAATGCCTTCAAACTTCAAAGAGTATTTGAAGATTTTGAAATGACTAAAGAAGCAATGGCGACACAATAGGATCATGAAGCTGGTCCACATTGTTGGGTTGCATCGTGGCAAGATGAGTGTTACCTATCTCGCAAAACCGAGTACTATATGGTTCCAAATTAACTGGGCTCGCGCAATTGGAACAATTTTGGGTGAGAGGACGGAATATTGTCACTATGAAATTATTAAGGAAGATTTGGTTGAAATATATCCGGATTTTTATATTGATTAAGGTATTTAAAGTATGTATGAGGTTTTCTACATTAATAGTGGATTCATCATTGTCATTAACAATATATAAGTTGCATACAAAGAAGATATAGTTTGTTCTGTTATTAGTAGGAAATCAGATTTGATATGTTTTGGGGGAAGATATGGTGGTGATGAACCTAGGTTTAGCTACCGCTGGAACGAAGAACGATTCTTTAATGTTTTGTATGTTTTGGGTTAGCGATTATAATGAATGACGATAGTTATAACTAGCATCAGTAGTTATAACTTGTATCTAAATGCATCAATATCTACCTGCTGTGGGTTAGCAAGTACTTGCTGCAACCTCAGTTTGTTTGAAGGTTAAATGTGCTGGTTTAATGTCGACCTTCTTTACAAATACTTTGCCTGTTTTTAAGACTATTCGAAAAGTGTGGTACAACTAACAGATAGCAAATTGTCGATGATTTCAAATCAATATCTACTGTATCGCTCCTCAGAGTTTGATCATAACTGTAGTGTGTAGAGCAATTAGAAATCAACTTCGATTAGAATTTGTAGCTATATGAAATTCATCTAATATTCGAGAAAATATCTTTGTACACAACATTATTTGTTGAATTAGAAACGTACTCATCTTCATCTAGGATAAGAACTTTGAGAGTGTGACCCTCGAGAAAGCAACGTATAACTGTCCACGGGTGAGCATGGACTTTGGTAAAAACAGGCCTACAACGGAGAGCGACTGACCCTAACTTTTGTTTATTGTCAATGTGAAGCAACCTGTAATGGGGAATTTCCTTCTTTCAAATCGAATTGGGAACTTAGTCTCATCCGACGGTGAAAGTTTGATTCTGGGAATATAAAATTGAAGTCTTTTCCTACTACCAGTGATAACAGTGGCCTCTATTACACAATCCCCAAGTTTTGAAATTAACAGTTGCGTACCGTTGCAAAGTCCATTTGCCTGGTCAAGATTTCTTAGTAGCATGACAATAGCGCCGACTCTTAGTGTAAGTTGGTGGGCTGGAAGGCCAGAACATCGGATTGAATTCAGAAACTCAGTAGAATAAAGTTCGTGAATGTGACAACTTGTCTCGTCATTGCTAATCTCATCCGAGGACAAATATACAACCTCGTTCTTCGGAATTAGAGATAGGACGTACTCGTTAATATTTTCATCAACATCGTGTGTTGGAGCCAAGACTGCTCTTTCTTGAAGCCAATTTTGGTTCTTAAGGTATTGAAGCAAACCAGGGTATATGTTGTCTACAATGGACGCAATTGGATCATCCCCGGGTTGTATAAGAACCTCCGGTGGGAGATCAACATTTGCTACTCCATCGTTTGAACCACCTGTTAAACCATCGCCAACACTTAATAACCATTTAGAGAACTGCCTAATTTTGTCATCATCTAAGTCATCTGTTCTAACTTGCAACCTCTTGTTGGTTGTCAATTGTAGAACCTACATAGTACGGTAGAAGGCTTAGATCAGAAGTAAAATAATGAAATGTTAAAAAGTTCATGTTGGTGACAGTCTTACTGGTATATGCTTTAGAAGCACTAACCTTTATATCTCTCCATATTTGCGAAGAACAAATTGAGGCGTACACTATGTCTTCTCGACTTCCTTATCGGACAACGAGTAGTATTTGCCTAAAATCACCACCTAATGTAATCCTCTAGAAATTCTAGCGCAATAAATTGGCGGAAACACTGTAGATTAGGGATTAAAATACATTAATGTTCTATATTTTACAAAGAACGGTCAATCAATACAAAAGCCACTTTTTACAAAAGGGCTAAAATAAAATTCTCCAAACGGGTTTATACAAAACCATAAATAACAAGAATGAAGAAAGAGTAGGAACCACGCTACTCGCTAGCTCACACCCAAAACCCAATAGCAAAAACCTGTCATGTTATAAACATAACATACAGCCACATCAGGGGAAGAACTCGGACGTTCTCCCAGCCATATGATCTCATATGGAAAATATTAGTATTACTATATCAAAATAGTTAAAATGAAAAACATTAAAACGATATAATAAAAATAAGTCTTCGGAGAAAACTTAAAACAATTGCCAATCTGCAAATCAAAACAAATCGATAATAATATTCAAAACTGACGTTATGGAAATTTGATCAGTTTGTACAAGGCTAGACTTTCACTAGGGATATACTAAAGGTACCACAACACCTAAAACTAGCTTTGAGAACTCAGACACCAACTTCACACGTAGCGAAGATCCGAGGTCTCTAACTAGGCAACTCAACCATAATAGGACGGCGACTTATCAATGCGAGGTCCTAGCTTAAGTAATACACACCCCTCCTTGGCACCAAATGTATGCAGTTCAACAACCAATGCATCCCAAATGGATACACCAGCCTTATAACTGATGGCAAAACAGTACATCCTAGACTGTATTACCCTAACCCCACACTTGTTCTTATTTCATAACTCCAAAACAAGTCATTATCGATATTCAAATGAGATAATCAATGTAAATAATATGAAGATAAAAGAGAGAAACATTTTATATTAAAAGGGAACTTTCTATAATTTGAAATTTACTAATTTCATAAACTTGCTTAAAATAGAAATATTCTTAGGGACAGTACGTAAATAGTTAAAATAACTGAAATGTACCGAAATGACATTTCTAACAAAGTAAACATTTTATTAATATCGTTGTTATCGTAACTTAATATATTTCTAAGTTTGTTACTACAAAAAATATAAATCAAATATAATAAGTTAATCGATAGGCTTTTATAAATATTAGGGAAATCGAGTTAGAACGATAAACTTTAGAAAAGAGACGTTTTAAGAAAATGATATCAAAATCAAATGAGCCGACGAGTTTTATAAATGAAATGAGATTTTACCAAGGTTTCAAATTATTATTAGCAAATAGCTTCTATTAGTAAATAATAAGAATTTTATTAAAAATAGTCAATCATAAACAAATGAGAATTTATTAGTGAAAATAGTCTCGACTAAAAATGTATTATAAACAAAAATGACTATTTTCTTATTTATTAATAGAAATTCTAAAACAAAATTAATTTATTGAATAAGTATACAAATCTTGATTTTCATATAAAAATATGATTTTGAGTTAAAATAATAAATTAATGAAATATGATAAATTTTATGAAATCGATATTATTTAGTTACTGGTGTCACGATAACCAATAAAGTATTATAATGATCATTAAAATCAAATTACTATATACACGGTATTATTCAATAATGACGATAAATAAATAAAAAATTCTAGACGATATTAAAAATGCGATGCTATAACAAAATAAAAAAAAAGTTCTTTTTATGGGTTGATTTGCTTCAACAACCAAATGCTCGGGGCAATAGGATAAGCGACCGGCAACATCGAGTGCAATACTCTCGTATTCGTGTTTCCTTATCCTATCATCCCTCGTATCCGATACGTATAGACGAATATTTTATGGTGATACGATAATAATGATACTAGTAACGAAAAAGCGAAAGAAATAAAAAGGAGATGACGAAAAGCATAAAAAAAATGGAGAAGAGAAGAGAGAAAAGAGAAATGTCGGGTTTGAATTTTATACCCTCAACCTACATGCTTTTGCTTCTCGAAAATGGGCTCGTCAAATGGTGGCAAAGAAACGGGAGCGTCGAGATACGTAGGAGAGTTATGGTGTGTATGGTTTGTAGAGAGGATTGCTCTTTTGTTTTTACGAGTTTCGGTCTCGGAATATGTGTAAATGTATGTGTGTATGGGGATGTCGAGATGATGAATGCTTAAGGGGGAAATATGGCTGGAATGTGAAGGTTTTTGAAGGTGATCAAGGCTCCAAAAAGAGTTGTCAAATATGTTAGGGTGACGAGGTATTTATAGGAAAAATACCTCGATTTAGGGCTACTCGATCGAGTGGTGCAAGTGCACTCGATCGAGTGCCCGGTTCGAGGCCGGTTCAGCCTGTTCATAGGCTTACTCGACCGAGTGGGCCTGAACCACTCGATCGAGTGGGTCAAACCGGCCGGAGGGTTTATAAGGAAGGATTTGTTTACTTTTTTGAAAGGATTTGGTTGTTGGACTTCCTTCTAGAATCTCACTTGGCTGGTTTTTTGTGTCGGATTCGTCTTTGACCGGGTCAACCCGGTCGCTAAAAGACGGTTTTATTTTCGGTGTCGGTTTTGACTCAAATTAATCTCATTTTATTGGAAACGACCCACGGGGCCTGAATTTGAGGTCAGTTTCATGATATTTTTACTCTGCTAAAAGCCCATGCCAGACATTACTGATTTCGAGCCCATATTCGAGTGCGTTAAAGCACGTTTACGTCCGATCATCATCGGGTGTTTTGTCGGAGGCCGCTATAGACACTAGCAGCCAAATGCGGGTGTCTACATTATGTCATAATATTTTCTATATTAGTTGGGTATATTTGACATGTTTTAACGTTATGACAGATATGTCCGTCGCAAGGAAAATCAATTGTTAAAACTCATATAAAAACGTAAGCATAAACGAAATATATAAAAAAAAATGAAATAAAATACTATATAAAACAACGTTAAAACGTATCAAAATGTTTTCTATATCATAATGATTATATCATAATTAGGATATATCATAATGTATCACGTATATATGAAGATTAAAATTACGTTTAAAATAAAAGATGTATATAAAAGAGACTTTTTCGAGCGACGTGGTTAAACCCTTTTACGAAACACTACAATATAAATAAAATAATTAATTAACAAAAGTTAATAAAAAAAATCTAATTTCGACATTAGGATAGGAAACACTACCACACAAAAAAAAGAACAAAACATTACGATACAATTGAATAAAATAATTAATTAACAAAAGTTAATAATAATCAAAATATAATTTCAACATTAGGATAGGAAACACTATCATACAAATAAAAGACGAAAAGAGATAGTAGTAGGAAACACTAAAAAACATTGTCATAAAATTTTTATTAAAGACCTTTACTACTTCTATTAGATTTAGGTATGGTATGACATTGATAAGTAAGTACACTACAAAATTACATAAAAACAACATTAGGATAAGAAAAATTTACCTCGCTAAAATTCACAGAAAAATGTGTATGTGGATAGTATTCCTTTACAATTAGATATACTCTTACTCTCCAATTGCGTAGTCTAACCAATTTATGCAATCATCCAACTACATGTAACATGTCATTATCAATGTCACTATAAACTTAAGTATAAGTATCCCACATAAAAATTATGATGAGGTGATGGAATTCTATATTATAAATAATACAGAGTAGTAATAATTCTTTCTTAGACATTGATGGGCCGGATTTAGTCGTATTTATTACGACGGTTTTGGTATATTTTGTAAGCTAAATCGGTTGTCTTGTATTGCATTTGTGTCAAGTTGGTATAAATGTAATATAGGCTATTTTGAGGATGCTAACCATTGGATCGTCGGTTTGGGCTAAGAGCGAACAACACATGAAGAAGAAGGAAGCCCACTTGAAGACCTGGAGCGAAAGAATCGAAGAATCGGAAGAAACCACTCCAGCCTGCCACACGAGTTGCCCAGAAGCCAGGCGAGTCGCGCGCTCGTGCGAGTCGCGTCACAGCCAAGCGACTCGCGCGGTGGCCTGTAACGTACCACGCATTCCGTCTTATTTTTGTGTTACATGACTATGTTTTTAAGGCTTGGTTCTCAATTAGGAAACTTTATTATTATTAGGATAGTTTATTATTTTTTTATTATGGGAAAACTATTATTAGGTTAAGCTTAGTTTTAGATTTTATTATTCATCATTCACATCTAGTTTTAACATTACATCAAGGAAGAAAAGGGGGACCTTTGAAGAACCCTAATTTTCCATTGCAAGTATGTGTAACTAATTTTCTCTACTTAGATTCAAGCCTTTGAAACGCTCAAGAAACGTTTGTGAGTTTGAATGTTTTGATTATTAACCTTGATTATTATGAATTGATTTGTTATTAATTTCATGAATGTTGTTGTTGATTGCTAGGTGTACAACTAGTATTTAATTGCATCGTTCTATCGTTAGTATCGTTAATTGAGTAGTATTTTACTGATTAACTTTACATTAGTAACAACTAGGAATTAATATTGAACGGGATACGTTGATATTAGTACTTAGAAGCGATTCATATAAATATCTAAGGCGCGATTGGATTGTGCGTGCTATTTATTCTCTATCGAATTCTCAGATCTATATTGCTTCCGTCTAATTGAACCTAGAACTGGATTGTTTAGGTTGTTTTACGGTTAGGGTTAATTAAGAACGGGATTCGTTTTAGTTAACTATTCTTAAGAGGATTGGAATTTCATGTTCACGATAGAGTGGTCGAGGTTATTAATTAAAACCGTCTTACGATGATCAATCGCTATTGAGTGTGGATTCGTGCTTGTGTCTAAGTTCTTTCTCATCATTTGATTTCTCAAGTTATTATATTATTTTACTTTAGTTTGTTAGTTAACTAATCATAAAAACCCCTCTTGGTTACTACGATCTTTAATTTGATTAGAGATTGATTGTTTGCGTCTACACTTAGTTAGCATAAATTCTTTATTCTGATTCCCTTGGGTTCGACCTTTATTTCTACTATACTACGTTTTAGTATCTAGATTTAAGTGTGTATAAATTGTAATTTGAGGCATACGACTTTAGCCTGTCAAGTTTTGGCGCCGTTGCCGGGGAAGTCGGGTTTGATCCATCAACTACCCACCTTCCATGGCTTAAGCGATGAGGACCCTAACAAGCACTTGTCGGATTTTCATATTGTATGCTTAAGTATGAAACCGGCGTCTGTCACTGATGAGCAGCTGAGCTAATGGCCTTTCCCTTCTCGTTGAAAGATTCTGCGAGAGATTGGCTATATTACTTGCCACCGGCAAGTATTGATACATGGGTGAAGATGAAGAAGGCGTTCCTTGAGAAGTACTTCCCGGCGTCTCGAGCCTCCCAATTGAAGAAGCAGAATAGTAATGCGGAGCAACGAGATGGTGAGACTATGTACGAGTATTCGGAACGCTTTAAGAAGCTATGTGCTACATGCCCATATCATTGCTACAAGCCTCAAGACCTTGTGATGTATTTTTGTGGAGGTCTTTGTGTGGAGGATGCTCGCACTGTGAATGCGGCATGTGAGGGATCGATCGTGAACAAGAGTCCAGAAGCTGCTATAGAGGTTATCCAGGAGCTAGCTGAAAGCTCTCGAGATTTTTCTCGAAAATATAAACGGGGAGTGCATGCCGTAGGTAATTCATCATCCTCGAGCCTTGAACATAAAGTCGATAACTTAACGGCTCTTGTCCAAAATATGATGTCGGGAAAAACAAATCAAGTTATGATGTGCGGTATTTGTTCTACCGAAGGACATCCAATGAGCATTGTCCTCACATGTATGAAGAGGATCAAGATGAGGTGAATGGAATATGGGAAACCGGGGAAAAGAAGAAATGGGATCCCTACTCCAATACCTTTAATCCCGGATGGAGAGATCATCCCAACATGAGGTGGAGAACTCGTTAAGGGGATCAACAATTTAATCAAGGCAATCAAGTCGGTCAAGCGAAGCAACAATTCTTTGCGAAACAACAAGTTCCTAACACGGTTCCTACTCCACCCCCACCTAGTGGTCAAATGTCCACCGAGGACATGATACGCGCTTTGGTTGCTAGTCAAGCTACGGTAACCACCCAAATGTCCAATCTTCAAGCTACGGTTCTTCAACATCAAACGGAGAACAAAGCTAGTATCCAAAACATGGAAACTCAATTGGGACAAATGGCGACCTCTATTAGTCGTTTGGAAGCTCAAGATTCTACGGGACTCCCGTCTCAAACGGTGGTGCCTTCTAAGAATGTGAGTGCCGTTTCATTGAGGAACGGAAGGCAACTAGAGGAGGTCGAGAAGGTGAAGAAGGTAGCAAAGCAACAGGTCATAAGAGAGGAAGAAGAAGAGATAGTGATCGAGAAGGAGGAGCAAACCCCTATTGTCAAAGCAAAGGAGCTCATTACTACTACACCGGTTGTGGAACCGGAGGTACCCTTCCCCGATGCACTCAAGAGAACTCGTCACTTTGAGCACGATAAAGACATTTATGAGGTATTTGAAAAGTGCGAGGTAAATATTCCCCTTCTTAATCTTTTGAAAAGTATTCCTAAATATGCAAAAATTTTAAAAGAATTGTGCACTATTAAAAGGAATAACAAGCTTAAAGGGGTAAAGAAAGTTAAGGTAAGTGAACATGTGGCCGCCGTTTTTCAACGAAAACTACCACCTAAATGTAGTGATCCGGGTATGTTCACAATTCCTTGCACCATTGGTAACACTAAGTTTGATAAGGCCATGCTAGATTTAGGAGCTTTTATAAATGTGATGCCTTATTCTGTTTATAAATCTATGCAACTTGGTCCTTTGAGTAATACTAGTGTTGTGATTCAGTTGGCGGATAGATCGAATGTCTACCCGAAAGGTATTATCGAGGATGTGTTTGTTTTAGTTGACAATCTAATATTTCCTGCTGATTTTTATGTGCTAGACATGGAACATGATCACCATGTGGCTCTGATTTTGCTAGGAAGACCGTTCTTGAAAACGGCAAGCACGAAGATTGATGTCTCTAATGGATCTATGACTATGGAGTCCAATGGCCAATTAGTAACTTTCAACATCTATGATGCCATGAAATACCCTGTAGATCACCATTCTGTCAATTTTATTGATATTGTTGATCCATTAGCACAAGAATTCTTTGACCTGAATGGTTCTGATGAGTTGCAGGTAGCTTTGGAGAACAGTTTGAGTAATGAGGAGGTAGAATATGCTTTTTCTGCTAATCTGCAGGAAGTTGTGGCGGAATTGCATGATTCGAGGAGACCAATATCTAGTTTTCATAATCCATTACCACTAACTGTTCCTAGGGAGAAATTGTTGCCTTCTATTGTGCAGGCACCTGTGGTGGAGCTTAAAGCTCTACCGGAGCACTTGAAGTATGTGTTCCTTGGTGAGGGAGAAACACTACCGGTTATCATCTCTAGTAAGCACACCAAGGAACAAGAGAGGAAGTTGAAGGACGTTCTTGTGGAGAACAAGCAAGCTATTGGATGGACAATTGCCGACATCAAAGGTATTAGTCCAAGTACTTGTATGCACCGGATTTTACTCGAAGATGATGCTAAACCGGTGAGGCAACCACAACGTCGATTAAATCCTCCTATGATGGAGGTAGTGAAGAAAGAGGTTCTCAAGCTATTACAAGTCGGTATGATTTTTCCTATTTCTGATAGTAAATGGGTGAGTCCTACGCAAGTAGTCCCTAAAAAATCGGGGGTGACCGTAGTAGAGAACAAAGATGGTGAGCTTATTCCCACTAGGATTCAAAACGGGTGGAGGGTGTGTATTGATTACCGTAGATTGAATGCGGTAACTAGGAAAGACTACTTCTCCCTCCCCTTCATTGACCAAATGCTAGAAAGACTAGCGGGGAAAGCCTACTATTGCTTTTTAGATGGGTATTCGGGCTATTTCCAAATAGCCATTGCCCCTGAGGATCAAGAGAAAACCACATTCACTTGTCCTTTTGGCACGTTTGCATATAGACGCATGCCTTTTGGTCTTTGTAATGCACCCGCGACTTTTCAACGATGTATGATAAGTATATTCTCGGAGTATGTTGAATGTTTCATTGAAGTGTTCATGGATGACTTTACGGTGCATGGTGACTCTTTTGATTCTTGTTTACATCATCTATCTCTTGTGCTTAAGCGTTGCATTGAAACTAACCTTGTCTTGAATTCAGAAAAGTGTCACTTTATGGTGGAGCAAGGTATAGTTCTTGGACATGTGGTCTCATCAAAGGGTATAGAGGTAGACAAAGCAAAAATTGATACCATTTCTTCTCTACCTTACCCTACTAATGTTCGGAAGTGCGGTCTTTTCTTGGTCATGCAGGTTTTTATAGAAGATTTATTAAAAAAAATTCCAAGATAGCCACACCATTGTGCAAATTGCTTCAGAAAGAGATAGATTTTGTATTTGATAAATCTTGCAAGGAGGCTTTTGATGAGTTGAAACGTACGCTTACGTCGGCTCCAATTATTCAAGCTCCGGATTGGTCTCTCCCCTTCAAGATCATGTGCGATGCGAGTGATTATGCATTAGGAGCGGTGTTGGGTCAAAGAGTTGGAAAGATAGCTCATGTCATTCATTATGCCTCCATGACCCTTAATGAAGCTCAAAGGAACTACACCACCACCGAAAAGGAGCTCCTAGCGGTCGTGTATGCGTTGGAGAAATTTCGATCCTACTTGTTAGGAACGAAGGTGATTGTGTTTTCTGACCATGCGGCATTGCGCTATTTGATGTCTAAGGAAGAAGCTAAGCCAAGATTGATCCGGTGGATTCTTTTACTTAGCGAGTTCGATCTTGAGGTGAAAGACAAAAAGGGAGCCGAGAATGTGGTTGCCGATCATTTGAGTCGGTTGATTGATGTTGATTCTACGTCACATGAGAAAGAGTCGGTCAAGGGTGTGTTTCCCGATGAAAGTTTATTTGCGCTTAACTCGGTTCAACCTTGGTATGCGAATTTGGTAAACTTTCTTTGCTCATCTAAATTTCCTTCGGTTTTCTCAAAATCTCAAAAAGACAAGCTTCGTAGTGATGCGAAGTACTATGTGTGGGATGAGCCGTATCTATGGAAACATTGCTCCGATGGTGTTATTAGAAGATGCGTTCCGGAGAATGAGATGACTTCAATTCTCACGTTTTGTCACTCTCAAGCGTGTGGAGGTCACTTTGGTGCACGGAGGACGGCAAGGAAGGTGTTAGATTGCGGTTTCTATTGGACCACATTGTTTCGAGATGCCCAAGTCTTTTGTCAAGCTTGCGACAATTGTCAAAGGGTAGGGAATATTTCCCGGAAAAATGAGATGCCTCAAAGGTATATGCTTAATTGTGAGATATTTGATGTATGGGGGATCGATTTCATGGGACCGTTCCCAAAATCGAACGGTAATCTCTACATTTTACTTGCGGTCGATTATGTGTCCAAGTGGGTGGAAGCTATTCCCACTAAGACCGATGATTCTAAGGTGGTGGCGGACTTTATCAAGGCTAACATATTTGTTCGATTTGGAATTCCCAAGGCCTTGATTAGTGACCGTGGTACTCATTTCGTGAATAAAACGAGTGCTTTTCTCAAAAAGTATTTTGTCACTCATAAAGTATCCACGGCCTACCATCCGCAGACGAACGGACAAGCTGAAGTGTCCAATCGAGAAGTTAAATCCATCCTAGAAATGACGGTCAATCCAAATCGGAAGGATTGGAGTGGACGATTAGACTATGCATTATGGGCCTATCGAACGGCCTACAAAACCCCGATCGGCGTGTCTCCATATCGATTGATGTTTGGGAAGGCGTGTCATCTTCCCGTGGAGCTAGAGCATAAGGCATATTGGGCGATAAAAAGCTTCAATATGAATTTAGATGAATCGGGAATGCATCGAGAGCTACAATTACAAGAGTTGGAGGAGCTACGTCTCGAGTCATATGAGAACGCGACGACTTATAAGGAGAAAACGAAGGCTTGGCATGATAAGATGGTCTTGAGGCGAGACTTTCAAGTTGGGCAAAAAGTCCTTTTATTTCAATCCCGTCTTCGTCTTTTTCCCAATAAGTTAAAATCCCGTTGGCTTGGTCCCTTCATTATAACTCACGTTTACCCTCATGGTGCAGTTGAAGTACGAAATCCCGAGACAAACAAGATTTTGAAGGTCAACGGACAACGTCTTAAGCCGTATTATGAAGGATTTGAAGCTAACGTAGTGGAGTCGATGGCCCTCTACGACCCTATCCACGAAAATTGACATTCGTCTTAGTCGCGCGAACGACTTTAAACAAAAGCGCTCCCGGGAGGCAACCCGCTTTGTAGATTTTTGTAAAATTTTATTTTACGGGTCATAGGTCGTAGTATTAATTTCGTTGTTTTTCTTAATCGTTGTTGTTTCTTAAGCTTAGTTTTATTACTAACTTTTGATGTTTTAATAGGAGAAGAGTGTCGACTTTCCAGGAGGTTGGGCGACTAGCATGGGTCTTGGGCGACTAGCATGGAGATCCCTCAAAATCTGAGCAAAAATTGAAGAAAAAAAAGAACGGAGTTACAAGCATCCGCGAGAGTCGCGCGGACTCTATGCGACTCGCGTGGCTCTTCACACACAGGTCAATATTTTATTATTATTTAATTAAAAAAAATCAAAAATTGAAAACAAGTTACCCGACTCCTTCTCTCCCCCTCATCTTTCCTTATTCCTAATTCAATTTCTTCCCCAAATTCAAAACCCTCAACCATCCAATTTCCTAAACTAATTTTTCCCAAATCAAATTCTAAAATCCTAATCTCTTCTTATCTTAATCAAATTAATCCAAACCCTTAACTTCATACTCTTTCAATTTCCCCCAAAATTCCTAACCATAATCTCAGATCTTAGTTCGTGCGTCAGTCGTCGGTGTGCGTCGTTCGTCGTCAGTCGTCGGTCGCCATCAGTTGTCGTAGCTGTTTGTGGTCCGGTGGGTGGTCAGGCGAGTCGCGTAGGGTTCAGGCGACTCGCGTGTGGATCTGTCGAGTGGGGTTCAGGCGGGGCGCGTGAGTCGGGTTTCGTCGGCGTCGTCGGGTCTGCGTCTGTGTCTTCCGTCCCAAGTCTTGTATGTTTCTAACCCTCTTCCAACTCTCTTTTGCTGTTTGTGTGTGTTTACGTTGGTGAGTTGTTGTTCGTAAGTTTCGAGTTTGTATGCTGTTTTTGAGCTGTTCTGCTGAATTACGGTAGTTCTGGTGTTCGGGTCTAGTCATCGATTTCTGTCCACTATGTCTATGTCAGGCTGGGCATCGATTTCTTTTCATCTATAATTGTCATAAGTCAAGCCGGTGTCATCGATCAATTGGTCGTAGATTGTCAAATTGAATTCCGGTGAATATTTGGCATCAGTTTCGTATAGTCAATTCCGAGTCAGGTCTGTCACGGTGCTGTCTCGGGTTAGTATTGGTTATCTAAGTCTGTGTAGTCATGGCCCCAAAGAAGCAAAAAACGACCGCGGTCGATTATATGGGGTGTAAGAATTTGAGTGCAAAACAGAAAGCGGTATGGCGCCAACTATTTGATCGAGTTGTTATGTCGACTAAATTTGTCAATAATTTGACATTGGAGTTGCTTGGGATAGTTGATGAGGTGTTTACGTTATTAACTCGTATTGGGTTGGCAAGCTTTTACGATATGCACGCAAACACGTATAAGCGCTACACACTTGAATTCTTGTCCACCTTAGAAGTCCATCGTGATGACGACCCCCCTCACATTATTTTTCATCTCGGAGATTCAGAACGAGATGTAGATTTCACAGAATTGAGGGAGGCGTTAGGTATAGCACCGAGAGGGGGGCGGCGTTTTTGACCCCTACTTCTCAAATGATGGATGCGTTTTGGTTGAAAATTGCCGGCCATGCATATGGTAACATAGGGGCTAAGAATGCTGATATTCGTCACCCCGCCCTTCGTTATGTTCACCGACTTTTGAACTCCACATTTCTTTGTAAAGGTGAACCGGCCCATCTACCTAGGGCGGATTTGATGTATTTGTGGGCCATGATGCCCGAATGTTTGGGAACCCCGGATTGGATCGATATATTCTTGAAGTGTTGTGAGAAGCACCAGAAGGCGGTCTCGGGGAATATTCCGATGGGTGGTATGATTACTCTTCTAGCTCGGTATCTTGGACTACCCACGATGACGGATTCTCCTGTCGTAGGTGATACTACTATTAGTATTAAGTTCATGGAGAGTTGTTCTATGATTTCGCGACCGATTGCTAAACACCACCTAATCTGGACGCTCGGCACGTCCCACCAGCATTTCATGATTTTGCCTCGTCCGGATGGGAAACCGTTACCGTTGGGGCCTACTGCGGCTCCATTTTACCTTCCCCATGATGAGCAATTTCCTAAGCCGACAACCGAGTCTAGTGCCCCGGTTGTGGAGGAGCCCGAGGGTACGTCTGATTTCGATCGTTGGAGAGATTGGCGCGAATCAATAGAAGATCAAGTTGAAGAATCTGTTGATAACATTAGGTTGGCCGCTGAGTTCGGTCGGTGTATGAATCGGTTGCAGTTGAAGTTGCACCCTAATGACTACTCGGAACCATCTCCCGAGTTTTATGGAGAGCTTGCAGCCCGTGAGAAAGCAAGATCATCTAGGAGGGCGGCACGTGAGGCTAAGTCACGTGACGCCGGCTCCTCTTCTCACTCTTGAGCCCGAGGTATTTCTCTTCCCATTTCTTTTAGTGTCCTTGGTTCACACATTCGAGGACGGTGTGTTATTCAAGCGTGGGGAGGGAAATTATCTCGTTGTATATAGTAGTTAGCTTGTATTACGTCTTTTAATTTCAAAAAAAAAAAGAAAAAAAAAGAGATATAAATAAACCCGGCTAGGTGAAAACCCGGAAAGGGCGCCTAGGCAAGAATGGGGAATGTGGCCGAGGACGGAGTGAAAACCCGAAAGGGCGCTCCGGGTAAAAAGAAAAATCGAGTTGCGTGCCACGAGAGTAGTGTGAGGAAAAAAAAGGAAAGCTAGAGTGAAAATCCGCAAGGGCGGACGACGCTCTAGGCAAAATGAGGGAATTAGGAAAAAAATCACTACTACTTTCTCCGTTTTTGGTGTTGGCGTCATAAGAAGGGCGATATAGAAGGTCGGAAGTGTAGGATTAGTTGGCTAAGGTAAGAAGAATTGCGGTGCGGTGTAGTCGTAGCACTAAATTCTATGCGATTGGTGATGTTTTGTTTGGTATATTGAACTATTAGAGGCGTTTAGGATTGATCGCATGTGTGGGTTGTGGAATATTGTGGTATATGTCTTGTAACACCGGTGACATTTGTAGCACATGTGATCCGTTCTAGGATTGGAGAAATAAGGGGCGTTAGATGTGAATTTTAGCTTATATTTATTTGCTAATGTGCCTTGTTTTGATGAATTGGGTAAATGATAATAGTTTGATATTGGGTGTGTTAAGTCAATTGAGCCTTTGAGTTGAGTTTCATGAGAATGTTATTAGAAGGTGCATTATCTCCAAATGAGGGAGTTTGGTGGAAGACGAGTGAGGGCCGGTGTGTAATGTTATTCTCACGCATTTTGGACCGGTGACGGTTGTGGTTATTGTGTTCCTTGAGTTTTACTCGAGGACGAGTAAAGGTTCAAGCGTGGGGATATTTGATGGGCCGGATTTAGTCGTACTTATTACGACGGTTTTGGTATATTTTGTAAACTAAATCGGTTGTCTTGTATTGCATTTGTGTCATGTTGGTATAAATGTAATATAGGCTATTTTGAGGATGCTAACCATTGGACCGTCGGTTTGGGCTAAGAGCGAACAAAACATGAAGAAGAAGGAAGCCCACTTGAAGACCTGGAGCGAAAGAATCGAAGAATCGGAAGAAACCACTCCAGCCTGCCACGCGAGTCGCCCAGAAGCCAGGCGAGTCGTGCGCTTGTGCGAGTCGCGCCACAGCCAAGCGACTCGCGCGGTGGCCTGTAACGTACCACGCATTCTGTCTTATTTTTGTGTTACATGACTACGTTTTTAAGGCTTGGTTCTCAATTAGGAAACTTTATTATTATTAGGATAGTTTATTATTCTTTTATTATGGGAAAATTATTATTAGGTTAAGCTTAGTTTTAGATTTTATTATTCATCATTCACATCTAGTTTTAACATTACATCAAGGAAGAAAAGAGGGACCTTTGAAGAACCCTAATTTTCCATTGCAAGTATGTGTAACTAATCTTCTCTACTTAGATTCAAGCCTTTGAAACGCTCAAGAAACGTTTGTGAGTTTGAATGTTTTGATTATTAACCTTGATTATTATGAATTGCTTTGTTATTAATTTCATGAATGTTGTTGTTGATTGCTAGGTGTACAACTAGTATTTAATTGCATCGTTCTATCGTTAGTATCGTTAATTGAGTAGGATTTACTGATTAACTTTACATTAGTAACAACTAGGAATTAATATTGAACGGGATACGTTGATATTAGTACTTAGAAACGATTCATATAAATATCTAAGGCGCGACTGGATTGTGTGTGCTATTTATTCTCTATCGAATTCTCAGATCTATATTGCTTCCGTCTAATTGAACCTAGAACTGGATTGTTTAGGTTGTTTTACGGTTAGGGTTAATTAAGAACGAAATTCGTTTTAGTTAACTATTCTTAAGAGGATTGGAATTTCATGTTCACGATAGAGTGGTCGAGGTTATTAATTGAAACCGTCTTACGATGATCAATCGCTATTGAGTGTGGATTCGTGCTTGTGTCTAAGTTCTTTCTCATCATTTGATTTCTCAAGTTATTATATTATTTTACTTTAGTTTGTTAGTTAATTAATCATAAAAACCCCCCTGGTTACTACGATCTTTAATTTGATTAGAGATTGATTGTTTGCGTCTACACTTAGTTAGCATAAATTCGTTATTCTGATTCCCTTGGGTTCGACCCTTATTTCTACTATACTACGTTTTAGTATCTAGATTTAAGTGTGTATAAATTGTAATTTGAGGCATACGACTTTAGCCTGTCAGATATATCCAAAAATCTTCTTAATTTTAAAAAACTCTTAAGACTATAAAATATTTTTGAGTATTAAGAAATAATCATCTTAGATATGTTTATCTTTTATAACATTTGTATGAGATACTTTATTCTAATTTATACAAATGATTAGACATAGAATGTAACGATTATCCAATATAACTAAGTTATTACTTAGGTTGTGCAATACACGGGCATTTAATCTATGCTATGCTATAAGAATAAATAAAAGTCAGGGGCAATCTTTTACACATGTTGGACTACCAAAGCCGGTGTTTCGTCATGGGCAATTATATGTCTCAGCGTCAAAGACAAATTCACCACAAGGGCTCCTATTTTATTGACATCTCCCAACAGATTTATAAGAGGCATACAAGAAATATAGTTTACAGAGAATTTTTTTCAAACTTTTCGGTTGTAGGTCGACAATCATAACTCCTACGATTCTATTGAGCCAATTAGAATTATTCAACGGATGGTCAATATCTTACTGTAATGTTAGGATGATAATAAAAAGTATCAGATCGAAATGCGAGTAATGATCTATTTCTTTTATTCTCTTTTAGCTTCAGACAATTTTTAATTGAATTATTTCAAAGATAAATTCGTAATTCGTATTTCAAGGATAAAGAATGCCCTTGTGATGTTTAACACGGACAATATAAGTATCCATACATCGTACGAGCATCATTCTAGTTAGGACAGTATTTTTTTAAAAATAATATTCACTTGAGTAAATACCCAAATTAACAAAAAGTATACTATATAGCTCGAATAATATTGTAAATGACATTGACGACACATAAAAACGGGGAAAATTTAAATAATTAGCGAGTTATCAAATCTCTTTTCTCCTTATATTCTTTTTCTCCTATCTACTTTAATCAATGCAGTTGTAGACACTCAGATTTGGACTTGGTGGCTGCAGAAGTACCCGATAAACACCCGATGACGATCAGACTGCAACGCGACGCGAGATTGCGTTGTTTTAGATAGCTTTTATATAGAACGGATTAAATAATTACTCGGAAAAATTAATTCGACATCAAGACAACCTTAGTCGTGTCATTACGGTCGCGTCGACACTAATTAGTGTCAATTCCGACACCGGGAACCCGAATCGGCACAGAAATATACAAAGTCAAACACCAGTCAACGCGTCCGGCCGAGCAAAACTCTGGACGCACACCCGAAGCCCACCCGGCGCTCGATGCGCTAGGGTTAAAGGGAAGCCTTAACCTCCAAGAAAGCCTAAGATACGCATATCCTCCGTTTTGGAAAGTTTTAAAATCGGATCTTCAAAAAGTCAAACGCCTCACACCAGGCTTCTTTAAACTGATGTGCCTCACACCAGGCGTCTGAGTTCTGAGTCGCTGGACACCAGGCGTTTGAATAGGCAATTTGAACTGCGCGAACAACTATAAATACCCCCCTCATTTCGCTCATTCAACACACAATTCTCATTATGCTCTTCTCCCTCTTACTCATTACGAGTTTCTCTAAGCTTGGGCTCGCACTCCGACACCCAAGGCCAACGATCCACTCGATCGTAGTCCCGATAAGCAAATCAACGTTACTCCTCACCTTCGAGCACTCCACTCGATCCCGAGGTGCATGTGTTCGAGTAGCTACTCCGAGTCTAGCAACGGAACTCTGCCGGATTAGCCGCACCACTACAAGAAAATAACCTTTTCGCAGTGATTATTTTTGTATTTCGTGGCGATTCTATTCGACGCGAAAGGTTTCCCCATCGATTGTGTATTCGTTGAAGTAGGCAGCGTTGCCGTAGCCTTTCTTAGCGAATAATCTATTCGCTGGGTTAGCTCCTTAAAATCGACGCGAAAGAAGAGAAGATTTAGTGGCGATTTTAGTGTCGATTATTATTGATGCGGTAAATAATTTGATTTTTCCACTTATGAGAATTGTAGTGATTGTATTCGACACGAGAAGTACAATAAAATGTCATTTAGTGACATTTGTTGCAATTGCATTCGACACAATAAGTACTATTAAATGCAACCATATACTAAATTTGGTATCGATTTCATTCGATAGGAAATATCACATTTATCTCTCAAATGTGATGCGAAAATAAAAACAAAAAAACAAGTGAAAAAATTTGTAACTTTTATATTACTCATAAATTCCAAAAATTATATATATCCAACATCGATTAAAATTAAATTAATATAAGTAAGTGCAAAACTGCAAACGATCTAAAAATTACTATGTCTTCGGCCACCAAAGAAGAGCTTCATTCTACCCATGTATTCGGTATTATATTGTAAAGTAATCGCGCCTAAAAAAACCTTCGGCTGATTCCAAACGCCTAAAGTGCATCCGTATTGAATCAAAAGGTGGCCAACCAGCAACATAATAAGGAAGGCCTGCATTGCATTATTCAGAATGTACCGTCCTTGATATTCGGTTATAGTGCAGCCCAAAACTGATCCCAATGCAACAATTCGCCTTGCTTTCTCTCCCGAGTTCCAATCTGAATATTTCAGCCTTGCATCAATACTAGAACAACGGCCTGCAAATAACAGACGCAGCCTGCGCTACGTAGCAATATGGAGCTGAAACACAGATGAAACAACAACAAAGAAACGCCGAGCATAGCATATATCGTCCTCTAAACAGTCTTCGAGTGTCAAGAAAGAAAAGATCAATTAGAAAGCAAACAAGAGTAGTTAGCACTGAACCTGACCACAACGATTTATAGCCCGAAATGGAGATGGATACGCTTGAGCATTCACCGTAAAGATTACAGCAGGTGCAACCATTTTGCATAATATCGAGAACAAGATCATAAAACATAACAAAAAAACACGTGATCCCTTAATTAGTGACGATGCTAAATGCAATATTCATAAAACAAAACATAGGAAAGATTAAAATCGACATGCCTGACCATTATGTCCTGATCGAATCTTATTCCCACCAAATGAACAGCCAACATAAGTGCATAAAAAGTCCTTGACGCCTGCAGGGTATCTTAAAAAGAACATACCTATCCTGAAATTCGTTGTTGATGACACAAAGGAGGAAGTCAACTACTACAATCAATAATGATCAGTATTCATCTCCATTCAGGCTCAAACTAGTTAGGAAATTGTTGTACTAGAGCGAATCCAAGAGCTGTTTTGCTGAACATTAATTGTGCATAATATCTATGGTGGTTCTTCACATTGTTTCACAGGATGATGGCCAAGAGTCGATGTTCATGATAATAACGATAATAACGGTTCGCAAGAAATATAGAATGCTATAGAATAATTTAACGACATGATGCATGGTTTTGAAAAATAGTATGACACGTGATTGACTTGAGACGCGTTGACCGAAGTCATAAAAAAGGTATTATCGAGACTAGAAAGTCGTTGTGAGACTCACGGTTTTGACGTGATAAGGCCACTCGATCGAGTCATTAAAGGACTCGACCGAGTGGACCTCGGAAAAAGTTTTTGTCCCGGATTTTTAAGTGTCACTCGACCGAGTCATTGAGGGACTCGACCGAGTGAGAGGCCACTCGATCGAGTCATTGCGAGACTCGACCGAGTGGTTGTCAAAAAAACCTTCTGCCTCGGTTTTTGGGGTGCCACTCGATCGAGCGGGCTAGGCACTCGATCGAGTGCCCCCTGTACGAACTAGGATTCGCTTCGCAATTAAGTATTGCTTTCGAAATTGCTTTTTGATTTTGGAAAATCGTTGATTTTGTGAAATCAGGCAGAAATATTGTATGATTTATGCTCGATTCGGACTTTGATACTCGTCGTATTCGATATTCGATTATTGAATCGATATCGAATATATAGAGCAAAATCTAAAAAAATACGTTTGTAAGTCGCTTTAAATCAACTAAAACGAAATAGATTATCTCCGTGTTTATAGTGTCGTAATTAATTCTTTCGAATTACGTGATCACTATTTTTAGCATCAATGAATTCGTATTAGTTAGATTTATTGACTAAATCGTTTAGATACGACATCCAATTATTGAATTGGTATCGAATCTAAAGAATGACTCTTTACGAAAACTGGAATTAAAAAGGACTTAATTTGATTCCCTCCGCATCCCGACATCGTAATAAATCCTTGCGGATTGTGTGATGTCGGATCCGCGTCAACGGGTTACGACTCAACTAACAAAAAGTGTTTTATTTAAAAATAGTTTTAAAATTGATGAATATGCGATGAATGACGCGACATGAATAAAAAGAGACGATTTTGTTGCAATTGACTCGCTTCAACAATCAAATATTCGGGTGTCGGGATAAGCGACCGGCCACGTAGGTGAAACACCTTTGTATTCGGATTTCCTTATTCCGTCATCCTTCATATTCGACACGAATTAGCGAGTATTTTTAATGTCTTACGATATTATAAACGCGATGATAAAATAAATAAATAAAAAAACGACGACGACGATGGACTGACGGACGACGCGAGAAAAGGGAAGAGGAGACGAAGAAGAAATCGGGATTGTTGCACCCTCAACCTACATGTTTCGTATTCTCAGATATGACTCGTCTAGTTGTGGCCTAGGCACGGGAGTTCGAGATGTATGTAGATGAAGTTATGATGGTTTAGGGTTTGCTAGATGCTAGGGTTTAGGGTTGAAGGTGTATGATTAGGGTTTTTTGAAAGTGTGTTATGAGGGTCAATAGTTGTATGTGTGTAAAAAATTAGGGTTTCGAAAGTTGTGTAAAAGATGTTTGAATTGCGTTGCAAAGGGATGTATATATATGCATGCTCCATCACCCGAACTAGGGCTACTCGACCGAGTGTCCTGCTGACTCGATCGAGTGGCCCAAAGCAGACGCACACGAGCCTGTTGAGGGCCCACTCGATCGAGTGGGCTGACACTCGATCGAGTGGGTCATCTGGAGCGAAGGAGTCCGGATTTTTGACCTTGGGTTGGGTATTTTTGTAGATCTTGTATTTGAGTTGGACTTTTGATATTTGCATGGCTATTTTTGTGTTCTCGGAAACGTCTTTAACCCAAATTAGTCTTATTTGATTGGAAACGACCCGCTGGGCCTGAATTTGAGGTCAGTTTTATGAGGTTTGTACTCCGTAAAAAGCCCAAGCCAGAAACTAACGGTTTCGAGCCCATATCCGAGCGCGTAGAAGCATGTTTGCGTCCGATCATCATCGGTTGTTTTTTGGAAACCGCTATAGACAGCTAGCGGCCAAATGTGGGTGTCTATACCCACCCGCATCGACTCCAAGCAGCGTCAAGGGGAAGTCTGGGAGCTGAACAACGTCATCCGAATCGGCAACCTGAAAGAAAACTAAACCGTTCAAATCGAAAGAAAACATTAAACCATAGGACAAAACAAACGATAAAACCAAAACCAACATTTCAACAACCCTAATCTTGGGGGCTACTAAGTAAAAACAAACCATAAAAAGAAAACTTACATCCTCGATGCGCAGCTGGTTCACCAGCACATTCTCCGACGAGTAGTGACTCGTCGTACTCTTAGCCTAAGCCAACCTAAATTCAATCCCCACCGGAAACCTAACCGGACGAACACGCACCGTCCTAGGTGTCAATCGTGGGGAATAAAAATAAATCCAAGGCTGCAAAAACCCAAAAACATCATTAGCAAAACCAACCCGAACTAGGTGAAACCTCAAAACCGAATACGGGGGCAATAACTAACCTCCCGCACTAGACCTGGACCCACGATGGGTAAAGCCGAGCTTGAGTCCACTTTCAGTGGCCTCACCTTGACTTTTAAGCAATGGGTCATCTCCGCGAAAGCCGCGGTTGAAACACCCGCTATTTTCCTAGCGTTTTTATCCTTTCCGTTATGACTCCGTCATGACTCTGTTATTTTTTCTGCCTTCAATTTCCTTCATTTTCAAGCTTCATAATATTTTCGAGTCAAATATTATTTATTTTCATTAAAAGATTTTAATTATTTTATTTTCCTATAATAAATCTATTTATTAAATTTTCGTCGCAAACTATTTATTTATTTCGCGAAGAATCCCATTTTTATACGAACTATCATTTTAACCTTGGATTTGGGTTATTTATTTTTCTAAAAGGGTCAAAATACGTTTATATAGTATTTCTAGATGAGAAAATATTTTTTATTTATGAAAATCTATTATTTAATGATTTTATTACGAAGTTTCGTAAATAATTAATTTCTAAACGCAAGGTTTACCCGATTGCTTCCAAATACCTTCAATAATTTTACGAACTTCTTTTTTTTTTATCAATTTACGACTTATTTTGGACTCACCTTGAATCATTTGGACCTTGACCCTTGTCATACACCACCATTACACTTTCTTTTATAAACAATTCATTTTATAAAATTATTTTAAGGATTAAAATATTTTTTCTCATCCATTAAATTTGATGACTCATGCATAGACTTTTCACTCTCTTATTCATCCATTTTGGCCATGTGTTTTAGTGGTACATCCATCTTGTTTTTATCAATTTTTATAAGTCACATTCATTCATAAACTCTTCATTGTTTACATTCATTCAACCACTAAATAATATTCAAGGCAAAAAATTCTCTCTTTTCCTCTTCATTTTCTCTTCTTGGCTGATATTTTTCAACACCCTTTCCAGCCAGATTTAGTCTCTAATCGAATCTCGATCGTCTCGTTTTCATCTCCTAAATAATCGTTATTCCGACCCCTTCATTAAGGTAATAAGCGATGTTACTTTCGATCTTTATTTACCTTGATTTTCCCTAGTTTTCTCATGGTATTTTTTATACCATATTTTTTGTGTGTTAAGGATTTGTGGATGACCTTGAAGCCGACGAGTATATTATCGATTTGGATTTGGATTTGAGGTAATGTCGATGTTACTCGGTATTGCGTGATTTTATTTGTGTAATTTCATGTATATTTTCATATTTCATTTTTGACAATATATGTAAGTCATATAATTTGGAAAATTTTTAAAAGTTGAAAATTTGCATGTTTCGGTATTTTTATCGCTTTTACGAGATTAACGATTAAATCGTCATATTAATTTGTAAAATCGTAATATTCGGCCTAAACTTGTATTATATGATTATATTTTGTAAAAATGAGGTTTTTGATGATTTTTAATAATTTGGTATTTTTATGATATTTTAGTTATCGATTATTGAATTATTACCGTTTACGGACAAAAACGATTAAAAGCCGATTTTTAGTTCTAATACTTAAACATTTTATTTTATCTAAAATTTGACGTGGGTAAACTTTCTAGTGAAATAGAATTTTATGAAGTTTTTCATAATTGTTCAGATTTGTTAAGTGGGTGAATTAATTAATTACTTTAAATCATCGTTTATCGTTAAAACCGTGTTTGTTGATGGAAATATAGGGTCACTATAGGGGCGACATATAACTAGTAAATACACTTTGTTGTGTCGTGGTATGAAGGCCACTGAATGAGAAACGAAATCGCCCCGATTACGGTACAAATCAGAATGGGTGTCGTCCCCCAAGGTCACACAACAGTCCTAAAAGATTGTGTACTCAACCATTAGGAGTTGGAACTCGATGGTATACTCAGAATTTATCAAGAGATTTGGATGATGAAGTATTTAATGTATGTATCTCATCCTCATTCTCTTATATCATCTTATATAAGACTACATGAGAGTAAAATCAAAGGGTACCCAAGGCAATTTATGATTGGTAATGAATTGTCATTGCTACGAACATAATGATATTCATAATCATCATGAAAATTGGTGTCAATGTGCTACTTAATGGGAGATACCCTTACAATGCAACAATGATCAACCTATTGTCTTTGCATTATTTCTAACAATCCCCCACTAATGCAAATGACAACCAATAACAAAAATTCTGAGCATGTGAAAAGGTTGACACTTAGACGTTAAAATCTTTCGATTTGAATTAACGTATTAGTGAAATGAGTCAACAACTTACTTACAACAAGAGAATATCTTTCGATTTGAATTCCTTATTGAACTTCGGTTGAATTATCCTCACAACACATATTATACCTTAAGTTCCAAATGAGTTCTGCAATACGATTCAACAAATTTATGGCCAAATGAACCTTGGGATTTTGATGAGTGCTCTAGAAAGATAACTCAATCTCTCATAGAAGGAGGTCAACCCTTCACACTCACTTAGGTGATTCTATCAAGGATATCCACACATAACCCACTCACTTATGAGCTATAGAATCATTAAGAGCTCTAAAGCTCAATCTCTCAATACTACATATGGTGAATCCATCAAGTCCTTCACAACAGGACCAGCCAAACATATAGGATATAGATTCATTAAGAGAAATATCTCAACCTCTATCATTACGGTGATCTCATCAAGTCTGTCTCACAAGGACCACCCAAATTAGGGCTATAAGACCATTAAGAGCTATATGCTCAACCTCTATCATTACGGTGATCTCATCAAGTCCATCTCACAAGGACCATTCAAATTTGGGCTATAAGACCATTAAGAGCTATATGCTCAACCTCTATCATATACACCAAATTATATTTGATAATTTTAATTCCCTCAAATCTGCATAATACATGTGTGTAATTCACTACACATCATTTTTAGCAATATGAAGCTGAATTAGCATCAAACATTACATAGCAATTGATAACCCCACAATAATGCAATAAATATTAAGCTCCCAATCACCATGCATTACCCCGATAAGGTTAAAAGAGCAAACTAATACGCATACATAATACATAAAATTATAACAGTCTTCTCAATAGACTTATAATAAAATTATTATAAAGATGAAAGCTTACTCATGATCATTGTGCATCTCACTTTATGATCCAACATCGTTATAAATATCCAACATGTTGCAATTCTCAATATTGCACCATATATAAATCATCATTCTTATATTAGAGAACAACGATATAGATGATTGTTTCACTTATATTTTCTTTTTGCAAATCCACAAATTAAAATATATATCTTTTACTCACATAAAATCAATCATCATAATCTCATATAGTGTGGTGTAAGCCAAATGTGTAACATATATAAATGGACCTTACGCAACCATTATTTATTGACTTAGTTAACAAATTAAAACTCTTACATTTGGTTCAATTATTCATGTATAAAACATGCTATCGATCATCACTTTCCCACACAATTAGAGATATACATACTCTTCACAAATTAAAAGATATCAACTCTAAATTGACGCATGAATAATTTTATCAAATAAGTTGAATGACTTCCCCCACATGTTGTCACACCACGAAATAGTGACAAACATAACCGTTCAAACAAAATTTACAAATTATTCATTCATTAATCATCCCAACTTTTAGATATCAAATAATTATGCCCGACAATTTATCTATTCCATAATCTATTCTTAGAGTAATTTATCAAATAATTCATCCAATTATTTAATACATACTTGATCAAGATTATGCATGTCATTAAAAATAAAATATTTAACCCCCACATATAGCTTATTTTACTCAAGTGAACATTGATGCGTCTCTAGTAGTGTGAAGTTCAATTCTCCTTCCAAATGTATCCAAAATAATTTGCAAGACAAGTACACACACATGAGACAAGTACACACTCGGATATGGGCTCGAAATCATGGACATTAGGTTTAGGCTTATTACGGAGTACAAATATTACAAAACCGACCTCAAATCCAGGCCCAGTGGGTCGTTTCGAGTCAAATGAGACTAATTTGGGTCGATTCCGACACCAGGGGTAAAACCGTCTTTTAGCGACCAAGCCGAAACCCGGTCAGAAATAATCCCGAGACACGCGAGTCAGCCGTGACACCTCACGTGGCTGATCCGGTCTCCAATACCACCAAAAATCAGCTTAAAAAAATATTAAACAAATCCGTTTAAGGATAGAATTCGATCTCAAGTAGGAATTCTATCCGAAAACCGAATCAGATACCGACCGAGCTCCAAATACTCGGCCAAGACATCCCAAACAGCCGAAACACTCCCTTTCAGCCGAGTTACTCGGCTTCCCCACCAAGAAACGAGACTTTCGTTCCCTTTCGAACTCTCGCGTTTCCTATCCAAACCGGTATTTCTTGTCATACAAACAAGGATACCTCCACTCCTATAAATAGGACCTTCCGTTCAACACAAAAAACACGAAAAAAAACACGATTTTCACATCAGAGACCGAAAAATACATTCACACATCCAACACACGTGCATCCTCGATATCTAGTAAAAATAGTTCAAAGCAAATCCCGACATATTCCCGAAGAAGCCTCGAAATACCGACGAAACCACCCCTGTCCGGCCGAACCCCTCGCCTCTCACACATAAAAAACGCACCATCCTAAACTCACCCACATCATCTCGACGCTCCCAAGTTTCAACCACTTTCCGATGAGCTCCATACCGAGAAAATAAAGCATGTAGGTTTAGGGTGTAAATCAAACCCGATTCTTCTCTTTTCTCTCCCTTTTTCTCACGTTTTTTTTTCTTTTGTATCGTCGGTCGTGTCATTTTTAATATGGGTCGTTCGTCACATATTTTTTAATAATCGATACTAAAAACTATTTTTCATATAACGTTCTTAAAACACGATATCGGTTCTCTAATCAAATATCGTATCTACAAGAACTAAATTAATTAATTCTCGTTGATGCTAATAAAATCGTTACATCTTTTTAAACAAAATTCGATGATTTTAAACACAGAGAGAATTAACATCTTTTTCGTTCAAATTCTTTTTTTTCTTCTTTTTTCGTTCAAACGAGTTTTTTTCAAAACCTTTTCTAAAATCATTCCGACTATTCGATATCGATTTCATAATCGAATATCGAATACGACGAATATCGAAAATATGAACCGGGTATAAATTAATTTATCCTTGTACGCGATTTATAAAAAATTAACGGTTTTCGACAAAATAAAAAAAAACCCGAGCAGACCGCCACGCGAGTCGCGCGCCCTCCAGGCGACTCGCGCGGTGGCCTGGTCCGCCGGGTCTGTTTTTCTCTTTTCCTCGCTTTTCTATTTTTTTATTCTTTTCGAACCTTACATAAAAAGCGACTTTCGCGACATATTTCGATAAATACTTTTTTTGACCTCAGTCAACACGTGCTAATCCATCACGTGTCATAAATCTTTTCCAAAATCATGCATATTATTTATTTACTTCTTTATTCAATTTATTCAATCGTGACTAACTCGTTTTCTCGTGTTTGTAGCAATTTATTTCATCTTTGTTTTATTAGACTAAAACGACTTCACATGCTAAAATAACTTTGACGTTATTAGTTTAATATGCATTAAACGAGTTAGCAACCCATTTATTTATTTTTCTCACATGCTTAGGAAAATAATGTTTGCATATCATTCAACCGTCGAACTAACGCGTGTACACCAAAAACGAACGATATCTTAGTAAAGGCCGCTAAGTGCGGGCGGGGTTGGGTGTTCTTAGTGAACTTCCCAACACGTACCCTCACCCCTTACTCAGAACCATGGTTTCCGGATGTCCGAATCTATTGGCAACGAGAGTCATTCAATACACGATATCCGATAATATCGGTATCGGTATCGTAATGCAAGGGACGAGCCCAATAAACTCTGACATCGGAAATGGGTCGTATTTCGTATACGGCCCACTACGACATAGAGTAGGCTCGAATGGTTCCGAATAACCACAAAATTCGGTGGCGACTCCTACTTCGATTTAAATTTCAATTTGACCATCTCATATGGAGATTCATTCGCCTCTCCAAACCCGCGCGTGGCCGCGTCGGGGTGGACCTATGTCATGTCCACACTATTATCTTTGCATTATTTCAAACATTTGTCATTTAAATTCTCGATTTCTGGTCTTTTGTTTAAATCTGGAAAAAAAAGTATTTCTGATGGTTTCATAATAAAATGTAATTTTATGATTTTTAGTGCTTTAATAAAATGTTAGGAACGATAAGTTTTATTAATGGAATCGTTAATTGTGAAAATGGGTTTTAAAAGACGATTTTAACGGAATTTGCTAAATCTGGAATTTTGGAAATTTGAAAAAAATAGTAGTTTCTGGTAAATCGTTATTTTTATGTTTAATAATAGTTTTGGATATTAATACTTAAATCGTTTTGTAATTACTATTTTTATTAATCATTATTGTCGAGATTAGACGATTAACGAGAAAATCCTTTAAAAACCGAGTTTAAGGATTATGGAAAATTTTCTTTTCTTGACAGAATGTCCAAAAATATATTTTAGCTATTTTACGTAATTTTTGTACTATTTATTAAAGTCTTTAATTAATAGTAATGATTTTTGGACAAAATTACGATTTATCGTTAAAATGATCCGTTACACCTAAAAGAATTATTTTCCAGCCATTTTGAAAATATTTAAATCTGAAAATTTAAGAGTTAAATCATTCCTTAATATACTCTAAATATATTCAATGTTTTAATTAAATAAAAGACGTTAAAATATTTAATTTGACATTTGCTGTAAAATCTTATTTATAATTGTATTGTCGATACTAATAATAATTAGGGAATTTTAGCTTTGTAACTTTTTAAAACACCCTGATTAGTAATATTAAAATATTTAAGACATTTTTAATTATTTTATCAACACTTGTATGATTTTTCAATAATTTCATAAATTCAAAAGTTCTCGCTTTAACATTAATATCGTTAAGGCCGAAAGTATTAGTTTTAAATCTATATCGTTTACTAAAGATGTTGAATTAGTATAAACTAATATTTTCGCTAGTTTGATATGATGCTATTTTTAGTAAAGTTTATAAAAATAAAGTTTCCTAAAAAAGAAGTTTCCTAAAATAGAAAGGTTCTTCTTTTAGAATATAATGCTTACTCCTTTTGTTCTCTTATTATTATAACGATTATATCTTTTGAATATCGATAATGGCTTTGTTTTAGAGTTATGGAATAAGGATAAGTGCGGGGTTTGAGTAATACAGTCTAGGATGTACTGTTTTGCCATCAACTATAAGGCTGGTGTATCCATTTGGGATGCATTGCTTGTTGAACTGGACACATTTGGTGTTAACGAGTATATGTGAATTGTGCCCTTAAGCTAGATATCGCATCGTGTTAGTCGCCGTCAGTTGAACTGGATACATTTGGTATCCAGGAGGGGTGTATATTACTTAAGCTAGGACCTCGCATTGATAAGTCGTCGTCCTATTATGGTTGAGTTGCCTAGTTAGAGACCTTGGATCTTCGTTGCGTGTGAAGTTGGTGTCTGAGTTCTCGAAGCTAGTTTTTAGTATATCCCTAGTGAAAGTCTATCCTTCTGCACACTAACCGAATATCCATAACGCCATTTTGAATATTTTATTATTATCGATATAATTTGGTTGCAGGTTGACAAATGTTTTATATTTTCTTCGAAAAACTTGTTTTTAATATATTGTTTCGATACATGAAGTTTTTCACTGAAAACTTATTTTCATTATAATGTTTTACTGTTTTCCGTTTTCTTACTATTTTTCTATAATAGTAATTACAGTTTTAAAATCCTGTTATACGGCTGGGAGAACATTGACGTTGCTCCCCACTGATTGTGGCTGTTATGTTTTAACATGACAGGTATACGTGTTCCGGGTGTGGGCTAGCGAGCAGTGTGGATCCTGCTTGTTTATTTCAATAAGTATGTCTTATGGAATGTTCAAACCCCTTTTTGTGGATTGTTTTAAATTTTGGCCATTTTATTTAAAGCCTATTCTTTGTGTAATACCCGAGATTTTATATAAAGGTCAAACAGAGTAAAGTCAAGGCAGACTATGTTACCCCTATAATAATACTAGTATTTTACATTGGTCCGGGTCTCTTAAATGTTTATACTCCGTATATGTTATTGGTTAACCTATTTCTTTTAACCCATTACTAATAGTCGTATAATACCTATTCCTAATAATAAGAGTACCCGTATAATCATTATGACTTAATAAACTAAAATGTCATTCACACCTAATAACCTAATTTTATAATATAGCATACTCATTATAATAACCAACCACCACCATCCTTATTACCTTTCACGCCGCATCAACCCCGTCCACACCCCTTGTTCATTGTATATCCTCCTTCACGCCGCCTCTGTTTCCCGACAACCACCGTCACCACTTTGGCAATCGATGTCACGCACCCCCTTTCCTGTCTCTACGTCCTGGATACCTTGCTCGTGTTGTCATAATCGTGAGCACGAACATATCGATGTAAGGACTCATACATTGTTATTGTTGTTGATGTCGTATTGTTGTTACTAGTATCGTTATCATTGTAGTGGTATTTCGTGAGGTTACAGTAGTCAGGCTGTAGATGCGTAGTGTGTTGTTGTGTCGTGTGTTTGCGTGGCTGTTATCGTGGGCGTCGGGTCTTGTGTGTAGCGTTGTTATTAGTGTGTTATGGTTATCGTCGAGTACAACCGTTGTTTTTGCGGGTTGTTGTTGGTACTTTAATTTAGCGAGAGCCATAGCGTCGAGATGGTCGGTTTAGTGTTATATTGGAGGCTGGTGTTGTGTGAGACCGTAACATTATTATAGTCGTGCGCGGTAATCGTTGTATTATACGTTTGTCTTACGGACTTAAGTCGGTGTCGGTGTCTGCCAGTTTATAATGTAATTAGGTCAGGTCGGCCTCTGTTTATAATGTAGTCAGGTCGGGTTTCATTTGATTACTTAGCTAGTTAGGGCGGGTTTCATTTTATTACTTAGCTACGTTATGGTCGTTATGAACTTAAGTATATAATATTTTATTAGGATCGGACTTCGTAGAATTTCCATGGTGATTTGTAATACCGACGTGGCGGTGGACTGCTGACTAGGTAAGGGTTTCCTTACTTAGAATACATTAATATTATGATGCATATATGAGTTACGAGTATGATGTGATATTGTGATAATAAGAATAATGTTGAATATTGATGGGAGAATGATTGTTGAATATTGATGTATTGGAGTTGGTGAGACTAGCTTTAGACCTACCCGGGGCCTTTGATCACGGTCTCCTCCCTGATTTCTCCTCGCGGGTTGTTGAACCTGCGGGGGGTGTGCACACTCGGAATGAAAGGGCCTGCCAGAAGATTTGAGATGACATTATTGATTGGTACCGTGATGGTACTGAATGTTGAGATGAGATTACTGATTGGTACCATAAGGGTACTGAGAATGTGGAGATGATATGTTGATTATTAGTACCGATGATGGTACCGAGACTGTATATTTTATATTACATACTCGTGTTATGGTGTTAGCATGTTCTAACCGTATTCTCTGTCTAAATTGTCACCCTATTTTATTGGGGACCTGCGACGATCCAATTGACTTTTCTGGCCTTTTGGAGAGCAGTGCTAGTGTGCAGGTCGATGATGTGCGATGACTGTATTCTGGTTGACTGTACGGGATGAGTCTGCGTTGTTAGGGACCACGTTTGTAGGCTGTAGTCATATTAGTTATGCTTCCGCCGCTGCAATTGTATCGCCATGTTCTGTAGATACGAGATTGTAATATTACATTATTTAGTTTTAAATGGTTGGTTTCGAAATTGTAGTGTAATGGACTACTACCTCGGGTTATACCGAGATGGTAACACCTTTATTTACTTGGAAATGTCTTGATAAGGCTTCTGGGTAAATGAGGGTGTTACACTTTGACTTTACCATTTTAATTTTACTAAGACATAGTTACAGTGTGTTTTAATCCCGACTCTACAGTGTTTCCGCCACTGTATCGCTTTAGATTTTCTAGGGGATTATAGCGGTCACCCAATCAAAACGACCCAACTAATCTAAATCAGCCAGGAAAGGCAAAATCCTAGTACTAAGCCTCTCGCCCTTACCCGAGAAGTGGGTCGATCCTAGGAAGTACCCTAACCACAGACGGGCATCCTGCACCGGCGTGTTGAGCACTCGACCCTTAAATACCGCCACCCTCTCGAAGTGATCAGTAAGGTACAAGCTCACCAGAGCATGGGGCGCACTATAAGCCTCACGCTCTAAACAACCCCCGATCCAGCCCTTGACCTTGTCACTATCTAACCTAGGGCCCTCGAAAGCCCACCTAATCATCTCAAGACCCGCACCTGACTGTTTAGCCCAAAGCAAAGACGAAAACAACTTGGACATGGTACCCAATAGTCGTAAGACGCACCCTCCTATACTAAACAAAATAAGCAGGAATGTGACAATTTACTACCCCTAATCGATTAAGAAAACCTAAAAACCTCCCCTAATCAAAATCAACCCCCCAGCGAAAAAATATATGAAAACCCCTAGCTAATAAGACCAATCGTACCGGAGCACATGACAATCTAAGCATGATATCTGAACAAAACAAACTCAATCGAATCTCAAAGCATTCTGAAGGTAAATTTTAAACCCGTGAGTCTAACGAACCCCAAAGCATTCAGCACTCAATTTAATTCAAAACCAATCTAAATGAGCCCCTTGTATCGCTAAATTCAGTTCAATTTTAAATGAGTCCCTGGTAGCACTCAGAATCAATTTAATTCAAAACCAATTTTAAACGAGTCTCTAGTAGCACTCAGTTTAATTCAACGAGTCCCTAGTAGCACTCGATTCAATTCAATTTTAAATGAGTCCCTGGTAGCACTCAATTTAATTCAAAACCAATTTTAAACGAGTCCCTAGTAACACTTAGGCCATGTTCTTTTCAGCTTATTTTCAGCCCGTTTCAGACCAGCTCAGCTTCTATCAGCTCAGCCCAGCTCCTATCAGCTCAGCCCAGCTCCTATAAGCTCAGCTCAGCTTAGCCCTAATATTTTCAGCTCAGCTCCAATATTTTCACTTCCTAGAATAATAATAATATACTACATAATAATAATAATAATAATAATAATAATAATAATAATAATAATAATAATAATAATAATAATAATAATAATAATAATAATAATAATATTTATTTATTTATTTATATGAAACGAAAGTTGCATTAAGATCGAAACAAATTACAATAAGTTATTATTGTTGTTGTTGTTGTTGCATTTCGATATTAATGCAAGTTTCTTTTCATAAAAAAATTATTAATAATGATAATAATAATATTGTTGTCGTTCTTCTCCTTCTTCTTCTTCTTGTTATTTTTATTACATGTATCTGTTAATGTTAATGTTAACGTTAATAATAATAATAATAATAATAATAATAATAATAATAATAACAAATTATTATCATCGTCATTGTCATTGTCGTCATCATCATCGTCATTGTTATTATTATTATTTTCTATTTTTTTATCATCATTGTTATTATAATAATTATTTATATTATTATGCACTCCATAATATTTTGAGGTCTTGAACTAGATGTTACATTCAAATATTTACAACTCACACACACACACACAATATAGCATATGAGTATTATTTCTATTGTATTAAGATTTAAGAATATGAAAAAAAAAATTGTATATTACGTAATCAAAGATATATACATAATATTTTCTATTTCCAAGTACTAAAAAAACAAAAGTAGAAATCAAATGAATTAGAGTGACTACTATGTTGTTGTTGTTGTTATTATCATTGCTATTATTAATTAATTAATTAATTAATTATTATTATTACTATTATAATTAATTAATTAATTAATTATTATTGTTATTATTATTTTTATTATTTAGTGTTATAATTTTTTATATTTTTTTCTCATTTTTTAAAATATTATTAGATAATTTAAATAAGTAGTTATTAGTTTCAGCTTCTTTTAATTCAGCTCAGCTCAGCTCAGCTTCTATCAGTCCAGCTCAGCTTCCATCAGACCAGCTCAGCTCCTATCAGACCAGCTCAGCTCAGCTCAGCCCTGTTTCAGACAAAAAGAACAGGGCCTTAGTTTAATTCAACAAGCCCCTAATAGCACTCAAAATCCGATTTTGGATGAGTTCCTGGTAGCACTCAATCCAATTCAAGTCAATTTAATTCAATTCAATAAGCCCCTAGTAGCGCTCAAAAATCCGACTTTAAATGAGTCCCTAGTAGCACTCAATTTAATTAAAATTAATTTAATACAATTCAATTCAATTTTAAATGAGTCCCTAGTAGCACTCAATTTAATTAAAATTAATTTAATACAATTCAATTCAATTTTAAATGAGTCCCTGGTAGTCTCAAAAGAATCAAATCAACCCGAAACAAGTCCTTAAGCATTCAATTCACACCCCAGAGGAATACCAGAAGTAAAAGACAATACAAAACTAACACAACCATCCGCCAAGGATATTACACCAAGACTAAGACACCAATAAAAGACTTAAGCGAAAGACCCGTGTCAAAAAACCGAAGTTACTAAAACAACGAACCCAAAACAAGGTAGCAAGCCCGGACCAGAGCTTCAACAAGCAACCGCAGGCGAGGATGTCAGGTATGATCTCTAAGCCTTGGCTGACGAGCATCAAATACGTAGTCTAGCGGACTTAAAACAACCCGAACGGACAACCACCAGGTCGATTGACCTGGGCGGCTATACTTTGACTTTCACCTTGTCCAAGCCTCAGTCAAAGTGGGGGCTTCTGTTGACACCCATCGACCTGGTGGCTACAGGAGTACCCGACAAACACCCGATGATGATCGGACTGCAACGCGACGAGATTGCGATGTTTTAGATAGTTTTTCTATAGAATGGATTAATTAATTACTCGGAATAATTAATTCGACATCAAGATAGCCTTAGTCGTGTCATTACGGTCGCGTCGACACTAATTAGAGTCAATTCCGACACCGGGACTCCGAATCGGCACCGAAATATACAAAGTCAAACCCGAGTCAACGCGTCGGGCCGAGCAAAACTCGGGACGCGCACCCGAAGCCCACCCGGCGCTCGACGTGGTAGGGTTAAAGGGAAGCCTTAACCTTAAAGAAAGCCTAATATACACATATCCTCCGTTTTAGAAAGTTTTAAAATCGGATCTTCAAAAAGTCAAATGCCTCACACCAGGCTTCCCTAAACTGAACTGCCTCACACCAAGCGTCTGAGTTCTGAGTCGCTGGACACGAGGTGTCTGAATAGGCAATTTGAATTGCGCGAACAACTATAAATATCCCCCTCATTTCGCTCATTCAACACACAATTCTTATTCTTCTCTTCTCCCTCTTACTCATTACGACTTTCTCTTAGCTTGGGCTCGCACTCCGACACCCAAAGCCAACGATCCAATCGATCGTAGTCCCGATAAGCGAATCGATGCTACTCCTCAGCTTCGAGCACTTCACTCGATCCCGAGGTGCCTGTGTTCGACTAGCTACTCCGAATCTAGCAACGGAACTCTGCCGGATTAGCCGCAGAACCAATAAGTGGTAACGGAAATCTGTCGGAATCACTACAAGGCAAGCTAGAAGGATCCGCCCTAAAGTCGAACAGTCACTAGGTTATCATTTAAACAAAACTTTACTTTTCAGTACTTTTATTATGCACTATGATAATGTCAAACGTGGACACTAGGTCCATAACACGTACTAAAGCACGTAACGTCCCAACTTCAACCATAAACACTAAAACACTCTAAATAGACCCGAGTAGTTTTGAGATCTGCCCTCAACTATGTGTGCATCGTGTCCCGTTTAGCGTATACTCCGAGGGTGCAACTCCTCACTATGTGATTTACTTACTTTTCGCATTTACCGCTTTAGTATGATTTATTGCTTTTATGACCTTATAATCGATGCTAAATCACCTAACACGGAATTCAAAATGTAAGCAAGCTAAAACTGACCAAAGTGATGGTCAGGTTCCGTATTAGCCCCGATGCTCACCACACATGGTTCGACGCATCTCTATTAATACCGAGCCGACGCATCGTCTTAAGCAAAATACCATGTCAGGTATACCACGAGAATGACTAATATCTGTATTATCACGTTAAAACTGACTTGCTAATATGTATAATAATTAGTACCCTCTACACTCCTATGTGCATCTTTTCATGGTCTGCTTGTCACGTGAATCGCATGCAAAGAATGTAAACACACCTACTATGACGACAAAGTTTACTTGTCCGGCCTTAAACAACCGACATAGCAAAGACATAGGGTTAAAACAATGGATGTTACAGTACTTCCGCCACAACAAAGGAACAAAGTTATCAGCCCACCGATTGATTAGTAGAGGCCGCTACGTGCGAGCGAGATTGTGTGTTGATGTCTAGCGGACGTTATCTTCCCAATACGTAACCTCGCCCCTTACTCAGAATCGACGATTTTCGGATGTCCGAAACCACTGGCAATGAGAGTCAGTCCAGGCATGGAGTGCTTAAGGGTACAAATCTTTATCTTTAGGTCCCGTGCCACTCAACTTTGTGTCGGCTAAGGATCAAAGTTGACTTGAACGGTTTCCGAGTCCCCATAATTGACTCGGTGGCGACTCCACAAATCGGCAACGAATTCAGTTCACTAAAAAGGTCACCTTACCAAACATATCGGTCTTTAAACATTTACAACCACGACTCGATCGATTCTAACATAAACACGGGTGCCTGCACCTGTCTAGTACAAATCCGAATCATCATCCAAATTGAGGTCCGAAACATCGCCCCGAACGCGAGATCGGACTGGCCCCCGACCGGGAGGGGCCGGGTGGGTGGCTGTCGCGATGAAACCGGGTTGGTCCCGCGCGGGACGCCGGGATGTGCGGACGGACGTCCACAGCAGAACATCATTTTTTATTTATATTCAGTACATTTTCTTTTAACATTGACGCAGTACATATTTTTAAAATGTTTGACTTAATATTTTTTTGAATTCGTTAACATAGTACGTTTTAACATTAACACATTACATATTTTTTAAATCTTTGAATTAATTTTTTTTAACCTTGTTAGCACAATATGGTGTTTCTTTTACCACACAGTACATATTTTTTTTTAAAAAAAAGACATATATTTGTCAACCATACTATGTTGAGTAAAAAATTGAGACACGACCAACAACACAATGCTGTACAAAACGAAGAAAAAATTCGCAGTATAGAACAAAGGGAAAAAAGTGTGTGTGTGTGTGTGTGTGCGTGCGTGCGTGTGTGTATATATATATATATATAGAACAATAAAAAACAGTATAAAACAATAAAATCATCTAATTATTGCGAAACTACATCGAAAAAAAACAATATACACAAATTACAAGGTTTAAAATAAAATATATATTTTCGACCGTACTACGTTGGGTAAGAAATGAAGACTGAAAAATAAAAGCACGACAAATAATCAGCAGTACAGGACACCGAAGAAAAAAAACCTCAAATCTTGACAACCACCACCACCCTCCCCTACCATAGACCAACCAACTATCCACCTGCGCTCGCCCTTGGCCGCCGGTGCATGGTCACCACAAACCCACCTTCAAAAAACTCACATATCCATCTTTAACTTTGAAGGAAACCTTAATCTTAATAATTAATGATAATTAACCATTTTATACTTATACTTCAATCAAACTTGCATCCATAATCTTATAAGTTTAATTTATTGAAGGAAAATTTAATGATAATAATCCGAACTATGGAGGTGTTCTTATATTACTCCCAACTAATCTTTAACCCAAAAAAATATCAATTATACCCTCATTTAACTTTATTTACTCTAGCCTAATTTTTCACTGGCTAATACCAGTCAATGTGATAATTTGGTGGGTCCATTTATTTATTTTCTTTAAAAAAAAGGGAAAAAACAATATTTCTTTCTTCTACTTTTTCTCTGTTAACATTGTTGGAATTATGCTTCAAAATAAGCTTAATTTTGTGTGACATACCCATAATTTCATGACGATGTATACTTTCTTTGGTGACCAAGGACACCATGATGTGATGGTGATGTATGTTGCATGACCTCATGTTGATGTATTCTGTTTGGTGGCCAAGGAGAAGTGCTTGGAGGCCAAGTACTTGGTTCTATAAATAGACCTCACAATCTCACCATTTTATTCATCCAAAAATCATTCATCTACTTCTCTTTCTATCACAAAACTATTTTCTCAAATATTATTAATAATAATTCTAGTTTGAGTGGAATTTTGGCGACGTTTTTGGGTTACTCATCTACGGTCTTGCCTACACAAAGATCGTAGCAATTGTGCAATCCTAGGGGTCTAATGTCAAGGAGTTCGCATGTAGTAGACGGGGCATAATCAACTTTACGACAGTGACTTCAAGTCACGTCACAATCTTTCCTCAATGATAAGATTATTCCTCTTTTTTGTCTTATTTATTTATTCACTACTCGCCTAACAATCTAAAGTCGATTATTGCTCTTTTATTATTATGGCTAGTAGTGAAGCGTTTGATGTTATTCCGTTAACATCTACCATGTTGATTAATCACATAATTCTTTATATGTCAAAACTTGACCCATTTGACGGAAAATATTATAAAATGTGGTCCGACAAAATGGACTTTTTCCTGAGTCAAATAGAGGTAAACTATACTCTGACTAATGTTCAAACCCCAGAAAATATTATGAGGGGTTTTGAGAGAGATAATAAAACTTGTCGAAGAATGTTTCCGCTTCTATTTATATTGTTGAGTCTGTATCTCTATGGATTTCTAGACTAGGACTTGTGAATGTCGACTCGATTAAACGACTTAAATAGTAGAACCTCATACCTCATTTCTTTTTTTTGGTAAAATGTAAGTAATTTCATTCCAACCAAAAACATTACATCTTGTTCACCATCCAATTATATCGTTATCAATACATAGTAGACTAACATAGGAAGCACCTAATTTGCCGTTGCATATTCGGATTATATCCTAAAAGTCTACTACATACATCCTTTTTAATTAACCCAAACACTTTACAAGGCATAGGAAGAATTTGGTCATGCACACATCGGTTCCTTGCCCACCAAATATGATAGATCATAGCATTTATACTAGCAGCCCATACTTTCTTGTGGCTATAGGATTTCCCTCTCCTCTTAAGCCACCATTCAAAGCATCCGGTGGATGGAATCTCGGTTTGCAACCAAGCATTCACCCCCATAAGTATTTGTTTACTATAAGAACATTGAAAGAATAGATGTTCATGGGTTTCCACATCATTCTCACATATTCCACAATTCCTTGTTGCATCCACATACCATTTACTTATCCTCTCCCTCGTCATAAATCGACTCTTACTTTCTAGCCAACTCATAAAGGAATGTTTCGGAATTGACAAAGAATCCCAAACCAAAGGAGCAAATCTGCTTTTAAGCTCTACCGGTTGCAGCCACGCATACCCTCATACCTCATTTCAGTAACACAAATTTTGATAAATGCGAAGTATGTGTTGAGGCTAAACACGCAAATGCATCGCTTAATAAATGCGTAGAACGATCTAGTAGTCTCCTAGAACTAGTTCACGTTGACCTAGGAGATTTTAGAAACTCATTGAGTAGAGGTGGGAAACACTACTACATTACGTTTGTAGATGATTTCTCAAGGTACACCAAGGTCTATTTATTGAGTACAAAAGATGAGGCTGAGGACTCCATTGGTGTTTATATTATGGGTCTTTTACTTTTGGACAAGATATTTCTGTGTGTCTTACTTGTGGATAAGATATTTCTGTTACTGATTCCTTATGGCTAAGTAGTTGCATGTAAGTTGATGAAGTCGATTGTGTGAAACTGGTATCTGAACCGAGTGGGTCTCAACCGAGTTCCACACAAGAAACTGGTAAAACACCCTTTGAGTTATGGAAAGGCTATCCACCTAACCTTAGTTATCAAAAAGTGTGGGGGTGTTGGGTAAGATTGGTCTTCCAGAATTTTAAAGGAATAAAATTAGGCCGAAAATCGTAGACGCAATAATCTTCATTGGTAATGCCGCCAATAGCGCTGCATACAATTTGATTCTCAAGGATTCATCGGGTTTTGGACCCATTAGAGAGTCAAGAGATGTTGAATTCTTTGAGCAAATTTTTCCCATGAAAATTGATACAAGAACAAGTGTGTCAGTTACACTTAGTGGTTCAACTCAATCTTCTGCTGCTACAGAGGAAGTAGTAGCAGAACCTAAGAGAGGTAAATGTGTCAGTACCCCCAAAGAGTTCTATTTGAGATTTTATCATGTTGATTGAGAATAAGTGTTTGAGTGAACATGAGGTGAGTGTCTTCATACTTGAAGACCACCCTAGAACATTCAAAGAGGCTATGCAATCTGTGGACTCTACTTTTTGACTTGAGGTCATAAATAGTAAAATTGATTCAATAATTACTAACCACGCCTGGGTTTTGACTGAGCTTCCCCGGGGTTGCAAAGGTTTGAGTAATAGGTGAGTTTTCAAATAGAAACTCAATACGGATGTGTCAATTGATAAATATAAGGCGAGATTAGTGGTATGTGGAAACCGACAAACAAAGGGTTGGAATTCTTTGAACATATTGAATACCAGTGACAGCGTGTCTCAAGAGAAGTACGCTAAAGTGATCGGAAGTGTCATGTTTTTGATGAACTGCACTAGACCCAACATAACTTATATTGTTAGTATACTTAGCAAATATACGCATAACCCTGGTAGAGATCTTTAGGATGTCTTGATTAGATTATTGAGATACTTAAAGGGCACCATAGATTGGATATTACATTATCGAAGAACACCGTGTGTGTTGGAAGGATATTGTGATGCTAATTGGGTATCTGGAAATGACGAGATACACTCTACTAGTGTGTAATACCCGTTGTGTATTCAAGTATTTCCTATTTAATTGGGGTCTCTTTATGAGTAGTAACATATATAATTGGTTAACCCATTTCATTAAACTAGTTCTTATACCGTATATTATATAACCTGTTTCCCGATCCCAAATTACTCGAACCCTTAAAATTAAATGGGTTAAGTTGGTGTATACTACAAAGTACAAACACACATCCCCTTTCATTGGCTATTACGGCTCCTACTAAGCTAACCTACACATACATCCTTCGCTTATTTTATAATATACCACACATGACGCACCCTTTGTTTAAATTATTATATACACACACATTTCCTTATTTTATTCAACCTTTCATCAACCCTATGTAAACTCCCTGTTGTTTTGAAATTCATTCGTGCATTCACCACGCTTCCTTTTTCTATTTCTATGTCGCCGTCTTCAACCCATCCCCTCCATCGTCAACCTCCTTTCACGTGTTGGATATTTTATGAAGATTTGATGTTGTGGAAAGGAAACTGCTTGCTTTCATAATAATGAAATAAGAGTTACATACTTAAATAATGCTAGACTCATCCACTAATGAGGTTAACTGATACCTCAACGTACATGAAAAGAAAGTGCCTTAAATTTAGGAGCATTGCTCCTTCAAAAACTGAAACTGGAAGCAACTGCAACAACTATGTTATTCCTAGTTTGTAGGACAAACCTATGACTCTTTCAAGGGGAGTATTTGGATCACAATCTAACACTTCCCCTTGATTCAAATACTGCTAACACCAATCTTCTCCACAAAGAACTGATGCTTAGCCTGGGACAAACTTTTAGTGAACAAATCTGCATTCTAGACATTCGTGCTGCAAAGCTGTACCTTGACCACTTCTTCACTGACTAACCACCTGATGTAATGATGTTGGACTTCAATATGCTTCGTTCTAGCATGATACACAGGGTACTTTGTCATCGCTATTGCAGATTTATTGTCACACCATAGTTCAGTGGCATTAACTTGTTGAACTCCACGATCTATCAACAATTTTCTTAGCCACATTGCTTGCCTTCCTACTACACCTGCAGCAATATATCCAGCCTCAGTGGATGATAAAGCCACTATCTCCTGCTTCTTCGAGCTCCATATGATGGCACCAGATCCTAATGTGAATACTGACCCAGATGTACTGCTTCTATCATTGCGATTACTAGCCCAATCACTGTCAGTATACCCAACTAGCTTAAAATTTTCTGTTGGCTCATACCAGATTCCCAGAATTTACTGTGCCTGCAACATACTTGAGAATTCTTTTCGCAGCTCCTAGATGCTGCTTTGTGGGACAATTCAGATACCTGGACACCACACTTACCCCATATGTGATATTAGGTCTTGTGTGAGTCAAGTAGTTTAGGCCTCCTACAATACTCCTGAACTGCTTTTCATCTGCTGCATCTGTGCCATCATCTTTCTGCAGTTGTTCACCAGGATTCACTGGAGTTACTACTTTCTCACATTCCTGTATCTTGAACTTCTTCAACAAATCTTGAGCATATTTTCTTTGACACACAAATATACCATCTTCATTTTGTATGACTTCTAGCCCAAGAAAATACTGCAGTAGACCCAAATCTGTCATCTCAAACTCCTGCTTCATGGAGTCTTTAAATTCCTTCAGGAGCTCTTGTGAAGAACCGACATATATAATGTCGTCCACATACAAACAAACTACAATGAAGTTTGCTTCACCTTGCCTTTTGATGTATAAGGTTGGCTCATTCTCGCTTCTCACAAAACCATTCTTTGTGAAAAATACATCAATCCTGCTATACCATGCTCTAAGTGCTTACTTTAATCCATACAAAGCCTTCCTTCACCTATAAACTTTGTGCTCTTCCCCTTCTTTGACAAACCCAACAGGTTGTTCAACATAAACTTCCTCTTCCAATTTCCCATTAAGGAAAGCAGATTTCACATCACATTGAAATACAGTCAGATGAAATTGAGCAGCTAATGTTAAGAAAACTCTTACAGTTTCGAACCTTGCTACTGGAGAATAAGTTTTTTCATAGTCAACCCCTTCAACTTGAGCATACCCTTTTGCAACAAGCCTCGCCTTGTATTTTTTGACACTACCATTTGTATTGAACTTAGTCCTAAACACCCATTTAAGACCAATTGCTTTCTTCTCAGCAGGTAGATCAACCAATTCCCATGTTTCATTCTTTTGAATTGATCTAATCTCATCCTCTATTGCAATTTGCCACAAGCCTTTTGCAACAAGCCTCGCCTTGTATTTTTTGACACTACCATTTGTATTGAACTTAGTCCTAAACACCCATTTAAGACCAATTGCTTTCTTCTCAGCAGGTACATCAACCAATTCCCATGTTTCATTCTTTTGAATTGATCTAATCTCATCCTCCATTGCAATTTGCCACTCGGGTTTATCTGTTGCTTCAAAGAAATCAGCTGGTTCAGCTGCTATAAGTGCAAACCCACACGTCTGGTAGATTTCCTCCAAGGTTTTCATCTTTCTTGGGGGAGAATCTTCTGATGACTCAGAAGACGAATCTGCATTATTTGATATCTCTGAGGACTGTGGGCTTCCTGATGGAGAAGGTTGTTGCCTCCCCTCTTCTTCACACTAAATTTGCTGATGTTGTGGTTCATTTGAGTCCTCAAATGTGAGATCTTTTTGGTAATTTTCCTGCAATGACCACTCCCAAACTGCATCTTCATTAAATATCACATTTCTGCTTATAATCACCTTGCCATCTAATGGATTGTACAATCTGTACGCCTTAGACTTAGTTGCATAACCAATAAATATGCATTTCACAGACTTTTCATCAAGCTTAATTAGTCCTTAAATTTACCAATGCATATGCTATACAACCCAAAAATTTGAAATGACTTACATACACTACAAGAAAAGCGGTGATTAGCAACCGAACATTACCGACCGACATAAATTTGGTCGGTAAACTTGATTACCGACCGCAATCAGTCGGTATTAAGATCGCAGTCGGTATATTACCGACCGAATAGTAAGCAGTCGGCAAAATATCTTTTCGGTCGATATTTACCAAATTTACCGACCGACTTACTTAATTTACCGACCGATTTGGTCGGTAGGTAAATTTTTTTAATTAAATTACCCCTCCCCAACAAACAGACTCCATTTCTTCGCTAAAAAAAATTCCGAAAACCCGAAACCCCCTCCCGCGACTTAATCCCTGCCAAATCCACACCCATCAACCGCCTTTTCCCTGCCGGCCGAAGACTGCCGCTCTTCACCCACCGCTCTCCCCCATCGTCCTACCCGCCGATGCCGCCTCTGTCTTCTCCCCCTTGTTTGTTTTCTCAAAATCCCAAAATTGATTAAGGTTTATTTGATTTAGATTTGAGTTTATTGTTTTATTTTGTTAAGATTTTGTTTATTATTGTTGTATAAATATCAATTGTTGTTCTATTTGATGAATTAGCTAATTGAATTTTAGGTTAGGTTAATTTGCTTAAATTGGGGGTTTTAGGTGATATTTGTTGATTATTTGTTCAAATTAATGTTAAGTTAGATTTATTGTACTGTAATTGTTAGTATTTATCTACTAATTTGTGTTGTAGTTGATAAATTGATGAAATTGGATCTTAGGTTAGGTTAGCTTAGCTTAGGGTGATTGGTGGTTAAGGGTGAAAGGATGAAAATTTGGGATTTTGGTTCTTTGGTCATGAAACTCCCGGTCCTCTACAAGCACAGGGAATTCCATTTCTACCCTTGTTGGGTTTATACACTTCCATCTTGGTTCTTGAGTATTCCAACTTCTCTGTACGAATCTGGCGTTTGGGTGGCAGTCATGTATTTCGTCATTGGCTATGATCCTAGCATCGTAAGGTTAGATATATCTAACTTTCTATCAGGATGACATAAATATAATGTTAACTTGCATCAGATGTCTTTGGGGCTCTTCTGTGTGATGGGATCCCTTGGTCGAAATATGATAGTGGCCAACACATTCGGATCTTTTGCCATGTTGGTCGTCATGGGCCTTGGTGGATATATTATTTCAAAAGGTAAAATCTTGCATAATCCTCGTACGACTTAACCAATATGTTTACTCATTGACGGAGGTAGTACTGAGATACTAGCGTTGAGTGTTGTACTTGGAACTCTGGCTCTAACAATTTGCAGTTAATTCGGACAGAAAGCATCCCTAAATGGTGGGTATGGGGCTACTGGTGTTCTCCTCTTATGTATGGTCAAAACGCAGTATCCGTGAACGAGTTTCTAATTGATCATGAATTTGGGGATATCTTGAACATGAATTTGGTTATCAAACTTCTAATTGATCAAGGGAAGTGACACATTCAAGTTTAAAGATGCTCATCGTAATATATATTTCTTGATAGCTTATGGCTTGGTTTTGTGTTTATCATCAGATCGAGACTATCATTCTTTTGTGGTAACATTAAGCAAGTATGAGAAGACACTTCTTTTGTTGCTTGATGATCTCCTTTTCATATAATCGCGGATATATGCCATTTCATGTAGCTTGAGTGTTTTGCTTTGTGGACTGCTTGGCAAAACATAATTGAACCTAATCATTTCTTGTATGAAAAATTCTTAGTAATATTGTTCTAAAGTTTTCAGGTGATGTCAACATTTGTTATGAAGAAGTTTTGAGTGCACACTAAAGTTAATTCGAGTGCTACTTTATTAGTGTATGGTCTCCCTCAGTTTAATATTAGCCAGATATTTTTTTTTCATTCAAGAAATATGATGTTCCATAATATTTAATTATCTAGATGTTCAGTAAATTAAAACTTAAGTAATGTATGATTATCCAATATTAACTTCACTTGAGAATGATCTAGGGACGGAGACCAATTTAATGACGTCAATCTAATACTCCATATATGTTTTGTGCTTATAGGTTTTTTCTACGGTTGGAGATGTCAATAAAAGTCAAGGAGGAACACAAATACTTTATGATCCAATCATGAGTACGTGAGCGAGGTACTCTTTCATTCGTTGATCGAACACCAAAGACAAAGTCGATGAAGGATTCTGAGATGCATCTAGTTAGTACTTTGTAATAGATAGTCCACACGCACTCTTGTTGTTTAGAAATAATCCAATTTGCTATGAGCAAAGGATTAGGTACTTTTTTTTTACAATAAGAAATATTCAGGTTTGGATATTGTATATAATTGATATTGTATCTTTTGGTTAAATTTAATTCAAATACTTCATGATTTGGATATAAAAGAAATGTGATTTTGTTGATATGTGAAGCATGTGGAAATTTGCAAGCATAAGCGTCCAGATGGCAGGCAGAAAATAAGAAAAGAGTGCATTGCTGTGCTAAAAGTCACCGACTGAACAAGCATAATACCGACTGCCCTAATATTTTTACCGACCGATCATTCTCATTACCGACTGAACTGTCGGTCGGTAATTACCGACTGAAAAATCGGTTGGTAATTACCGACCACAAAAATCGGTCGGTAAAAACATTTACCGACTAGGATTACCGACCGAGTTTTGTCGGAAGCAAATTAATTAAAATCGGTCGGAAATGAAGTTTACCGACCGTTTTCTCACCATACCGACCGATTTTTTCGGACGGTAACTCGTAATATTCTTGTAGTGATAGGGCTTCCTCCCTCTCCGAGCTTCATATGGAGTTCTGTTTAGAACTGCCCTTGTTGGTGATATATTGAGAATGTAAACTGCTGTAGCTACTGCTTCACTCCACAATTCGTTTGGGAGCCCTCTTGGTTTTAGCATGCTTCTTGCCATCTCAACCACAGTACGATTCTTCCTTTCTGCCACTCCATTTTGCTCTGGAGTGTAAGGGGTTGTTAGCTCTCTCTTTACACCTTGAGCCTCACAAAACTCATTGAACTCCTTAGAGGTAAACTCTTCTCCTCTATCAATTCTTAACCCCTTCAGCACCTTTCCACTTTGATTCTCAACCAAGATTTTGAACTTCTTGAAGTTCTCAAAAGCTTCTGATTTGGACTGCAGAAAGAACACCCAACACATTCTGCTGAAATTATCAATAAACAGAAGAAAGTTTCCTTCCAAAGATTTTGTCTTCATTGGTCCACAAAAATCTGCGTGTACCAATTCAAGACAATCACTTGCTCTCCATGCTTTTCCTGATGGAAAAGAACCTGTAGAGTGCTTTCCATAAATACACCCTTCACACATAGAATCCACCAATCTTTGGCAGACCGTTCACCGTTCCTTTGTTGCTTAAAAGCTTCAACCCTTGCACATTTAGATGCCCATATCTTAGATGCCAAAGTCTTGATTTGTCATCCCCTTTCACAACTAGCGTTGTACTGATGTTCTTAACCAAATCCAAAGAAAACATCTTGTTAGTTCTCATTGATGTTTTGGCTACAACCTCCTTAGTTTTATTGTCTATTATCCCACAAGACTCATTAAAAAAAAACAAAGAGAAGCCACAGCACAAAAACTGACCGACACTCAGCAAATTGTAAGCCAGAAGTGGAACATATTGAAGATTGTGCAACAGTTTCATGTTACCTTGCTTACTTTTGACTGCAACTGTTCCAATTCCTTCTACTGTCAGTTGCTTATCATCACCAAGCCTGACTTTACTCTTTCTTGTTTCATCTAGATCTTTGAACATGTCTTTGTTGACATGTAGTTTGAACAACCACTGTCAATATACCAGACATCATTCTTCGATTCTTGTACACCTTCTCTTGTGAGAAATAACCTTTCCTCTTGCTCAGCTACATTTGCCTTTGGATCTTGTTTCTCTTCTGCCTGATCTCGTTATTTTTGCCAGCATTGTGCTTCCTTGTGACCCTTCTTGTTGCAATAATAGCACTTAATGGGTGACTTTGATCTTGGTGAACCTCCCTGAGATTGATCTCTTTCATTGGTGGTCCACTGACCTCTGCCTCTTCCTCCTCTTCCTCTGCGACCCCCTCTGCCTCTTCCTCTCCAGGTTTGCTGACCATCCCTTTCATTAGAGGATTCATTCTTCACTTGGAAAGCTTTCTCCTCTTTCTTTTCTGACGATCTGTTGAGCCTTTCCTCATGAGCTTGAAGTGAACCCATCAACTCATCGAAAGTATATGTTGCCATATCCTTTGACTCCTCTATTGCTGCTACAACATGATCGTATTTTGGTGTTAAGCTCCTTAACAGCTTGCCAACCACATGCTCACTGGTCATCTTTTCTCCATAGGACTTCATTTGTTGCACAACACTGGAGACTCTTGACAAGAACTCTTGAATTTATTCCTTGTCTTTCATTAGAGTTGTCTCAAACTCCCTCCTTAGTGATTGCAACCTAACTGTTACAACCTTCTTGTCTCCTAGATACTCTCGTTTCAGAGTATCTCATGCCTGTTTTGACGTAGTAGCAAAGGCGATGCGTGGGAAGACATCATCATCCAAAGCTTGTTGAATCATGAACAAAGCTTTGGAGTCTTTCTTTCTTTTCTCTCTCTCAGCTGCTGGTCTTCTTCTGCAGCAGGATTAGCATCGTCAAAGCCATCCTCTACTAGACTCCACAACTCCTGTGACTTAAATAGTGTCTGCATTTTTTCAGACTCCAAAAATGATACTTCACGCCAGTAAAAACAGGTAGTTGTGAGATTGAGCTTGCTCCATTGTTCTGCATTATGAACAATTACAACCACAGAGTTCTTGAACCTTGAACCTGGGGCTCTGATACCAAATTTGTTGGATATTTTATGAAGATTTGATGTTGTGGAAAGGAAACTACTTGCTTTCATAATAATGAAATAAGAGTTACATACTTAAATAATGCTAGACTCCACTAATGAGGTTAACTGATACCTCAACGTACATGAAAAGAAAGTGCCTGAAACATAGGAGCATTACTCCTTCAAAAACTGAAACTGAAAGCAACTGCAACAACTACGTTATTCCTAGTTTGTAGGACAAACCTATGACTCTTTCAAGGGGAGTATTTGGATCACAATCTAACATCACGCACCTCCTCCTCGTTTACTATATATCTTCAACCTACGACGTGACCCACTACGCTATCCATGGTGCCGACGTTTTCATCGTATCAATGAATCCTTGTTTTGGCTCGTCTCTTGTCACGTCATAGCTACCCCTTCGGCCACCTATAGGTATATTACTTTACCGTTTCTATCTTTTAGCGTCGTTAGTTGTATGCAAGGTGTTCGAGTGTATTGTCAATTATGTTGGTATGGTGTGTAGTTGGGGTTGGTGAGTTGTTGTGTGATGGGTGTTAGTGTTGGATATTGGCATTGATATTTTGGGTAGTGGTGTCAGACGGTCAGCTAGTACAGTATCAGTTCAGTTGGGACAGTATCAGTTTCGTATTATAGTTTAGTTCGGTCGGGCAAGTTTCAGTTAGAGTTTATAGGTCGAGTCGATTTCGTTTTATAATTTAGTTAGGTCGATATGTGTGGACATGACATAGGTCCACCCCGACGCGACCACGCGCGGGTTTGGGGAGGCGAATGAATCTCATGTGAGATGGATCGAATTGAAATTTAAATCGAAGTGGAGTCGCCACCGAACTTTGTGGGAGTTCGTGCCCATTCGAACCCACTCTATATCTTAGTGGGCCATGCACAAAGTATGGCCCATTCGGATGTCAGAGTTTATGGGGTTCGTCCCTTTGAATTTGATACCGATACCGACATTGTCGGATACCGTGTATTGAATAACTCTCGTGTGCCAATGGGTTCGGATATCCGGAAACCATGGTTCTGAGTAAAGGGTGAGGGTACGTGTTGGGAAGTTCACAAAGAACACCCAACCCCGCCCGCACTTAGTGGCCTCTACTAGGATATCGCTTGACTTTTAAATATGCGCGTTAGTAATACGATTGAATGATATGCAAACAATATTTTGACTAAACATGCGAAGATTTGAATAAGTTGCTATGTCGATTTAATGCATCTAAATTAATGTCAAAGTTGTATTTAGCATGCGAGATTTGTTTTAGTATAATAAAACAAATAACGAAAATAAAATGCCAAAATAGAAACAAACGTGTTAGTAACGATAATAACGGTTTGCAAATAAAACAGAATGATGTAACGAGATGATGCATGATTTTAGAAAGTAATAAATCACGTGATAGACTTGACACGTGTTGACCGAAGTCATAGAAAAAAATAATATCGAGACTCGAAAGGCATTGTGGGATTCACGGTTTTGACGTGAGAAAGGGCCACTCAATCGAGTCATTGAGGGACTCGACCGAGTGGACCTCGAAAAACGTTTTTGTCCCGGAATTTGAGGTGTCACTCGACCGAGTCATGGAGGGACTCGACCGAGTCATTGTGAGACTCGGCCGAGTGGTTCTTAAAGAACCATCTGCCTCGGTTTTTGGGGTGCCACTCGATCGAGTGGGCTAGGCACTCGATCGAGTGCTCCCTGTACGAACCGGGGTTCGTTTCGCAATTTGATATAGATTTCAAAATTGCTTTTTTTGATTTTGGAAAATCGATGATTTTGTCAAGTCGGGCAGAAATATTATGTGATTTATGCTCGACTTGAATTTTGATGCTCGTTGTGTCTGATATTTGATTATGGAATCAATATTGAATACTTAGGGCGAGATCTAGAAAATGTGTTGTAAGTCGTTTAAATCGAATTAAATGAAATAAATTATCTCCACGTTTATAGTGTCGTGATTGTTCTTTCGAACTATGTCACAACTATTTTAGCATCACCAAATTCGAGTTAGTTAAATTTGTTGACTAATTCGTTTAGATACGATATCCGACTATTGAGTTGGTATCGAATCTAAAGAACGACGCTTTATATTTGCTTGAATTAAAAATTGATTCCCTCCGCATCTCGACATCATAACGAATCCTTGCAGATTATGTGATGTCGGATCCGCATCAACGGGTTTCGACCTAACTTAAATAAAAGTGTTTGATTCGAAATAGTTTTAAGAAATCAAGGAATATGCGATATGAAAGATGACAACGATTACGCGGATAATAAAACGTTACCGAAGACGCAACAAAATGAAAAACGTTATTGTTGACGTTGACTCGCTTCAACAATCAAACACTCGGGGTGTCGGGATAAGCGACCGGCCACGTCGAATGAAGCACCCTTGTATTCGGATTTTCTTATTCTGTCATCCTTTGTATTCGATACGTATAGGCGAGTATTTTATTGTTTTAATACTAGTAATATTAACGATATTAGAAGAAATAAAAAAAAAACTAAAGACGAGAGGAAAGAGAAGAAGACGCACGAGAAGAGAGTAGAAAGAAAGGGAAGAAATCAGGTTTTTGGCACCCTCAACCTACATGTTTTGTATTCTCGGACGGCAGTCGTTTAATTGTGGCTTGAGCACTGGAGTACCGAGATTTATGTAGATGGAGTTATGGTGGTTTAGGGTTTTAGGTTTCCTAGATGCTAGGGTTTAGGTTGAACAAGTATAACTTAGGGTTTCGAAAAGTGTCTTGTAAAAGTGCATGCAAAGGGAGGTATTTATATGAATTGCTCAACTCCCCGTCCTAGGGTTACTCGTGGCCCAGCTAGAAGGCGACAGCGGACATTTTGGAGGCCTACTCGATCGAGTGGGCTGACACTCGACCGAGTGGGTCAGCTGGACGGGAATATTTTGAAGATTTTGTGTTTGGGTTGGATTCTTGATATTTGCATGGCTGTTTTGTGTCTCGGAAACGGCTTAGACCGGGGTTTGACCCGGTCGCTAAAAGTCGGTTTTATTTCCGGTGTCGATTTTGACCCAAATTTGTCTTATTTGATTGGAATTTGAGGCTGGTTTAGTGAGATTTGCACTCCGTAAAAAGCCCAAGCCAGAAACTAACGGTTTTGAGCCCATATCCGAGCCCGTAGAAGAATGTTTGCGTCCGATCATCATCGGGTGTTTTTTGGAAACTGCTATAGACACCTCGTAGCCAAATGTGGGTGTCTACAGAACCCCCACTCTGACTGAAGCTTGGACAGGGCGAGAGTCAGAGTAGCTACCAGAGCAATCGAGGATAAGACCTGGCAGACTTCCGGTCGGGTCGTTTATAGTCCATTAGACTTGCGTGAAGGACTCGCCAGCCATAAGATAGAAATCATACCTGAGTTGATAATGATAACTCCGCGGGGAAATCGGACTCGTTGTATAAGTCCTGGGTGCGCCTATATATGGGCCCATCCCGTGCTGGTTCGAGAGAAAATGTCGCCTTGGGCTTTCCGCTGAGGAGATATGTGAGCTGAACGGGCTTGTTTCTGAAGCCTGGAGTCGTACCTGTATAAGTTATATAAAGTTTTGCATACAACACGTAGGTAAAAATATGACTCGCGCTGGGGAATAATAAAAATGAAATTTTTGAATTTTGGATTTTTTTTGAAAATTTTGACTTCTTGAAAATTAGGAATGCTCAGGATGACTAATTTCTATGCTAACACTGAGGAATTTGATACTAGGCCTGTATACTTAAGCCCACTAGAATTAGGAAACTTTGTGGAAAAAGGATATAGAAAGAGGGTTGTAGGGCTTGGTGTTATAAATACCCCTCCCTTGTTTTAATTTTCCTCACAACCTCCTCACAATTATCCTTCTCCTCAAAAAGAAAACTCCTTATACTTCTCAAGAAATTCAGCCACGGGAATTGAGCGCTTGACCGCGATGCTGCAAGAATGGTCCCGACGCTTTAGGGACACGGATATGGTAGCTTTGAACCAGACGGGTATTACTCATCAGTTGTATACGTTCCGTCAGATGCAGGTGGATCGCCACTTTCTTGATGCTTGTTTGTCTTATTGGGACGATACATATCATGTTTTTGCCTTTCCTCGGGGAGAAATTTGCCCTTTACTTGAGGAAATTGCTGCTGTGGGGGTGGGGTGGAGGGGGGGTGGAACTCTATACTTCGTCCTGCTGTCCCGTTTTCCGTTCACGATACGAGGAGGAAATTACGGGAATTTTTAGGACTTTCCCATAATGAAGTATCTCGGATGGCTGAAGACGATACTATTTCTTTGATTGACCTGGCCGAGAAATTTATGAACCCGCATGACGTCTGGGTCAGACCGATTCACAGCCGTCGGGCTTTCTCCTTTTGTATGCTCCACGTTTATGCCTTTGAAGGTCACATGAATTTGTTGTCGTGCATGGGCGACGTTCGTCTTTTTACTGTGGTCGATCTGATGGAGACGGAGCAAAGTCCGGCTTGGCTGATTCGGGAGAAATTATCTAGGGTCTTTTTACTGTGGTCAAGATTTTCAAGGCAAGAATCAAAAGATGTACCATGGACGCTAAAGTCATCCATAAAAACTTCCATGGATTTTTCAATAAAATCGGAGAAAATAGCCATCATACATCTTTGAAACGTTCCCGGCACATTACACAATCCAAATGGCATCCTTTTATAAGCATAGGTTCCATAGGGACATGTGAAAGTGGTTTTCATCAACTGAGGTGAATGGATCTTGTTTAGATGGATAAATGACATTAGAAGTAACTCCTATTAATTATAGTGGGAGGTTACTTAGACTTGTTAGATCACACATATACATATACATGTGAGTTTAACTAGTGATGTTGCAAAATGGGTAACACGTATGGTTTTGTTCATTTGATGAAATTGGAACTGAATGCTTTGAATTGTTCAAGAAAATTTAGATGAAAGTACATGATCAACTTGGTAAGTTGGTGCGAGTCGTTCGATATGAGATATGGATTGAAAATGTTCTTAAAAGTCTTTTCTTAATTATCAAATCAAGTTTAAAGAAAATTGTTTTCTAGAACTTAGACTCAATTATGGCATGTGTTTTATTAGGGGTATTATGTTAATTCTACAAACCATCAGAAGAACAAAACTGTTTTGTTGCATGGAATGGTATGTTTCTTTTAAAAATATGTGATTTCTAAAAGAAACAGTGGGAGTAGAATTGACCTTGAATTGTTCAAGATTAACACGAATTCTCTACAACTGTTGAAGGAGATATTGATGCATCCATGTAAAGTCATGATCATCTTACCTGCAAAATATTACCCTACATAGGTTTGACCTATGATGAAACAATAATGGGCAAAGACTTCAATAGTCACATAAAATCTAATAGATTCTATATACCATAACTACCAAGTATAGACTTTGGTTAAATAGGTCTTATAGTGAAGAATAGTCTTCAATATAAAGATGATGTAGATTGATATAAGAGTATCTATGAAGCATAGTTGGTAGTTAAGGACTGATCTCATAGTAATGACTATAGAAAAATCCTTTTTACAACATTATGCTTAAGTCTATTAGGATTGATTTAGAATTTTAAATGTCATCACTCATTATGATGAATTTTGGACATATATATGTGAAATACATTTCTTGAAAGGGATGCAATATGATGTGTGCGACACTTCGTATGAATTTCATATTATTAAAATTGTTAGACAAATGTGAATGTTCCAATTTGATTGGAGCAAGTATTATGGAGTAGTATCTTCGTTCTTAATGTGGTAATTCAAAGATGTTTGTTTTCCTTTGAGACGAAGAAAGACAGTGTGTACAAGAGGCTAATGGGAGTGCATTTATCGTTATGAATTGGTATGTAAGTGACATACTTCTCTAACTAAACGACATTTGATTGCTTTAGTCTATGAGACTTTGCAAGAAATGTGTTTATTATGTGCTCGTGTGGCAAGTAGATACTAATCTAGTGAGTGTCACTAGAATGCTATCTAATTATTCATTTGCGCTTAAGAAGCAAAAATGGAATTATTTAAGAGATGCGCATGATGTGATAAACGGATTATTGTAAACAAGTTACAACGATTCATATTCCAAATAGACAAAGATGACATGAGATTGTATCTCAGTATATTTTGTTTTGGATAAGAAGTTGTGTGCTGGAACGGTTCCAAAGGACAACTTTGTGACTAGTATTATAACTAAAGTTAGAGCTCTATTGCTTTTGAAGCAAATAGACGTTTGATTCCGAATTAAGCACGCACTCAACTTTGAAGTTTACGAAGCAATTGTTGCTTATGAAACTAACAGTTTGCCTTAATTGAGAGAAGGTAGATTGGTCATATGCTTGTAAATAACCGATACAAATGTTGTACGTCTCGAAACCTTCTCTACATAAAGATCATATTGTTATGATTGGTATAAGACGCATGGGCGAGTGGTCTTAGTACTCTTAGAGGTGTTTGGTTTAGTGGGAGTTATTTCGATAATTGATATATGTATGACATATACATTGCCATTTGGTTAATGTAACCGAGTTTTGTCCCTAAATAATTTACATTGATGAAATAGATCACTAAGTGCGTGACTTAGTCTTGGAACTCTATTTGGTTGATGTAATTATTTTGTCTCTAATCAGGGTATTGTGTTGGGACATTGAATACCCTTAAATGACTGGTGTGTGAGTTGGTTGATGACTAAGTTCCTTGAGTCATAGGTATTGAGATACTAAACCAGGCACACGGGTGTATGTTAAGAACATGCATTAGACAGACCCGCCGAAAAGGATTTTACTAAGATTTCGCTTAGTGTCAGTAAAGTTCTTTGCAGGTTATGAACTTGTACGGTCTTTAGACCTGAGTCTTTGACTATCCTGTACATGTGATGTGTATGCTTTGATACTATTCTCCGTCAGCTGTGAAAGGGGGCTATGGATGGTTATTGGGCATGCATGGATCATGTGATAGTATGTGGTTAGACAAGAGGGGATTTGCTCTTCCTTTATTGAAGGGAATTTATTGTTTCTTGGCCACTCGAAGAGTGTGACTTGTGCAAATGCGTGGCCGCGCTCAGATAGGATGATTGTCATCTATCTGCTCTTTTAACAAGTTGTGGACATGACGTAGGTCCACCCCGACGCGGCCACGCGCGGGTTTGGGTAGGCGAATGAATCTCGTGGCAAGATTGTTCTCGGGTTCGAAATTTAAGTCAAAGTTAGAGTCGCCACCGAATTTTGTGGTTATTCGGAACCATTCGAGCCCACTCTATGTCGTCATGGACCGTACACAAAGTACGACCCATTTCGATTTCAGAGTTTATGGGACTCGTCCCTTTGCATTGCAATACCGATACCATCTGCACCGGTAATCGTGTATAGAATGACTCTCGTGCGCCAACGGTTTCGGGCATCCGGAAACCGAGGTTCTGAGTAAGGGGTGAGGGTACGTGTTGGGAAGCCCACTAAGGACACCCAACCCCGCCCGCACATGGCGGCCTCTACTAAGACATCGTCCGTGTTCGTGTACGCGCGCTAGTAAAACGACTAAATGATATGCAAACAGCGTTTTCGGGCTAAGCATGTGAATTATATGTGAAATACGTCATTTAATGCATCTAATTATTGTCGAAGTTGTTTAGTATGTGATGTTCATTTAAATAAATAAATGGCAAACATCGAAAATAGAAAACTCGTAAATAAATTACAAATTACACGGGCGGAATACAACCCGGAATTCACAATACAACGAGCGATAAAATAATAATCGGAATTAAAAGCGGCAAATACTAACTAGAAACTGACCCGTATATAATAAATATAAACTAGACCGTAAGTTAAGTAAATGGACGAACTACGATTAAATACACATTATATTGTGTATTAAACGGAGGACGGAGATATGGGACCTAGGCGTGGTGCTAGCCCAATCCCAAATCTCGATGCCTTGTCCCGACTTATTACCTCGAGGAATAGTGTCTAAATTAATTATGTGTCGGATACGACTAAAGAGTCGTCGACACAAGATTAATAGTGTGAGACCGTCGATCAAAGTCGTTTTAGTGAAGTGATATGCATGAGTTTTGAAAAAAGGAAGATCACGTGATTGACTTTACACGTGATGACTAAAGTCCTAAAAAAAGACGAGGCTCGAAATATGTGCTGAAGTCCTCGGTTTCTTGGGCTACAGGGCCCACTCGATCGAGTCATGGTCTGGACTCGGTTGAGTGTGTCCTCGAGGTGGCTACTGCCCAGTTTTGGGGGTGCTACTCGATCGAGTGGCCCATGGCACTCGGTCGAGTGCCCCTGTGCGAGTTAATACTCGTTTCGTTTTTCTTGTTTAAAAATCGATAGTTGGACGAGTTAAATAAAAATATCGCACGATTTAAATTTAACTCGGCTTCCGGTACTACAATCGTGTGCTTATACGATTATAATACCGTTATCGGGATTTTATTGAAAATGTTGTCGTTAGATTGAAAAAATTTGATTAGTGACGAAATTGTGTCCCTCTACGTCACGACATCGATATTAATCCTTACGGATTACGTGATGTCGATTTTCGTGTCAACGGGTTCCGTACTAATCTTAGAAATGGAGTCGGACACGTTCAACTATGAACGACCACGATCTCGTTACGCCCTTGAGTACATTGGGGCGGCGCTCCTCGAAAGGGTGCCACCTCCGTCATGACTCGTAAAGGGATTAAACGGACTTTAGATGATCGTCATAGTTAAACGTATCGAGATCCGAATTTTAGCACTATTATATATATATATATATATATATATATACACGGTACATAAAATGTTAGAATGCGAAATTTAAAATGTTAGTAAACAATAAAAAAATGTTAGTGTCGCTAATATCGACTAATAATAATAGTACATAATATATATACATAAAAAAAAGGGTAAAAAAAAAGAATGGAGAAAGAGATGTCGGGATTTTAATTACACCCTCAACCTACATGCTTAAATGGCCTCGGAAACGGACTCGTAGTAGCGGCGTATGCGCGGGAGTGTCGAGATATGTAGGGTGAGTTATGATGTGTGTCTTTGACGAGTTTTGATCTCGAGAATTTGAATGTGTAATTTGAATGTGTATGCGTGTGACTTGAAGCCAAGTTCAAAGTGGTGTATTGTGTAAAGGTTGAATGGTAATGTGTAAATTTGAAGGGTGATTGATGATTGAAATGTGTAGGGTAATTAGTGTTGTGTAAGTGTTGTATGAAGTAGGGTTTTACGCTTAGGAAAAAAATCTCATTTGTGAAGAGTATGAGGGGGGTATTTATAAAGAATATCCCTCGACCTAGGGTCACACGATCGAGTGGCCTAGTAAAGGCGCCTGATCGGGTTTTTGAAGCTGCACTCGATCGAGTGTGTTCAAGCCACTCGATCGAGTGGATCAAGTTGGTGAGCTATTTTAGGCAAGGGTTGACCTTTTTGAATTTTTGAATTAGGTGGTTGAGCGCAATCTTTTAGAAGCTCACTTGGCTGACTTTGAGGACGGATTCGTCTTTGATCGGGTTTTGACCCGGTCGCCAAAAGACGGTTTTTATTTTTGGTGTCGTTTTTGACCCAAATTAGTCTCATTTTATTGGAAACGGCCCACTGGGCCTGGTTTTGAGGTCGGTTTTGAGAGATTTGCACTCCGCTAAATGCCCACGTCGGATATTATTGATTCCGAGCCCGTATTCGAGCATATTAAGTCACGTTTGTGTCCGATCATCATCGGGTGTTTTGTCGGGAACTGTTATAGACACTAACAGGCAAAATGCGGGTGTCTACACAAGTCAACTCAAAGATTCGAGTAAAAGATTGAGACATGTGAGGATGACACTTCTTCTTGCCTCATTCTCAATTAGAGACAGTAGTAGCAAAGAGACTTAACGGCGTTCTTGAGAGGACATGTACAAGTGGGAGACTGAAGCAGTTATGTCCATTGTCCTACGGATTAACCCGCTTAAGTCTATGTACCCGATATGCCTTGCTAGAGGTCGATGTCGGGTTGACATATAAATGAGTTATATGTCTAGTAGTCTTAAGTGGGTCCATTGGGTCACACACAATGTGTACGGGATATTATTAATATATATATATATATATATATAGTAGTAATACGGACCCAGCTGTGTTGTCGGGTTATGGTAATTAGAGTTATACTAATAATCTAATTATGGTAATTAGAGTTATAGTAATAACCTAATTCTAGTTTCTCATCTCCTATATAAGAAGGTTCATATGATGAACCAATATATGAAATTAAGAGTATCTCATAATATATATACGGAGTATTCTTCTTATAAAAAGTTATAAGAGAGATCTAGAGAGAAGTTGTGAGACGGTCTCACATACCCTTATACTAGCATATACGTCGCAGTTCTGTACCCGTGTGGATACCAAAGGAGGCATCACATTTGGGGTGCTTTATTCTGTCGGTGGAGATTATTTATTCTATCCGTGAAGATTATATATATTTCTGGGTTTATTATACTTCTTATTAATACGCTGTTCCGCTGCAAATAAGGTATAATTGTTATCCCTCTTGTTTTGTCTTTTCGGTTAATATTCGTAACAGGTCCTTGGATTTAGGGTTGTAACCCTACATATTTAACCATAAAAAGTTAAGCTTTTAATTCTGAATGATTAAATCCACTCAGTGAATTCAATTGAAACAACAATATTACAAAGAAAAAGACATAATTCAAATAGAAAAATACTCCGTAAAAAAATAGAACTTGACCCATGGCAATTACTTCAAACTCGATCAAATAAAGAGGGTGGTGCATTAGTGTTTACATGTTCATGAGAATTTTGATTATGTGAAGGTTGGTGATGAGACTGATGAAAATGGTGAAAGAAGGTTTGATGGTGATGATGAAGATGAAGATGAGGAAGAGTCAACCTAATGATTTAAAAGTGATCTTTGTATAAGTGAAAGAGTAAGTGAAGAAAAAGTTAGGTTAAATGATTCTCTAGGTTACCGATCAATTAGACTAAAAAAGAAATAAATGAGGTGAAGTTTTGATTTTTTGGACTTCAAAAATACATAGTTGGGAGTAATATAAGAAGGACATTCATAGTTCAGATCATTCTTATTAAATTTTTCTTTATTGAATGAGTTGTATAGTTGGAATTGGTGGGAATCAATGATAATCGAAAAAATTGGATGATTTTTAGTGTTACAATGGGGAGAGTTACAGAGTATAAAATTATTTATGTTTTTGTAGTGAAGGACGTATAATGGAAAAAGAGGTACAAAAAGTATTGCATCAAAAAATAAATTGGTACTTGTAGACACCCACATTTTGACCGCCAGGTGTCTATAGAAATTTCCGACAAACACCCGATGATGATCGGACGCAAACGTGCTTTAATATACTCGAAAACGGGCTCAAAATCATTGGCATTTGGCTTGGGCTTTTTACGGAGTACATATCTTACAAAACCAACCTCAAAATCAGGCCCAGTGGGTCGTTTCGAGTCAAATAAGACTAATTTGGGTCGATTCCGACACCAGGGGCAAAACCGTCTTTTAGCGACCGAGTCAAAACCCGGTCAAAGATATTCTCAAGACACTCGGACCAGCCGTGACACCTCACACGTTCGGTTTGGACTCCAATACTACAAAAAATCAGCTACGCAAAATATTAAACAAATCCGTTTAAGGATGGAATTCGATCTCAAGTAGGAATTCTATCCGAATACCGAATCAAACACCTGACCAAGTGTAAGACACTCGGCCGAGTTCCACCAACCAGCCGAGATTCCCTTTCTTCTTTGCCAAGTAAACGGAATTCTCATACTTCTCAGCTTCTTACGTTTCCTATCCTAAGAGGTAGTTCTCACCCTAAGCACTTCTCCTAGCCAAGGTCGGGAATATTTCTATAAATAGGCCCCTTGCACAACTCAAAATTCATTCATACACATACATCAACTCTTCACACATAAACATAAACTCCTTACACTTAGCATCGAGAAACCGATAGTACATCCAAAACCCGAAGGAACCGGCCCCGATACCCGTCACCCTTCACGTCCCAAACCAAAACCACCACAACTCACCAACATTAAACTCGACGCTCCCGTGCCCAAGCCACATTCCGACGAGCTCCGATCCGAGTAAGCAAAAGCATGTAGGTTGAGGGTGTAACCAAACCCGACTTCTCTTTTTCTCTCTTCTTCTTCTTCTTCTTCTTCTCGTCCTTCCCTCGTTTTCCTTCTTTTGTCCGTCACTTTTTCTTACGGGTCGTCGGTCGTCAATTTTTTATGGGTCGTTAGTCGTTTTTTTTATTTCTAATGTCGATATTACTAAAACTATTTTCATGTAACAAACATTCTTAAAAATACGATATCAACTCTATAGTCGAATATCGTATTAAAAGAATTAAATTAAATCTCGTCGATGCTAAAAAATCGTTACATCTTTTTACAAAAGACAACGATTTTAACGCGAAGAGAATTAACATCTTTTTTTCTCTTTTTCGTTCAAATTCTTTTCAAAACAATTTTACAAAACTTTTTCTAAAAATCATTCCGAATATTCGATATCGATTTCATAATCGAATATCGAATACGACGAACATCGAAAATATTAAATCGAGTGCAAATTGTGCAATATTCGTACGCGATTTAATAAAATCATCGAATTTTCAAAAAATCAATTTCGAAAACAGGCCGGGACGCGAGTCGCGCGCGTTCTGTGTGACCAGCCTGCTCGGGCGAGTCGCGCCATACTCGGGCGAGTCGCGCGACTGGCTGGAACGCGACACGTTTTTTTCGTTTTTTTAGTATTTTCTCGAACATCGTTTTTAGACAAAACAGCGTCTTTTTAGCAATATTTTCAGATTTCGACTAATATTTTCTCGATCTCGCATATTCATCATATTTGCTATATTTTTATTCACAATTCGATACTAACTCGTTTGTTCATCTTTTGTAGCAAATTCATTTTTTTTATCGTTTGTTTTATTATACTAAAACGAATCTCACATGCTAAATTCAACTTTGACGTTAATTTTTCATGCATTAAACCGACTTAGCAACCCATTCAATTCCTCGCATGTTTAGGAAAACAATGTTTGCATATCATTCATCGTATTACTATCGCGCGTATTCAAAAATCAAACGATATCTTAGTAGAGGCCGCTAATGTGCGGGCGGGGTTGGGTGTTCTTTGTGAACTTCCCAACACGTACCCTCACCCCTTACTCAGATCCTCGGTTTCCGGATGTCTGAAACCATTGGCAACGAGAGTCATTCAATACGCGATATCCGATCAAGTCGGTATCGGTATCAAATGCAAAGGGACGAACCCGATAAACTCTGACATCGGAAATGGGCCGTATTTTATACACGGCCCACTACGACATAGAGTGGGTTTGAACGGGCCCGAACTCCCACAAAGTTCGGTGGCGACTCCACTTCGATTTAAATTTCAATTTGACCATCTCATATGGAGATTCATTCGCCTCCCCAAACCCGCGCGTGGCCGCGTCAGGGTGGACCTATGTCATGTCCACAATTTGGCGACTCCGCTGGGGATTAACTGATGCGTGACTTACCATCGGCATCCTCAGGGTGAGACTCGAATAGAAATCGTTTGACTAGTACAATACGCGTTTTAGTTTTACGGTTCATGCATAACCCCATATTTTCCCGGGCCGGTACTGGTGACCGACGTCCCACTATACTATTGATGTAGTCCAAATTGGATATGTCAAAGGTGTCCATAGTCGATTCGTATGGGTTTTACGGCATGTTCTAAGCTCAACTCGACTTAGGAAATCCGCCCCGATTCTCGGATAGGCTATGTACACTGGTATAGACCCTTTATAGACCGACCGAGACTTAGTATAGAGCATACATAGTGTCGTTATAATGCTTGCGTGACTATATGCTACCTGGTTTCCATGTCGTTTTGAAAAACCGTCTTTTTTCAAAATACATCCTTCCAAAAATATTCAATTTTCAAAAATTCGGAAAGCTGCCAAAATTTAGACTTAAGATTTGACTCAAAACAAGCCCATTTTCTAGCCGGCATGCTATCCATTTCAAAATTCAAATTTCCGATCCACCATTCGATTTTTCGAATTTTCAAAATTCTATTTCAATTTTCAAATCTTCGAGATGCCGTTTTCGATTTTCAAATCTTCGGGATCTCATCTTCAATTTTCAAATTGTCGGAAATTCTTTTCGATATTCAAATTTTCAAGGTTTCAAATATTCAACTTTTCAAAAACCCGGTCCTATTGGCCCACTGCCAATTTCAGGACCATCTTCTCAATTTTCAAGGTTCAATCATTTTTTCAAAACCCGGGATGTATACCAAATTTAGGACTTATGATTTTACTCAAAATAGCCTATTTCTAGCCGGTATACTGGCCATTTCAAAACTTAAAAAAATATTTTCGAAACTTCAAAATCGCGGCCCGATGACACTTTTCCGATTTCCGAAAATCGGGCCATCCACCGTTTTCTCGGGGTTTTCTCCAAAACTTCTTTTCGAAAACTTCCTTTTCTTAGGACTTCCCGTATTTAGCAGTGTCGGGTCGTGTCGTAAGTCATCGAGGTCTTTAGCGTCGAAACTCCGTCGATCTTATATCACGGATTTCCTCCCTATCCCAGTCCGCCTTACTTAGCTAACGCAAGGCTCACCTACATAGGACATACTCCTACAAAGGAGGGCCCATTTACACAATCGAGTCCAAAGTCTGGGAAATGTCTCACGTGAATCTCCTTTCAAACGGGACTCGGCCCACACAGCCAGATCCTAAAGGAGGCCAACCTTTCACAAGTCACCCGTCTAGGAGTCTTTTCCGAGTCAACCTTTTACAAGGCATAGCTCTATAACAAAAGGTCTGTGACCCTTACGTCTAAGGGTCACTCGTCTGACACTCGAGTCTTAACCAAATTTTCGATCCCACTTGGGGGCTACCCTTCAGCAGGGCGATCAATCACGGTTGCTCTAAAGGTCCTGTCTTACACGTGTTGTCTCACGTACCCCACTTTTGAGTTACTTAGATGTCACACCATTTGAGTCCTATCATAGTCATTAGTCTCACTCGGGGGCTGTCCTCCACCCGAGCAATCGACCGCGGTCACCTTACGTCCATCCTGCACTGGCGTCCTTATGATGCCTTCTTCGAGTCGTACCTATGCTACGAATACTCGAGTCACCTAATTTTAGGTCACCACGGTTGGTCCGAGCACGCGGCACGGTCAAACAGGGTCACCCCATTTTCGGACTCACCCTTCTACGGATCGAGTCTAATTCGCGGTCGTTACTTTGTCTAGGTCAACGTTCGGGTATCCCGATCCAAGAGTCTTAGTCATTCCCGTCACCCCGGGCCATGTCTAGTTTGACTCCCTCTCTTGCATTTGCGCAAAACCGAGTTTAAGCGAGTCGTGGCACCTGTCGAAGACCTTACCAAAAAAAAAAGAAACAACCAACCGAGCATCCGAAAGTCCGGATTCGATTCAAGTCTAAGCCTGAGTCCGAGTCTAGGATACCCTACATCCTCATTTCCAAATCAGAGTCAGAGTCAGTTGTATTCTGTCCTCTTTTCAAATTCAATAAAATCAGCTTTTCTATTTCTCATATATTTCCTTATGTGTTTCCGAGAACATGATGAACACCATCATACACTGTGAGCACATGCACGTGACTATTATAGGCACATCTATAATGACTGTAGGAGACCGAGCCCGTGTTCTCCTTTTACCTATTCCATGTCTGGTATAGAAAAGCCACAAAACTACACTTAGCAGGAGCGGTATCGAATCCTATGACAAATCTAGGTAGTCTCCTAGATTGGGTTCAAGACGGAAGGCAAGCCCATTTCCCACAATAAACACCCATCCAATAAGACTACCATTCCCTACCTTAGGTGTTAGTCTGACCAACAGAAAAAACAAAAAAGTTGGACAAAAAAAAATCAAAAGTCCATCAAAAAAGGGCATCCACGACCAGAACGGTCAACACAAATGAAGATCCCATGACCGGGGCTAAGAGGTCAACCAACAAAAAAATATTCAAATGCCCATGACCGTGGTCAACGGTCCACTCAAGATCAGTACTCATACCATCCAATAAGGGAGAAACAATCAAGCTGGTCAACTAACACCACATTTAGCCTTCCCACATTACAACCCTCAAGACCTTCCCGAGACCCAGGCTAGAGACAGCTCGGAATTTTGAGGATTCAAGCTCTATAGGATACCTCTAACCATTAGGGCCAGACATGGAAACCAGATTCCGCATTATCAAAACCTATCCCGATCAAAGTTCGAGCCATTTTACTCGACTTCCCTTTTATATAACAGAATTCACAATCACCATACGCAAATCCTCGAGAGCAAAACTCGTCAAATCCCCGAGAGTAAAACTCGTCAAATCCCCGAGAGTAAAACTCGTTAAAATCCCCGAGAGCAAAACTCGTTAAAATCCCCGAGAACAAAACTCGTTAAAATCCCCGAGAGCAAAACTCGTTAAAATCCCGTCCCAATTCCTCTCACCCAAACCAGTTACCAATCCCAAACACGGGAACTCAACCTGCGATCTGCATAGAACATGCCCAAATAGTTCACACCACCTCTGGGGGCTGCCCCGGAGAACGCTCACAGTCACAGGATCAATATCCTAACCATTCTACCCCTTTGATCAAGACATCATTGGGAATGCACCTAGCCTGCACCATCATTATGGCTAGTTACACACAAAGTCCTATTAGACTAGGCACCATAATATATCTTTCAACACTGAACTACGGCTCGGTTTGATTTCTCTATATGTGAATACGTAGGCAGCCTTTCAACAGAGGCACAACCACCCACATTGACACACATTCAAAAAGCGACATCATTTCGATCACGACACCATCATGTTCTCAACAGCTAGCTTTGTCGTCCTGGGGGCTTCTCTTAGGCAGAAAACCTCCATCCACTCACAAAATCCAGATAAAATTCAAAAAATCTAGCCTCCTTTCTATAGTGTGTCCTAGTGCTCGGCTCAGTCGAAGACAAGAATCTATCAGGACTCGGAGCAATACCCACTTTGGAAATGTACCGTAAAATCAAAAATCCAGAAGAGCACTAGACTACAACAGTCTCATTACAGACTATCGCAATTCCCCCATAGCACATTCTTCCCATTCCGAGGATTCGACCATGTTGCCACTTGCCTAGGCTACGGAATAGCGCAACTTAAGAGTCTTGTTAGGTGGCCCACCCCCCTACTGAGTCGCAGTCCAACCCCTCGAGAGTCCAGTCGTGTCAGTCAACTCGTTCGGTCACGTCCAGAGTCGAGTCTGTCGGTATACCTCTCTCTTAAAATTCTCATTTTAAAATCTGCAAAACATAGACATTTGAGAAAATCCTTTTCGACAAGGTCAAATTTCGGTCTATTTAAATTGCAAATTTCTTTTCTACCCATTTCAGTTTTGAAAACCTATTTCCTAGCACGTGAGTTGCTTTCAGGATTTCGATTTCAAAACTAAGCAAAAATCATTTTTATTCCCCAGCGCGAATCATATTTGTTTCGCCTACATGTTGCATGCAAAATTTTATGTAACTTATTCAGGTACAATTCAAGACCGCGCAATTCACATAACTCCCCAGAGGCATTTAACGGGATGGGCGCACATATAGGCACACCTAAGACTTATACGACAAGTCCAATTCCCCACGGAGTTATCATCATCAGCTCATGTATTATTTCCAACTTATGGTTGGCGAGCCCTTTTACGCAAGTCTACTGGACTTTAAACGACCCGATCGGAAGCTGTCAGGTTTTAATCTTTGATTGACCTGGTAGCTACTCTGACTTTCGCCTTGTCCAAGCCTCAGTCAGAGTGGGGGCTCTGTAGACACTCACATTTTGACAGCCATGTGTCTATAGCAGTTTCCGACAAACACCCGATGATGATCGGACGCAAACGTGCTTTAATATACTCGAAAACGGGCTCAAAATCATTGGCATTTGGCTTGGGCTTTTTACGGAGTACATATATTACAAAACCAACCTCAAAATCAGGCCCAGTGGATCGTTTCGAGTCAAATAAGACTAATTTGGGTCGATTCCGACACCAGGGGCAAAACCGTCTTTTAGCGACCGAGTCAAAACCCGGTCAAAGATATTCTCGAGACACACGGACCAGCCGTGACACCTCACACGTTCGGTTTGGACTCCAATACTACAAAAAATAAGCTACGCAAAATATTAAACAAATCCGTTTAAGGATGGAATTCGATCTCAAGTAGAAATTCTATCCGAATACCGAATCAAACACCCGACCAAGTGTAAGACACTCGGCTGAGCTCCACCAACCAGCCGAGATTCCCTTTCTTCTTTGCCAAGTAAACGGAATTCTCGTACTTCTCAGCTTCTTACGTTTCCTATCCTAAGCGGTAGTTCTCACACTAAGCACTTCTCCTAGCCAAGGACGGGAATATTCCTATAAATAGGCCCCTTGCACAACTCAAAATTCATTCATACACATACATCAACTCTTCACACATAAACATAAACTCCTTACACTTAGCATCGAGAAACCGATAGTACATCCAAAACCCGAAGGAACCGGCCCCGATACCCGTCACCCTTCACGTCCCAAACCAAAACCACCACAACTCACCAACATTAAACTCGACGCTCCCGTGCCCAAGCCGCATTCCGACGAGCTCCGATCCGAGTAAGCAAAAGCATGTAGGTTGAGGGTGTAACCAAACCCGACTTCTCTTTTTCTCTCTTCTTCTTTTTCTTCTCGTCCTTCCCTCGTTTTCCTTTTTTCGTCCGTCACTTTTTCTTACGGGTCGTCGGTCGTCAATTTTTTATGGGTCGTTAGTCGTTTTTTTTATTTCTAATATCGATATTACTAAAACTATTTTCATATAACAAACATTCTTAAAAATACGATATCAACTCTATAGTCGAATATCGTATTAAAAGAATTAAATTAAATCTCGTCGATGCTAAAAAATCGTTACATCTTTTTACAAAAGACAACGATTTTAACGCGGAGAGAATTAACATTTTTTTTTCTCTTTTTCGTTCAAATTCTTTTCAAAACAATTTTACAAAACTTTTTCTAAAAATCATTCCGAATATTCGATATCGATTTCATAATCGAATATCGAATACGACGAACATCGAAAATATTAAATCGAGTGCAAATTGTGCAATATTCGTACGCGATTTAAAAAAATCATCGAATTTTCAAAAAATCAATTTCGAAAACAGGCCGGGACGCGAGTCGCGCGCGTCCCGTGTGAGCAGCCTGCTCGGGCGAGTCGCGCCAGACTCGGGCGAGTCGCGCGACTGGCTGGAACGCGACACGTTTTTTTCGTTTTTTTATTATTTTCTCGAACATCGTTTTTTAGATAAAACAGCGTCTTTTTTGCAATATTTTCAGATTTCGACTAATATTTTCTCGATCTCGCATATTCATCATATTTGCTATATTTTTATTCACAATTCGATACTAACTCGTTTGTTCATCTTTTGTAGCAAATTCATTCTTTTTTTATCGTTTGTTTTATTATACTAAAACGAATCTCACATGCTAAATTCAACTTTGACGTTAATTTTTCATGCATTAAACCGACTTAGCAACCCATTCAATTCCTCGCATGTTTAGGAAAATAATGTTTGCATATCATTCATCGTATTACTATCGCGCGTATTCAAAAATCAAACGATATCTTAGTAGAGGCCGCTAATGTGCGGGCGGGGTTGGGTGTTCTTTGTGAACTTCCCAACACGTACCCTCACCCCTTACTCAGATCCTCGGTTTCCGGATGTCCGAAACCATTGGCAACGAGAGTCATTCAATACGCGATATCCGATCAAGTCGGTATCGGTATCAAATGCAAAGGGACGAACCCGATAAACTCTGACATCGGAAATGGGCCGTATTTTGTACACGGCCCACTACGACATAGAGTGGGTTCGAATGGGCCCGAACTCCCACAAAGTTCGGTGGCGACTCCACTTCGATTTAAATTTCAATTTGACCATCTCATATGGAGATTCATTCGCCTCCCCAAACCCGCGCGTGGCCGCGTCGGGGTGAACCTATGTCATGTCCACAGTATTGCATGTGAAGAGTAACTCCGTAAATGATAAGAGATTATTTTAGCATTTCCAATAAGTTCTTAACTTTTACTCTGTATAATAATTTCTAAAATGACTGAAAAAAAGAAATTTATCTAGGGAGTAATTGAGTAAAGATAAGTTTTTTTTTTTAACTTTGGAGAATATAATCAATTAATATACTTTTCGGATATTTCTACGGTAACCTCGAACTCTGACAGATTACACATGCTACCCTTCATTTTAAGATTGTTCCTATGATATATTGATAACCTTGTGTTTTTGGTTTAGTGCCCATGGTATCCTTGATCAATTTTCCATTATAACGGTGTTAAAAATTAGTTTAGTTAAAGTTATTAAATTAATTTGGAAGAGAAATTAGTTAGAACAATTAACAAACTTGTAATTAAAATAGTTGAAAATGGAGAGATTGTCCATGTTATCCCTGTGCTTTCAATGTTTTAACCCTGATACCCCTGTGATTTCAATTATTTGTCCATGTTATCCTTGTGGTTACAATTCATTTAGGGGTACCATGGGTAAATAATTGAAATCACAGGGATACCATGGATAAAGAATTGAAAACACGATGACACTATGGTTAAAACATTGAAAACACAGGGGGATCATGGACATTTCCTCAATTTTCAACTATTTTAATTTGAATTTCATTAATTTTTCTAACTAATTTCCCCAAAAAAATTAATCAACCACTTTACGTAAACTACTCCCTCCCATCCATTCAATCCTTGACATGGGGGTTTTCACAACTTTTAAGAAAAGTGATAAAAGTAAGGGTATTATTGGTAAATCAAATGATTTTATGGGTCCACCAAACTTAAAGTAAGGAAAAAGTAGTGACATTTTGTGTAAATAGAGTAAGGATATAAGGATTATAAAGTAAAGTGTCTTGCCAAAAAAGGAATGTAAAGAATTGATTGAATTGTCCATTTATAGTAAGTGTAAAGAATTAAATGGATGGGAGGGAGTAACTTTTAACGCCGTTATGACGGAAAATTGATTGTGGGTAACATAGACACTAAACACAAAATCCAAGGTTACCATGGGAACAAAGTTAAAATGTGAAATATCATGTATAATCTGTCAAAGTTCGAGAATACCGCGAGAAATATCCCTATATTTTTTGTACCGCATTATTTCAAATTTACAATACATTTTCTAGACTTCCATAATAGACCCTGAAATGATTTGGAAAAAAAAGCGTGGGGAGTACGTTACCTTTTTATATGGCACATGCATCAAGCATGGTACAACAGCAGATGCATAGATTGATTATTGCGATTTGCAACGTCGCACATCAATAATTGTAGATGGAACCTAGAATAATTTCAAATGTAATACTAGTAAAATGTAAATTACAAAATATAAAGGTTAGATAGCACCCTATTAATTGGGACCAAATTAATAATACTGCATCCGACTCTTACGAACCGTTATACTTATGTCTTACTTACGAATAATATTGTGGATGACGATCATGAATTAATCTGATCAATAAAGTGAGAAATCTCATTACTAACGAAAACATACGTACTATAGAAATATAGCAATTGAATACTTTCTCGAGTTTTTTGAAATTGCAATATTATTTGTTTTTTGTACATGAAATAAGATCGTGATTGTAGACGGTGGATCTCACTAATAAAGTAAAATATCTCCACTAACAAAAAAATATACCCATTATCAAAATTTCAAAGAATTAAAGAGAATTTCATTTAAATAAGTCCAAAAAAATAAATACAAACAATAGGTAAAAATAAGAAGTAGTACATCAGAATTGTGGGTCACTACCAACTTTAGTGCCAAACATTTGTGGCCACCTACACAGACATTTCATTGTACTCAGTTAATGGCATAGCAATTAACTCTGATGTGTGCCCTTATCTACATTGTTGCAGGTCGGAATAATGGCATTCAATAATGAAAGTTTTTCTTATTTGAGTTGGAATTGCTTCATACGTGCTCTAATGTCTACCAAGTATGCAGGGATGAAATGAGGAATAATGGATTTCACCTATGCCCCAATTCTAGAACGATATTTTTCAAATCCCTTATTCATGTACGGAGTAACTTTTACCGTCCGTTAATTATTGCAATATCTTTTACTACCATAGTAAAACATTTAGGTGAAGTCTACTACTCCGTAATTACAAGTAGTTAATCGTTTAATTTTTCATTTACTTATTACGTGCTTTTGTGTTTTAGTCGTCATTTTATAATATTTTTTATTCAATCAATACAAGTGAAAAAAATTTAAATTATCAGCAAAATTTTAAAATTATCATTACCGGGAGAAAATTGATATAAACATGTTAATAAATATTTTCTCCGAGTTTGTAACATTGATACGTATTCTTTTTTGAGCTGAGTTTCATCTTTTCCTCTCTTTTCTTTTTAGACTATTAATGTATGATTCACATTTTACCCTCTCATTTCTTTCTCTTACTTTTTTTTTTTGAGTCAGTCATTTTCTCTTCCCACTCATTTTCTTTTCCTTATTTTTCATCCCAAAAGTAGATGTGTCAATCATAGGAACTCGAACAGAGTAATCCGTACCATAATAAATGGACAATTTTTTTACTTAGAGCACACCAAAAATAACGGCCGCAGATTCTCCTGTCATCAACAAAAAAAATATAGAGTATTATTAAAGAGGTCATTGCCAACAAATTTGGATATGTAAAGCCTTCTTACCTTGAGTGCAAAGTTATCATATCATAAATGATTGGAGACAAAATCTAAATGAAGAAATTGCAAGGTCCTCCGAGTCATAAATATTCGTAAAATAGAGTAGCAAATATGTAATGTCTATTTTATCATACCGTCTTGTGTGCCGTAAATAGAAAAACTTTCTTTTTAATAGTTTCTTTATTACTCTCTCCGCTCATTATATATTGTGTCGCTCACTTTTGCACATAAGATAATAAATAAACATAAAATGAGAAAGAAATGAATGGTATACCTTAATTACTGTTAAGGAATGAATATAAAGGTGTACGGAGTATTAATTAATTGACGTGTGTAGGATGAAAAGTTTAATTTAATGACATTTTTGATAAATAAAATATACAAACAAATATAATATGGTAAAAAGGATATGATATACGTAAAAAGAAAGTGAAGTGAGGTAAAAAATGATAACCTATCAAAAAAGAAAAGCGGAACAATAAATAGTGATTAGAGGGAGTATGTTTTTGTAATATTTTTGTGTTCTAGTGTCATGTCAACGATGATGACTTTGCATTTATCGCTTCTTTTTTCAATTATATGATGTCTAGCCTTGTAGGAGTATTATTATTTCTTTGATTTATGTCACCGATTATGTTATGAATGTCAAATGAGTGAATGACATGTTGTCGAGCTAGGTTGCACAGACACGGACACGGACAAGTATCAAGAAATTCAATATACATATTTAAACAAAGAGAATTTGAAGATTTTTTATCTAAAATATAGGTTTGGTTACTTAAACTATCGCATTCCCCCCCCCCCCCCAGTTTCTGAGCAGAGTAGCCGTTTTCAAGTAGTGTTCCAAAAATTCATAAACAACGCTAAGTGTGTCCGATGAGTCTCCAAATACTATGAATCGTGTCTGACATGTCTCAAAATAACATGAAATGTGTCCGACACGTCTCTAAATAAATTAAAAAAACCCGACACGGTTTTTCAGGTGTACGAGACGTATTGTATCGTGTGTTTGATGTGTGTCGGTGTCCGACACGACACGATGGTTTGGAGAAGTGTCCGTGTAACCCAATTGTCGAGTAAACTGCTTAAATTGGGAGACTTAGAACCTTATGCCACGACTAGGGATGGCAACGGACCGGATCCGGACCGGATCCGCATGGATCCAGATCCGCACCTCTAGTAGCGGATCCGGTCCGGATCCGACGGATCTCAAAATTGCAGATCCAGATCCAGATCCGCCGGATCTGGACCGGATCCGGATCGGATCCGCGGATCCAATTTCTTACTTATATTCTACAAAATTTTTGATTAATAAGTATTTGCGATCATATTAATTTTTATAATCGTACAAATAAAATTGAATAGAAATATTCATAATGAAATATTAAGAAAATAAAAGAAAAAAGTCTTGGAAATAACAAAAAAAAACACAAATTAAAGTTCTAAGTCACACAATTTTTTTTATTATTGTTAATTTTTTAATAAAACGGATTTGCGGATCCGGATCCGGATTTACTTATTAAGATCCAGATCCGGATCCGTTTAAAGATAGCGGATCCGGATCCGTTTATAGATAGCGGATCCGGATCCGGATCCGTATCCAACGAATCTCAAAATTTAGGATCCATATCCGATCCGTGCGGACCGGATCTTGCGGATCGGATCTCGGATCCGTTGCCATCCCTAGCCACGACCACGAGTAGGTTTTATAAGTAATTTTCTCCTCGTGGAATACTACGTCACATCTTTTTGCATTTCTGTGACGCTGGTTCCCTTATTTGTTTAACATGCATGTTTGGCTTAATGCAATAGTTGTAGCACATGAGGATGGGAAAGCCTTGATGATTTTATTGTTTACTTAAGAGTTATTTGCGAAACACTACATAATATTTACCCCTATTTGTGAAGAATTACCTAACATTTTTTTTTGCGAAACACTACCTAAACTTTAATGAGTTTTGCGAAACACTACCAAGTAATGGTTTCTGTTAAACTTTCGTTACAGTTGGCCCATGTTTGAAGATATTTTCCTCCATATTTTTCTTCCCTTTTCCCCCTCTTTCTTCTGTATATATTTTTTTTTTTCATTCTCACATATTATATCTCTTTTCTACCATTTCCAGTCTACCCTCTTTGTTTTTTCTCTCATCCTAAGAATTTTTGCAGCTCCAAAACTAAGTTAAAACATAAATAAGAAAAAATATATCAGCTCTGAGACCCGGGGTTCTGTTCTGACCAAGATCACAAATCAATAAACTCAATGGTAACAATATGTTGAAGCAAATACGTGTTCATAAATTACTCCGTAGTAAAAATGGGACTTTGAATACATTGTCGTAGCACGCAATTACAAAAAATAAGTCACCCTTTGATTTGGGACACTCCCAACAACAAAAGTCTCGCATAAAATTTTGCGAGTGGTTACAAATACTTGATATCAACTACAATAATAATTCATTACTAATATATACTTCATACTTGAGCCTTAATTGATGATTTTGATGGTGTTAATTGACATACAACTTACCCATATTGGTTTTAATTTTTTTTTTTAATAAGGTAGGCCCCACTGCGACGGAAATTTAACCGAAAGCGTCACTTGGTAGTGTTTCGCAAGACTCATTAAAATTTAGGCAGTGTTTCGCAAAAAAAAATGTTAGGTAGTTCTTCGCAAGTAAGGTAAATGTTAGGTAGTGTTTCGCAAATAACTTTTTACTTAACTCCACATATAGCCAACTTAACTCTCTTGTTATGCTTCAAAAAAATCATCTATATACTAAAAGAGAAATCACTAAAGAAGTAAATGACACGTGTCGTGATGGGGTGACAAATTTTCCCACCTAAAACAATTTAGCTATGGACTTGCATTTGGCCCAATAAATAGATAACTTCTGCGCAGTTACAATCAACGAACAAATTTGTACAAAATATAGACACAAACTATAATACAGTAATAATTACTCCCTCCGAGTTCCTATTATTGTCTCACTTTCCCTTTTGAGCTGAGTTTGATATTTGTACCACTTTTCTTTTTAGGTCACCAATCTGTGTTTCAAATTTACTCTCTCATTTCTCTCTCTTCCTTTTTCTTTTTTGAGCCACTCATTTCTTCTTCCTTATTTTCCACCCAAAACTTTTTGGGACAATAATAGGAATGGAGTATTATTTTTAAATTAAAAGATGACGTGACTAAAAAAATCAAGATGTAATAAAAAAAAATTATACTCCGTAATATATAACATAAATGGATATATAAGTTCGATATCTATTATTGTTCGTGTATTTGATAACCATGTTTCATTTTATATATAAACCGTGCATTTTGCACGGGGCCTAAACTAGTAAAAAATTAACTCTCATGTTTTTCTATAGTCTCAGATTCCTTACTTTTGTAGCCCATTTAAGTCTTTGTTAGCCTATTTCACTGGTTAACCGCATTATTGTCAGCTACATCCCATAAATTTCTACCTTTACCGGTGCGGTGGAAAAATAGGATTATACACCTGGTTGTACAATAACATTGCACAATCAGGACAAAATTGTTGAACTTTTGTATATATTTATTGAGCTTATAAAAATTTTTGAGCTAAGTTGTAAGTTTTTGAGCTTAAACATTCATGTGATTTAACTCGACAACTTTACACTAACGCCCAGAAAGTTTACAGCAAAACTCGAAATCTTTGTGATAAAGCTCAAAATCTTAAAATCAGTTGTACATAGCGCTATGTACAACTGGTTGTATTGTCCTGATCTAATTGGGTGCGGTGTGTGTACATACACGTTATCCCCTATTTAGCTCGATTTTATATGGTTTGTTCACTCTTAGTCGTTTAGGAGTAATTTTGTGAGCTGATATTGCTTTGTAGGTATTTCCTGTATTTTATCGTGTTTTGTAGGTTTTGGTCCATTTCCTATATGTTGACCAACACCGAGAAAGAAAAAGCTATATTTGGAACAAGTAGTGTATTAAGGCGTAGGAGAGCATGGAAAGAAGATTTGATCGATAAGAAACATGATCGATCATTTGAAGTCGTTGAGTCGATGTCACTATTCTACACCTCGACCTCGTACCACTTGGGGGGGGGGGAAGAAGATGGATTTAAGCTCAAAGGGTGGAAATCGCACCCCCTAGTGATGCGGTTATGAGATTATCAATCATTCAACCCCAGTTCATTAAGGTTGCGATTCTTGCGAATAAAGAAAAAGGTGTTAGAAAGCGTTGCAACCCCTACAGGGGTTAGAAATCCCGGGTAGCAACGGGGGTTAATTAGCAACCTTGACCAGGGTTATGTTGATAACCCCAGGTGTCAGGGGTTGTTATCGTTTATTACGTGTAAGCTAAGTATGCTCGGGTATTTTTGTAAGACGCTTTTTTTAAAGGGTTTTTACGATATTCTTCGCCTATCTAGAAACCTCTATTTTCATTTCAATGAAATTCAATAAAAGTTTCAACTAGTTGTATACTTTTAATCCGGTTTTAAATTATTGTTGAAGATCGTTATTGCTCTATATATCATGTTCGTTCTCAGCTTGCTTTCTCTAGTCGACTAGTCGGTACTTGTTCCTCCTTTTCTGTTTTTTTTTGTTCGTATGTTATTGTTCATATCCATCAGATTAGATTAGATTATACTCCACTATTTTAGACCATGTGAAAATGCGCAACTTATCACTCCGTATTATGATAGCGTGCTAGTAATTACGATAAATTAAAAATATAAAATGTAATTTTTTAGATTTGGTTGATAATTTGGCTAATTCTTTATTATTTCATAAAATATACTTATTCTGATTTTTATTTATTGTCTAATTCTTAAAATAATATTTCTCACATATATTAATGAACTTGAGCAATAAATAAAAAATTTGGAGGGAGTATTACGTATATATGGTTATTTACTAGGGTATTTTTATCAAGCGTTTTCCGCGAAAGTGGTGATTTATTCCCTTAACTTTGATCAATTGTGAGATTAATCCCTTTAAGTTTCAATTGTAGTAATTAAGCCCCATAACTTTAGAAGTAAAATTCAATCCAAGTTTTTTATTTTTTCAATTAAAATTGCACTTTAAAAACAAGATCTCCATTTATTTATACATTTTCTCAGCATACGATAAAATAATTATATATTTATAAAATATATGCAATTTTTACATATTTTGGAAAAAAAATATTTGAAAGAATTACATAAAACCGAAAATTTGTAACATTAATCTCATAGATTATACTCCCTCCGAGTTTCTAACATTGCCCCATTTTCCTTTTTGAGCTGAGTTCAATCTTTTACCCACTTTTCATTTTAGGCCATAAATGTGTGGTTCACATCCACCCACCCATTTATCTCTCCCTTTTTTTTTTAACCACTCATTTTTCCTTCCTTATTTTCATCCAAGAAGAAACAGGGCAATCATAGGAACTCGGAGGGAGTATAAATTACGGAGTATATTAAAATTATTAAAACTATGTTAATAAATTATTTAATTGTTTTTATAATATTAATAATTATTTAGTGTACATTGAGTTTATATATAACATGATTTAATGATATAATTCATGTTGAGAATAAAATTTGAATCGAATTTCACTTCTACTCCCTAATTACAACATTGAAACATGTGGAGTTTAATCTTAGAATTGTCCAAAGCTAAGGAGTTTAATTAACACTTTCATGCATAAATACATTTTATCAATAATTATGTACTAAATCATGCATAAATACACTTTCATGCATAAATCATGCATAAATACATTTTATCAATACATTTCATGGAGTATTTGTTTAATAGGTTTTTGAATAGCCCAATCATGGTCGACCCATTATTACATTGTATTACTTTAGGCGGGAAAACATTCTCTGAGAGCGTGACATGTTACCATGCATTTTCTTGTGATTTCACAATTAGTATAAACTCCGTAGTAGATTATAATATTAGAGTACTAGTCTTTTAATCTAGGGTGTAACTTGTAAGGGATTGCATGATAGATTAGTGATATTGTCGTTGAATTGGGTTTTGGTGTTTGTTGATATGGTCTCTATTTCATGTTTGTTCATCATGATTAGTACTCCGTACTAGGTATTTGATTTGTGGCAACGTTTCTAGACTAATTATGTTAACTTGAATAGTTAGATTGAAATAATACTGAATAAGAATAAGATAAAAACATGTTTTGTACAGCGATCTAGTAAGATCGAAAGCCTCTAAGACCCTATGGTTAACATTCAACTGACCGGTACATGTTTACCCAAAACCTAGACAATCTCAATTTTACCATCCTCAATTAAACATTGTTACGTGTTACTTTTAAATTATAATTAACGTAATATGATTAAATATACTTTCGTTTTTTTAAAGTGAAATTAATTTTTTGGTTTTTTGTCGGCACGCATTTAACATTTAGTTTTAAATTTTTAGTAACCCTAAATTTTTGTTTTAAATTGGTGAGTAACCATTTGTTATTCAATTTGTGAACTTTTGGGGTGAAAAATGAGTATTGCGGGTACTAAAGAAGAAGATGAGATAGAGAAATAATTAAGTGTTCTATAAAAGATGAGTGTTGATTGGGGTTGATTGAGATTGATTAAGAAACGAGGTTCGATTAACAGGAAAAAGATGAAATTACCGTTAAAACTAACGCATGTTTGTATGTGTTTTTTTGACGGAATTTGGGCTATGGTGCCTTTTGACAAAGAAACGTAAAGTTTCGGGTGGTTTTGGCAAAAAAAAAATTATGGATGCCTTATTACATACTACCTCCCAATTCAATACTACATGGGGTTTCACAAGTTTTAAGAAAAGTGGTAAAAGTAAGAGTATTATTGTTAAATCAAATGGTGTTATGGGTCCACCAAACTTAAAGTAAAGAAAAAGTAGTGACATTTTGTGTAAATAGAGTAAAGATATAAGCATTCTAAGGTAAAATGTTTTGCCAAAAAGCAGGGGCGTCTTAATAGATTTGGAGGCCCAGTTCGAGTCTCGAGTTTGAGGCCCTTGTATGGATGTAATATTAAAAAATAGAAAAAATAGCATCCAACAAGGATTGAACCCATGACCTCACATGTATAGGAAATAGACTCAAACCACCACACTACAAGCCACATATGTAAATATTATCTCATAATTTTATATATAGAGTAACTATTCAGAGAGAGGATTATGAGGCCCAACAAAATTGGAGGCCCAGTTCCCTTACTCGCCCTGAACCTCCTCCGGGCCGCCCCTGCCAAAAAGAGAATGTAAAGAATTGATTGGATTGTTAGGAAATAAGTGCCTAGCAATTGTCTTTTTGGATCTCGAATTGGTTTCCGACCTGAATCTGTTTAATTAAGAAAGTTTCCTAATTAATATCTGGTTGATTAGAGTTTCCTAATCAATATCTGAGTATCTGACCTAGGTTTCCTTATTATTGTATAGGGTTTCCTAATCTGTTTAGAGTTTCTGTTTAGGTTGAGAGTAGTATATAAACTCTCATACCTCTACCCTAGAAATTATGATATCAGTCTTAAATCTGTAACCTCTTCTCAAATTAATAAAACTATCCTCTCTTCTGCCCGTGGACGTAGCTAACCGGTTGTTAGTGAACCACGTAAATCTGTCTGTCTCTCGATTTTACGTTCTTATTTGTTTGTCTTTCTCTTCCGTTATAACATTGTCCATTTATAGTAAGGGTAAAGAATTGTATGGAAGGGAGGGATTAGGTCCTAATTGTTAGTTAGGTGTCTCCTAACAAAAAAAACTCTTAATTTTTTAGTAGATGCATGCAGGAGCGCGGTGGAGGAAAGGAGGGTTGATGGGAGGAAGTTTGTTTTGTTTTTTTTTTTTTTAAAAAAAACTCCAATGTTTGAGGATGAGAAAATGAGGGTAATTAAGTTAATGTTGCGTTTGGGTACTCGGAATTGATTTGAATATCAAGAATTTAATTCCTGTATTTGAATTTCTAGAATTCAAAGCTAAATCCAAATCCAAAATGATGTTTTGGTACCCTGGATTTGGATTTGGATTTCGGGCGGGTAGAGTCGGGTAAAGGGCAACATTTTTATTTTTTAAAATTTTCATTAGAAAAATGTAAATGTTCAAATACGGAAAAATAAAATAAAGAAAAACAAATACTACGACAAGATTATGCGAAAAAACAAAGAAACACTACTAGAATAACCTCAAAAGAAATCATTAATAAGAAACCATTGAAGTATAATCAATGATTTCTTTGGTTAAAGAAATCAATTATGCTAAATAGGTGGTTTCTTATCTAAGAACAAAGACATCATTTTTTTAGACAAATGATTTTTTATCTCATGCAAGTTAATATCAAAGATATCATTTTTTAAAACATGACTTGTTTATAATATAATCTTATGTCAAAGACATCATTTTTCAAATAAATGATTTCTAACCATTTTTTTTACTTTTCTTTTTCTTCTAATATCTTTCTATTTTTCGTACTGTAACACTTCATCACATCACACCCATTTTTAATTTCATTAAATTCATTTGTGCTTTTCGTTTCTCTCTTCACCACTCATTCGCAAAACCCAACTAGACTTGATAATTCATCCCTATTCCCCCAAATTTCTGCCATTTTTCCTAACAAAATTCGTCGCATCGTTCACTGTAAGTTAGTTTATTGATTGCTGTGTTCTTCAATTTGTTTTGATGGTCGATTATGTGTTTTTGATTGATTGATTTTAACTTGGCGATTCTGTAATCCGCTGCCATTTTTCGAATTTCATCCAAAAAATTATTTGCATCGTTTCACTGTAAATTAGTGTACTGATTGTTGTGTTCTTCAATTTATTTTGATGGTCGATTATACGTTTTTTGAATTTTCCTAGAAAACTTTCATAACGTTATCAGTTAGTGTTTCTTTTGTTTATTGAATGAGATTCAGATTGACATTGATTGTTGAGTTCATCAGGTTGTTTTGAAGGTAGATTATATGTTTTTGATCGATCGATTGAATGAGTTAGGGTTGGTGAATACTCCGTGGTATGTAATTTAGTGATGCACGCACGTATATTTGAGATTTCATTTACGAGTATTATGTTTTTCGCAGTTGTTGATTAGACACAGGTTATTAGCTCTTCCTCTTTTGCTTCGAATATATTTCTATATTAGTGTTGATGCTCGATACTGGAATATTTTTGTATTAGAATCAATTAGTGTTGATGCTCGATACTTGTTCACGTAATCGCGTCTCTTTAAGTGTCGACATTTGCGTTTTTGAGGTAGGGATTTGAATTCGAATTTTGTGAAAGTGATGAAGCTACATCATCCAGATGAAAGTAGGTTACACTTAATCTGAATTACTGCTAACTGTGCTTACTGAAACGACTTGCTTCCTAATACAATAGTCTACTTATCGGGCGACTGGCTGATGTGATTGTTACTTTTCACAGGCTGATTTGATAGAAACCCATTCTGAGAAGGGTAGATCAAAGGATGTTAAACTCTTGTCCACAAGTTATGTTGTCTTAGAAACATATGGAGTGTGTTATCTTCAAAGAACTCGTCCGAGGTAACTATGAACCAGCTATAGTTCGTTTGTTATCATATCTACTTTTATCGAGTTTTACACGACCTATTAATATTTTGCAGGGTTCCACTACTAAAGTAAACTTTCCTATGGAAGAAATTATATTGTTGAAAATGGGCAGGTAGGTTAGTTTGTCTTGTACTCCACTACTCCGTAGGATGTTTTGTGTGGTGTATTTTGTGAGTTGGTGATTTCTAGTAGAGGTGGGTCTTGATGACCGAACGCAACTGAACCATCCTAACATTCATTACCCATCTGTATTTGAGCTACAATTGTGTGGTGCTCACCACATCTTTGTATCTTTTTTTTGAAACTGAAATAGTGTAATAACTTGTCTTTACTCTAATTATCCAATTCACATGAATTAGAGATGTAATGTATAAGAATAATACAAATAATATAGAATCAGTTGAATAAGAGGTACTTCTTGAGCTTGGTGGTATTGAAATTCACAATTTTTTTTTGAGAGATATTCGTCGAAATTTTATAACGAATCAAATAACATGAATCAGATAACAGCATAATGTATTTCGATTAGTGTATCAGCATAAAAGCATAACAATTTGATATATTAAGCTACCTATTTGATTTAGGTTAAAGACATTGTCGATAATTCCTCTTATTTGCAGTTTTTGAGCCATATAACGACAACAAGGTTGATCTTCTTTCCCCTAAATTGGTCTACATTGCTCTCAAATTGGTGGTCTTTGCCTTGGCGTCTAGAAGGTAAATTTATTGGTTGCCAATAGTCTTAAGGGTGTGTATTCTTTGTTATATTTTGGGTTCTAAATCTGATATTTCTGGCTTTTTAGTTGAACACTTTGGGTCTTCTTCCCACGCACGCTTCGGATTGGGTTTCATCCTTACCTTCTCCTCAGGTCTTTTCTCCACCTTAACTTTAATTTCAATGTCTAGATTATCTCATTTGACGGTGCCAATGAAAGTTCATCGTCTATATTCCTTAATCTGGATGGGGTTTTAATTAATTGATTTTGCAAATTTGCCCAGTTTTTGCTAGTATTCGAGAAACTGGATATTGGATGTTGTTGAAAGGAATGAACAGTAGGCCACAAAACCAAATGTGCAACCAAAGCATTACCGGAAATTCCCTAATATGGTTAATGATACTATATTGTACTGCTGCTTGAACCCGAACCCCCCTACATCACCTACTGTATCAAACTTTTGATTATTTTTGTTGTTTTGAGATTATTTTGTGGGCGGTGGTTTGACATTGCATTACATATTCAACTAGTTTCAACTCCTAGGAAGGTTGATTATCAAAAATGTAGATCTATGGGACAATCCAGTAGCATTGGATAAAGCCAAAAATTAGGGAACCTTCCTCCCTCATTTTTTAATAAAAAAGGACTTGGGTTGTTTAACAATAGTAGTAATGCACAATGAAAGAGTAAGTGCTTTGCTTCTTATTGGAAATGATGAGGAAATGAGTTAAGGTGCGCTTAGGCCTCTTCAGTAATGTCATGAATCTACCAACACGCCCTAACTCAGATTATTGCATGATAATGGGCCTAATAGGAATATTGTTCTCCAATCTCAATTACTTACCTTCTATTTTTTTTTTACTGTCGTCTTCTTTCAGACATTTAGCAGGTATTATTGTTATCCTTCTGTATTGGCGGAACTCTTCTCGTTAAGGGTGCGTATAAAACCCGTCAATTGTGAATTTATGGTCATCTGAGGTTTGGATTACTGCAATTAAGTTCGATCAGTACAATACATTTCAGAGATTTGTCTGAAAATTGGTTCTTTTGTTCTACTTAGAATTTTCCATGGTTCCTTCACATAGAGATAAATATACTCGGAGATAAAAAAACACCTTTTATTATGTAAAGGTATCTGATATTTGTTTTCTGGGCTTGGATTCATCAAGGAGTTTGTTCTCGAGCACATGATTTATCAAGGAGTTTGTTCTCGAGCAGAAAGAAGAAGTAGAAGATGAAGAAAATTGATTTCAAAGTGTAACTAGATCCATTGTAGAGTGCATCCTCATTTTGGGAAATCATACTCTCTTTTTTGGATATTTACGTTGTACGAGTAGTACACTATTTTGTGATTCTAATGTAATTTGACATATTTTGGTATCATTATATATATATATGAGATATTTTATGGAAATTTGTATCTATTTTAGTTGATATTTGAAAATGCGTATATTGTATTTTATTGTTTGGGCTATCTTGCATATTGAAAGATTTTTTTTTAAAAAAAAAAATCAAGGTGGCAAAGAAACCATTTAAGTGTGTTACATGATTTATTAAGGGTAAACAAAGAAATCATTTAAGTACATTACATGGTTTATAAAGTTAAGATAAGAAACCATTTATCTCTTTAAAAAGGTGTTTTTCTCATGGACCAAAGAAACCATTTATCTTTTAAAAATGGTTTCTAAAGCATAAGCAAAGAAATCATTTTTCTCACATGATTTCTTACCCTAAGACACCTTTGACCTGGAGATCATCTCCAAAATGGTGTCTTAGGGTATTTTGGAATGATTTCTTTGCCCTTTATTGTAGTAGTGAAACGACAAGTGACGGAATTGAAATGAGTACCATAGACTAGGAATTTGAGAAAACCAAATTTGAACTAGGTTGGATTTGGTGGAAATTTCAAATCCAAATCTCATGGTTTCCAAACGCTCCAAATATTTCAAATCCGGAATTCAAATCCAAATCCAAGTTCCCAAACATACCATGGGAAATGATAAATACAACCCTAAGGGTTGTATCTAAGAGCCTAAAAGAGAAAACAAATTCTTAATACTTGTATTAATTATATAGATAAGTGTGCAATTTATTCTTTAATTTCTATGTTTATACAAATTTTGGAAGATATTTAATGCTTAAACACAACCTTAAGGGTTGTATTTAACCTAATCATTAAGTTAAATATTTTCTACGTTGATTGAGTAATTGTTTAGCTAGGATGAAAAAGTAATAGCCATTTGACGTTTCTTCATTTTGGAATTTATTTATTCAATTTGTTTCGCCTTGACTCAACTGTCGTTATAACTTACTTCCCCCGTCTCGGTTATTTGCTGGCTTTTTATATTATTTGTGAGAAATATTTTTATCCAATGACAACAAATGACAGAGTCGGAAAGAGAATAACTTGTTATAGCTGAAAAGTGAAAAACCTAATATTGATTACCTAATTTACCTAATTAGCTAAAAGAGTAATTGTTATCTGAAAATGCAAAATTTGAATTTATTTTGGGAAAACACCGGTAAAGTTTTTAGATTACTTAAACAATACTTCCTCCGTTTTTTATGTAAAGATTTGGGAGGAGTATTTAATTGAAAAAAAAACATAAAAAACGGAGGGAGTATCAAAGTATATTTTGGTAAAGTTAAAATCAAATAACGGATAATTTTTTTTTTAAAGTTTACGAACGTACACGATTTCCTTTTAGGAATGTCAGTCAATATTATTATTCATAAATTACTCTGGTCCTACATATGGAGTAATTATCTTATACCACATGTGATAATTCATCAATTATAGGAGGACAAATTCTTGTCCATCACGAACATATCCATCATAAATGTGTGATAGGTCAAACAATATTCATTTAGGTAAATGAAAACAATCAAGTTACTTCTCATTAGGCTTATCTTATCTAGTCATGTGGTATTATTTGAACGATATTGATTTATGATAGATATATCCGGCACAAGAGACTTACTCCTGTAGCCGACCAAGCCAGCTAATGATGAACGTCTGGTGTTAAATGAACTTCAGCATACGAGGTTTAGGTTTTCTGTGATATACGGAGTATTATTTATGCACGTTTTCAAATAAAGAATTCCAAACCCTAACAAGGTCCCACACTCCTCGAAATTGGTTATAAAAGGAGAGTGGCACTATAATCTTTGGGCATCACAAATAAAATTCTACGAGTAGTAGTAGTTAATTAACAATATTGTTTTGTAATTTATTATTTGGTGAGAAAATAATTATGCAAATTGAGAATATGAAGATATTAATTTTATTATTCATTTCACTTTTTGTAGTTATAGTTTCTGCTGCTTCGCCTAGTGTCATTATCGTTGGAGCCGGAATGTCTGGTGAGAATTTTCTTTACATTCATTCAATGCCAAACCACAATTGTAAAAATGTGTTGCTGATTAAATGCCAAACCACAGTTGTAAATGAGCTAGTCTACTTGATCGACAAGCCTTTGAAATCGGTTCAGTAAAAACTCGGGTTGCTCGAGTCTGGACTCAAGCTAAGCCTAAAGTATGAATCAATCAAATGCACAACAAGACTCTGATTAAAAGATCGGTTGAGTTATAAAACTATTTTTGGTTTTTTTACAACAATAATGATTTTTAAATTAGTTTTTTTTTTTATTTATAAAATGATAATAATAATAATAATAATAATAATAATAATAATAATAATAATAATAATAATAATGCAAGTTCTTGTAATTTGTTCTGGTGTTAATGCAAGTTCCGTTTTTTTTTTAAATAAAATAAAATAATAATAATAATAATAATAATATGAGGAATGTAATGACAGATTGTGGTTGAGTTCATAGTTTTTAGATTTGATGAGGTAAAAGACGTGGTCGAGTTCGGCCTCAAAGGCGAGTCAATAACGAGCTTATCAAAGCTTGATTGAGTGAGATACCATTGGTTATCACTCCCATAATCATGCTCTGAAAAAATAAAGAGCTCGAAAAAAGCTTATGCTTGATCGGGTTCGAGAAATGTCATAAAAAAGATTGGGGATTGAGTTTTGATTTCATGACCTTGCGTTCGGGATGTAATTCGATTTTCAATATAGGACAGAGTTGATCTCGGCCGACAACACCTTGGGACATACACACATTTATATAATTATTACGGATGGAGTACTATTGGACCGTCTCTTAACAGATTTTGTGATAAAATTATATTGATTGAGCCTCCAATGAAAATCATATTGATCTACATCTACTGCATGTTTAGTTCAGATCACTTTACAACAAATATGATTGCTAAGAGAAATAATTGAACGTAGCCATTATTATTAGCAATAATTATCCATCAAGACAAAATATAGGAGTACTAGCCGCGGGTTGCCCTAGCTAATTGAGACCATCAACATATGTATGTGTATATACACGTACGGACATCACACAGTTGATTTGTACATGATTGATACGTAGTAAAATATTAATCGTGTTTTATTTTCATATATAGATATAGATGTATCCTAATAATTTGACATACATACAATGCATGCATATCATGAAAAATTCAGGGATTTCTGCTGCAAAGCAACTTCAAGACGCCGGAGTTGGTGACTTCATAATCTTGGAGGGAACCGACAGAATTGGTGGTCGCATCCACAAGATAGAATTCGGAGGTGCGACCGTCGAGATTGGCGCAAATTGGCTTCACGGTGCTGAAGGCCCCGAGAAAAATCCCATGTTTGAAATCGCAAAGACAATCAAACTCAAAAACTTCTTCTCCGACTATAGCAATGCTTCCTTAAACACCTACAAACAAGAGTACGTTAGTACTTGCTTAATTAGTAGTCTAATCTTACCCTAATTAAACAGCCTTGATTAATTAATCTCTTGTTTTATTCTTAATATATTACTACTTGATAAACATCAACCACAACGTTAACAGCTATTTCATTCACCCAGTAGAAAGTTTATATTTACTATACACAAAAATCGAAGTACTGAGATAAGAATTGTTTTTAATTTATTAAAACGAAAAAAAGGTAAAGGAAAAAAAAAAATTAATTATCTAAAAGAGAAACTACTGACTCGAATGGATAGAGTACTACCACCATTTTAACAATGTCACGTACATGACTCGGTGATCTTACACTAACCTTTTTATTTTGAGTTTTTATGCTTTAATGAATAAGGATCTCCAATATACTACTCCCTCCGTTAAAGTCGAACTTTTTCTTTTTCTTTTTGCACAAATTCTAAGAACTCGATTGTTTATTATTAAAGATACAAATAGATAAAATCTAAATATTTATTTAATATTAAACTAGTATAGACCCCGTGCCCAGCACGGTACATATAGAAGTTTAATTTTTAGTTGATTGTTTATACGAATAAAGGTTGATTTAGCAATTCATTTTTTAAAATATTTTTCATATTTATATTTTGATTTGAGAAAATAATTTTGAAATCAACCTAATTAACATAAAGACTTTAACTAATAACATGAAATGTGTATTGTAAAATAAATATTACTCCATACTCCCTCCCCACCACATTGATGTTCCTACTTTGACTTGCCACGGTGATTAAGAAGAAAAATATAGAGAGGTATAAAGAAAGGTGATAAATTATTGGGTGGGGTTTAAAATGTCAAATCACAAAAGTAACCAATAAGAAGAGAGTATATTGGATGAATAAGGAAAGTTTTGAAGTGGGAAAATCATAGTGGAGTTTCTTTTTAAGGAAAGTGAGAAAATCTTAGTGGTGGGGAGGGAGTACTATTTTTTAATTCATACGGAGTACTTCTCTATATTTATCAAAATATATGACTAATTTTTGGTATTAGTATATATATAAATATGGATCTATTATTTGCACAATAGTATATATGGCAATAGTATTATTTTGTACAAATTAATTATGGTCGTATTATATATTTAATATACTTACCATATATGTGTGGGAAAGGTATTGAGCGGGAATTTTTTTAACCTGGTGTTAACACGTAGATGCAATTGTACTTCTCCTATCCTCTTAGTATAAGAGGGATGTAGAGTAGGTAGGGGCATTTATGTAAATATATAAGGTTTAGAGTATTTGTTTAATTATTAAAACAATGACTAAAATGAAAATGGGTCGGTTGGACTTGAACGTTCCAAAAATGAATAAGGGAAGATTCGACTTGAACCGAGGGATTACTTCGTAATTATTAAACTAGAAGGTAAACCTAAGCGCAATTTTCTTGCCTAAATCAATTTATATATCGATCTCAATACTTATACTCCCTCCGGTCATAATTTATTGCCCCATTTCATGATTATATGTGAGGTGTATTTTAATGAAATGGTCCAATAAATTGTGACCGGAGGAAGTATATGTCAATTTTATAATCTAAAAAATGAAATAATAAACGAAAATTGTTGTTGACAATATTTGTTGTAAATATAATAAGCTTTTTGATATGTTATAAAATGAATTTTAGACAAATAAGCTAATGAATATAAGGGATAAAAGCTGTTCTATTCAAATGAAAGATAGGCCTTTTCATAAACATAGAATGCAGTGGGAATTGTTTGAGAAAGCCACCTGATTCTTATGCCAAAAACGGTACAGAGAATTTAGAGAAGGACAAAAGATTACAGGTTTTTGCATGACCATTCAATGAGAATTCTAAAGCTTAAATAGGAAAGGTGACCTAGCATTAGTACTACTATTTAGCTGGCTGCTGTACTATCTTTAGAATTAAAGGCTGTCATTCTTTGGATCATGTGCCTGCAACGTTCCATTCTTGAGAGGATAACCATGCTTTGGATTCTTCTTTTGACGGCTGATGATTAGTCTTGATGAGGTGTCCATCTCACATGCTTTACCATATCTTCCCTTCTTGGCCACGTGACTGGCATACTCCTGCAATTGTTTGATTGCATTCAGTTCTGTGGCAGCATTCTTGCTACTGTCAACACCCTTGACAGTACCCTTGGCCTTAATAGCATCCACTCTTGCATCAATGCCCTCCTCTTCAAAGGATCCTTGACCCCAAGGATCAAAGGATGGATAAGCCTGCTGTAAATCAAACATGAATTCCCATGTAGCATCTTCAATAGCAGAGTTTTTCCACTTAACTAACACCTTAGTAGCTGATATTCTTCCCCTCTTTACAGTTTTCTTAGCCATGATCAATTCTGGCTCATCTGGGGGTGGATCATCATTGGGTATGATAGAGGGTTCAGGAGGATTCCCGTGACATTTCTTGAGAAGGGACACATGAAAGGTGTGGTGAATTTTTGATGTTGGAGGTAGATCTAGCTTGTATGCCACGGGTCCAATCTTCTTGAGCACCTTATAAGGACCATAATATTTCTTAGATAGTTTCTGATTTGGCCTTCTGGACACAGTGGTTTGCCTGTACGGTTGAAGTTTTAGGAACACATATTCTCCTTCCTCAAAGGATCTTTCGCTTCTCTTCTTATCAGCTTGTTGTTTCATTCTATTTTGAGCTCTAGCCAAATTGGCCCTTATAATCTGAAGAGCTTCTTCACGTTCTTGTAGGGTTCTGTCTACTGCTTCAATCTTACTCTCTCCAGGGAAGTAAGGGAGGTGTACTGGAGGGGTTTGACCGTAGAGCACCTCGTAAGGGGAGCATTTCAGGGAGTTATGGTAGGAGGTATTATACCAAAATTCCGCAATAGGTAGCCATTTGCACCAGTCAGTAGGGGTTTCATTACAGAAACACCTTAAATATGTCTCCAAGCATCTGTTTAAAACTTCAGTTTGTCCATCCGACTGAGGATGGTAAGCCGAACTAAGATTAACAGCTACCCCCTGTATAGTGAACAACTCTTCCCAGAACTTGCTTATAAAAATAGGATCTCTGTCCGAGACAATCTGTTCTGGCATCCCATGCAGTTTGTATACATTATCTAGATAAGCTTGTGCTACTTCGGTTGCCGTGTAAGGATGTTTAAGGAGAATGAAATGGCTTGACTTGCTCAACCTATCCACAACCACTAGAATAGAGTTATTCCTCATGGAATTAGGGAGTCCATCAATGAAATCCATACTCACTTCAGTCCAGATTGAAGAAGGGATGGGAAGGGGTTGTAACTTTCCTGGGTAGGCAGCCTGATCATACTTGCATTGCTGGCAAGTACTGCACTTCTTAATATATTCATGAATATAAAACCTCATGTTCTTCCAGTAAAATTTTTGCTTAAGCCTTTGATAAGTAGCCTCGATTCCTGAGTGACCGGCTTGAGGGGTATCATGCATCAAGGAAATTAATTGTTCTTGTAATTTGGTAGAGTTATTACCCACCACTAACCTTCCTTTTCTTTTCAATTGGCCTTCCTTCCAGGTATAGTGTTTATGGGACTTTGAATTCTCCTGTAGTTCTTTGATTAAGGTTACCAACTGCTCATTTTCCTGCCACTCTTTCTGCACCTTAGAGTAAAGATCAGTGCTGAAGGTGTTAATCAACAACTGATATAACTCTGAACTATGCATCCTGGAGAGTGCATCTGCTGCCACATTCTCCTTTCCTTTCTTGTATTCGATCACATAATCATACCCCAATAACTTGGCCAGCCATTTATGTTGTAAAGGGTTTGAGATTCTCTGTTCAAGTTGGTGTTTTAAACTTTGGTGATCCGTTTTGATGATGAACTGTTTGTCCCTTAAATACTGACCCCATTTGGTTACAGCTTGTATGATAGCCAACAATTCTTTTTCGTAGACTGATAGTGCTTGATTCTTTGATGAAAGGGCTTTGCTGATGAAGGCAATAGGATGATGATCTTGCATCAATACAGCTCCAATTCCCTCCCCTGATGCATCTGTTTCCACTACAAATGGTCTGCTATAATCAGGGAGTGCTAACACAGGTGCTGTAATCATTACTTTTTTGAGTTCCTCAAAAGCTTTGTTGGCCTCAGAATTCCATTTGAAGGCATCCTTCTTGAGTAGATTGGTCAGGGGTCTACTTATTGCTCCATAGCCCTTGATGAATCTTCTATAATAACCCGTGAGCCCTAGAAATCCCCTCAGTTGCTTAATTGTTCTTGGTATGGGCCAATTAGCCACGGCTGCTACCTTTGAGGGTTCGGTGGAAACGCCTTCTGCTGATATAACATGACCTAGATATTCCAGCCTCTTAGCCCCAAAAAACATTTACTCAACTTAGCAAACAATTGGTGATTGGACATAGTTTGCAGTACTTGCTGCACATGTTGTAAGTGATCATTCCAATTGGTATTGTATACCAATATATCATCGAAGAATACCAGGACAAACTTCCTCAAGAAAGGTTGGAAAACCCTATTTATCAGGCTCTGAAATGTAGAGGGTGCATTGGTTAACCCGAATGGCATAACTAGGTACTCGAAATGACCATGGTGGGTCTTGAATGCTGTCTTATACACATCTTCAGGTGCCATTCTGATCTGATGGAAACCAGACCTGAGATCAAGCTTAGTGTAGTACTGGGAACCATGCAACTCATCCAACAACTCTTCAATTAAAGGAATGGGAAACTTATCCTTTACTGTCTGCTTGTTTAATGCTCTGTAATCTACACACATTCTCCAACTTCCATCTTTCTTCTTTACTAGCACCACAGGAGAAGCATATGGACTGGTGCTCTGTCTAATAATACCTTCTCCAAGGAGTTCTTGGGTCATTGACTCAATTACATCCTTCTGGATCATAGGATATCTGTACGGCCTGGCATTCATGGGTTCCGAGCCAGTTTTCAGTGCAATTTTGTGGTTGAACCCGTCTCTCAAGGGTGGTAAACCTTCAGGCTCCTTAAAGATTCGAGAGTATTGTGCAAGCAACTCCTTAATATCCTTCTGCTCACAGTCCTCTCTTGACAGTTGTAGAGCAAAAAATTCCACATTTTCTCCATCTTGCTGCTGTAATATGGCTACTTGACCTCCTCCTTCAAATGTTTTTCCCACCTTCTTCAGCAGTTTTACATTGGTTGGTTGAGCTCCTTTAAGAGCGAGCTTCCTTCCCTCAAAGGTGAACTGCATAGTCAGTTCTCTAAAGTTCCAAGTGATTGGTCCCAAGGTTTCCAACCATTGGATACCCAGGACAGCATCGCAGCTTCCCAATGGTATCACATAAAAATCTGCCACAAATTCAGTGCCTCTTATTTTCCATCTGAGTTGAGGTATTTTTTGAGAACACATCAACTTACCTCCATTGGCTACTGAAATGTTGAAACTGCTCATAGATTCGATAGCTAATCCAAGTTTCTTAGCTAGGGTAACATCCATAAAATTATGTGTGCTGCTGATAGTCGAGATTGTCGTTAATCTAACCATCAAATAAACCAACTAACCTAAACTAAAATAGTAAGGGTAAGTCGGGTCGAATCCACAGAGAGATCGGAATCGAGTACTAGTTCGGTCTCGGATTACAAATTAGCTACGCGAATCGAGATAATGGTGAGATTAAACTAGATAGACTAACTAATAAATACATAAAAAAAAACTAAAAATCTAAAACGAGATAAAGAACTAGAAAACTAAAGAAACAAAAGATGAAATGATGTAATCAAATAAGAAAAAGTACTAAGGGACGATGTCACCCGCGACTTGTTCAAATCACGCTAACAAATGCCGAGTATAGAAGAAATCGGGTTCTAGGATGAAGATATGCGCGTTCTAGGTCGGTCACCTCCCTCCCGGGTTCGTGAAACGACTAACTACCCCGTTTACCTCCCTCCCGGGCTCGTAAGACGGAATCCTAAGGTCTAGACCGGAGACTCACTCCCGTGATGTTCCCCAAACTAACCCAAGTCAATGAAAAGCACGCTAATCGAAACTAGTGTTAGGGATACCCCGCTCAATTCCCACTCCCGTGTTCAACTAAGTAGAGTAAGGCGAGGTAAAAGGGTAAAGTCGACAATCTATCCTAATCGACTCCCGTCGATGACCAAGGGATTAGATTCGACTCAAACTCCAAATACCAAGTTTATCCATAAATCCCCAACACGTCCTCATCCAATCACCCAACTAAACCGATACAAGACATTCAACGCGTAATTCAAACAAATCGGGGATTCATCAACCCCTAGTGGGAAAACTACTCACTACCCATAATTATATTAATCAAAACATAAATAATTACTCTACACATAATAATAAGCATAAAGAAATAATAAAGACAAAAGCTTTGACTAATGAAGTAAAATTAAACTAATCTAACATAACATATACTAATTATTAAAGATAAATATAAAATACAAACTTAGAATCATATTTCTAACACAATAGACAATAAAGATGACAACTTTAAGCTAATTAAAGTCAATTAAACATAAACCCAAAACAATAAATAAAAAGAAGAAGAGGAATTAAAACAAAAGAGAGATGAAATTATATTGGAATAAGGAAATCTAGAATGATTAAGAAAGATTAGATGATTAAACTAATTAAAGGAATTAATTAATAATAATTATTTACTTATTAAAGGAATTAAAAAAAAGGAAGAAGGAAAAACAGAGGAAGGAATTGCTGCGTGCTGCGTGCTGCCCTACTGCTGCCTGTCTACTGTCTACTGCTCTCTATCTCCTATTTGTTTACTGCTACTGTGTTGGTGTTGCCCTCTACTGCTGCTCCTACTCCCTCTTTTCTATCTCTATCTATTGGGCTGCTACTTTGTTTCCTTTTTTTTTTATGTGCTGGTGTCAAGCCCAATATAATAATCCGGTTCCTCTTCTCTTTTAATTTTGACCCGTCTTGACTCGTCTCGGTTCTAGCCAACTCGGCCCTTCCCGGTACCTACGAATAGAAACATGGACGCGCAGTACCGAAATCTCGAGAAATAACATAAATATATATTAATCAAGCTAGACTCGACTAATAAGCTAAATAAACATAAAAAGGCTAAATAATAGCAAAACGACTAATAAAGTTGACTAAATAAGAATATAAATGTGGGACAAAAACCGGTAAAATATCGACTTATCAAAATCCCCACACTTAACTCTTACTCGTCCTCGAGTAAGCTCAAAAAAACAAACTACGACCCATAAATAAAATCACGGAAAACAAAAACACAAAATATATACAAAAACGAAAATAAGCAAATATAAACAAACGAGTCACAAGTTTCCCAAATCAAAAGTCACGATTCTAAAATCCAACTAAAATATAGAATATGAACGTAAAAATTACTAAATCGGTTGCAAAAATTATTATTACATATTTCTTGGCCTCGGTCCATGCTATGTCGGGATGTGAGATGGAAATGGAAGGAGTTCTCCCATGGAGTTAGTGACTAATGCATATAAATCTCGACCACTTGCAAAAACAAGGGTTAGGGTCGTCCTATTCACTCAAGTGACACATAAACGATCCAAAATGGAAAATAAGGATAAACAAAAATACTCGGGGAAGGAATCGTCTTTCTTTTCTTTTTCTTTTTCTTTTTTCTTTTTTCTTCTTTTTCATTTTTCTTTCTTTTTCATTTTTCATTTTTTTTTTCATTTTTTTTTCTTCTTCTCCCCCTTATTCTTTTCTTTTTGAGTTTTTGAGAATTTTTCTTTGTTTCTCGTATTTGATGCTTGAGCTCTTTTTGGATGGAAGATAACTCTTATTTTGTGAGTATTTTTGTGAAATATGGATCGAAAAAATGATAGATCGTCACTTGGGTAAATAGTCACCTAGACAAATATACAAAGCCAAAATCACAACACGGGAGGTGGAAGGTGGTAACAAGTGAAGGACACATCCCGAGCGACTTATAGTAGGAGGACAATCAATATATAATATTAAGAAACAACCGATAAGTAATAGAAAAATACATACTCTTTAAAGAAGTTGAAAATTAGAAAAATCACTCTATCAAGGAAAACAAGTGAATCGAAAAACAAAAATCTTTTTGAAATTTTTCATTTTTTCACTTTTTAGGATTTTTTTCAAAATTTTCAATTTTACAAAAGAAAAACACAAAAATGACACAAAACACAAAAACAAGAAACTTAAAAACAATAAAACAATAACACAAGCTACAATCCCACACAAACCACATATTTACAACAAAACTCCACCAAAATATCCTCCAACAAGAGTAACAACCACAATATCCTCAAACAACGACAAATACATCAATCAAGAATCTACCTCCCCACACTTGAAACGAACATTGTCCTCAATGTTCAAAACTAGGGAGGGAAAGGGAGGGTAAAAGAATACCTTTTAGAGTATAAGTCTTCCCCACACTTGAGCGATTGCGTGTCTCTTATCAATTTTGCAACATAGTGGTTTCTTGCTAGAGATACCTACAAAAAAAAACACAAACAAACAAAAACATAAATATGTACAACAAACTTGGGGTGCCTCCCAAGAAGCGCGGTTTCAAGGAAACCGCCAAACCTACAAAGCATGCTTATCTACTTAGTGCCCACCAAAGATCTCATTAATTTGTCAAACGAGGTAGACCAATCCTCATTAAAGTGGTCATAAGGTATCATAGTGGATAAGCATGACCAAAGATGATAGAAATAAGAGGTGGAAAGATGAATGAGATACTTAAGACAAGGGGTAAGAAACCCAAAAATCTCAAATTCATCAAAATACTTGACACTTGCTTTGAAATTGAAGCCATAGTCAAGTGGCAAGCAAGGAACATCGGCCTCAAACATAGAATTATCAAAATTCTCATCAATATACATGGCCTCAAAGGAAGGGGTAAGAGAAACAAAGTCTACATAATCAATGGATGAAAAATATTCATCCTCAATATAAGATAAAGACTCAAATTTCTCCAAAATGGGCTCCTAAAAAAAATCTAGTTCAACATCCCACTTATCCCCAACTACTCCAATGTTCTCAACATCCCCAGCATTCTCATCAACAAAATCATCATCATCTATAAGCATATCATAACCATTAACATTCTCATGGGGAAGGGGAAGATGATGATAGTCAACATGAGATCGAACATAAGACACATCCACAAGAGAAGAGGATTCCACATTTTCATCTATAGCATCAAACAAAGAATAATCATTAAGTTCAACTCTAGCCCGTGGTCCTCTCTTAGATGTAGCCCAAATAGAATTTCGATTCTCATCGGCACTAGCCATGGCCTCAATTAAATCTCTAGCCTCATCAATGCTCAACTCATCAAATGCCCCTCCGGATGATATATTCACAAAGTTTCTAAGGGAAGGAAGCAAATTATCAAAGAAAATAAGCATGATTTGGCAAGGTGAAATACCATGGTGGGGACAAGCTCTCAACAAACTTTTAAATCTACCCCAAGTCTCACTCAAAGTCTCAAACTCGCCTTGTTGGAAATTATAAATTGCACGAATCCTTTGGGCGGTTTTAGAGGGAGGGTAGAATTTGTTCAAAAAGGCTTGAGCTAAGTCATCCCAAGTGCAAAAGGTAGAAGAAGGGTGAGAGTATAACCATTTCCTAGCTTCACCCTTAAGACTAAAGGGAAAAAGTATGAGTTTGGTTGCTTGGTCCGATACACCCTCCATCCTAACAAGGGAACAATTCGCCTCAAATGTCTCTAAATGGTCAATTGCTTCATCATTCTCAAGACCACAAAAGACATCTTGTCGAATCAACTCAATAAGCCCTACATTAAACTCATAAGGTGCTTCCACAACCCCAATATTAATAGGTCGATTAACATGAGTAGGGTTTGGTCTAGTAAGATCACGTATGCTAGGCATCGTCATGTGTGCACAAAAGGGTGACAATCAAAAAACAAGTCACAAGATAAGAGGCAATGCAACACACAAGCTTGCAACAAAAGGCAAGTAACAAGTAACAAGTAACCAAGCGTAGTCTAATAAATCTAAGAATAAACTAATATCAATCCGTTGATCTCCCCGGCAACGGCGCCATTTTGATAGTCGAGATTGTCGTTAATCTAACCATCAAATAAACCAACTAACCTAAACTAAAATAGTAAGGGTAAGTCGGGTCGAATCCACAGAGAGATCGGAATCGAGTACTAGTTCGGTCTCGGATTACAAATTAGTTACGCGAATCGAGATAATGGTGAGATTAAACTAGATAGACTAACTAATAAATACATAAAAAAAACTAAAAATCTAAAACGAGATAAAGAACTAGAAAACTAAAGAAACAAAAAGATGAAATGATGTAATCAAATAAGAAAAAGTACTAAGGGACGATGTCACCCGCGACTTGTTCAAATCACGCTAACAAATGCCGAGTATAGAAGAAATCGGGTTCTAGGATGAAGATATGCGCGTTCTAGGTCGGTCACCTCCCTCCCGGGTTCGTGAAACGACTAACTACCCCGTTTACCTCCCTCCCGGGCTCGTAAGACGGAATCCTAAGGTCTAGACCGGAGACTCACTCCCGTGATGTTCCCCAAACTAACCCAAGTCAATGAAAAGCACGCTAATCGAAACTAGTGTTAGGGATACCCCGCTCAATTCCCACTCCCGTGTTCAACTAAGTAGAGTAAGGCGAGGTAAAAGGGTAAAGTCGACAATCTATCCTAATCGACTCCCGTCGATGACCAAGGGATTAGATTCGACTCAAACTCCAAATACCAAGTTTATCCATAAATCCCCAACACGTCCTCATCCAATCACCCAACTAAACCGATACAAGACATTCAACGCGTAATTCAAACAAATCGGGGATTCATCAACCCCTAGTGGGAAAACTACTCACTACCCATAATTATATTAATCAAAACATAAATAATTACTCTACACATAATAATAAGCATAAAGAAATAATAAAGACAAAAGCTTTGACTAATGAAGTAAAATTAAACTAATCTAACATAACATATACTAATTATTAAAGATAAATATAAAATACAAACTTAGAATCATATTTCTAACACAATAGACAATAAAGATGACAACTTTAAGCTAATTAAAGTCAATTAAACATAAACCCAAAACAATAAATAAAAAGAAGAAGAGGAATTAAAACAAAAGAGAGATGAAATTATATTGGAATAAGGAAATCTAGAATGATTAAGAAAGATTAGATGATTAAACTAATTAAAGGAATTAATTAATAATAATTATTTACTTATTAAAGGAATTAAAAAAAAGGAAGAAGGAAAAACAGAGGAAGGAATTGCTGCGTGCTGCGTGCTGCCCTACTGCTGCCTGTCTACTGTCTACTGCTCTCTATCTCCTATTTGTTTACTGCTACTGTGTTGGTGTTGCCCTCTACTGCTGCTCCTACTCCCTCTTTTCTATCTCTATCTATTGGGCTGCTACTTTGTTTCCTTTTTTTTGATGTGCTGGTGTCAAGCCCAATATAATAATCCGGTTCCTCTTCTCTTTTAATTTTGACCCGTCTTGACTCGTCTCGGTTCTAGCCAACTCGGCCCTTCCCGGTACCTACGAATAGAAACATGGACGCGCAGTACCGAAATCTCGAGAAATAACATAAATATATATTAATCAAGCTAGACTCGACTAATAAGCTAAATAAACATAAAAAGGCTAAATAATAGCAAAACGACTAATAAAGTTGACTAAATAAGAATATAAATGTGGGACAAAAACCGGTAAAATATCGACTTATCAGCTGCCCGAATCCACCAAAATATTTACGGTTCTTTTGCCTATAACCCCTGGAATCCTCATGGTTTGGCAGTGAGGTTTACCGGCAAGAGCATTGACAGAAATTTGGGCCATCTGCCCTGAGCATTCATCCTTCTCGTCTCCTTCAGACTCCTCCTCCTCCTTACTCTCCTCTTCCTCAGTTTCCTCCAAAATGAATAACTGTCTTTTGTTTTTACACACATGCTGCGGTGTAAACTTTTCATCACAGTAAAAACACAATCCCTTTGCCTTTTTCTCCTCCATTTCAGCATTGAAGGGTCTGAATCTGGATGTTTGTTTTTGTAGGGGTGTAGAGGGTGTAAAGACTCCTTTTTGTGATGAGTAGGGTGTTTTATGCGGCTGGTTATTGATGTTATTTCTTGGGGTGGGTAACAAGGGTGTTTTTGGTGAGTTTTTGTGCGATTTGGATTGCAAACCCAAGGAGGTCTCCTGTACCTTTGCCAAACCGTAGGCATCTGAAATTGTTTTTGGTTTCAACATTCTAACCATGACTGCAATATTCTCATCCAAACCAGACAGGAAGCAACTCAAAGCATACTCAGATTGTAAGTTCAGTTTGCTAATTAATACATCAAATTCGTCATGATAATTTTGCACAGTACTGGTTTGTTTAAGACTTAACAACTCGGACATGGGACCTCGTGGATGTTCCCAAACCTGGCCTTAATGGCTAACTCATACTCAGGCCATTTAAGGGCAGTGTTCTTATCTCTGTTTTTAACGAAGGCTTGGTGCCAAGCCAACGCCTTAGCCTCTAAATGCATGGCTGCATAAGTGACTTTCGTTGTTTCATCCACATCAGTCACAGAAAAAAATTGCAGGCATTTAAACAACCAATCCTCTATATTTTCACCATCAAAGGTAGGAAATTTAATGGTTGGGGCCCTTACCATATTGTTGTTTGTACCACCCATTCTTCCTGGAGTTAGGCTTAGATTGGCAATGGTCTGAATCAACACCTCCATCTGTTTCTTTAGCTCCTTAACCTCTTCATTGATGTCAGGGGTTGCCATATTTTTGATGTTTTTGAGTTTTGTTTTGGAAATTCTAGAGTTCTTAGTGTAAATAAGGAAGGTAGAGTTATAAATTTGTGAGTTTTTCTTGGGATTTTTTCTTAAATTTTCTCGAATTTTGAGAGTATAAATAATTTCTGCACAGGTCAAGAGGAAATTATGGCTCTGATACCAACTGATATGTTATAAAATGAATTTTAGACAAATAAGCTAATGAATATAAGGGATAAAAGCTGTTCTATTCAAATGAAAGATAGGCCTTTTCATAAACATAGAATGCAGTGGGAATTGTTTGAGAAAGCCACCTGATTCTTATGCCAAAAACGGTACAGAGAATTTAGAGAAGGACAAAAGATTACAGGTTTTTGCATGACCATTCAATGAGAATTCTAAAGCTTAAATAGGAAAGGTGACCTAGCATTAGTACTACTATTTAGCTGGCTGCTGTACTATCCTTAGAATTAAAGGCTGTCATTCTTTGGATCATGTGCCTGCAACGTTCCATTCTTGAGAGGATAACCATGCTTTGGATTCTTCTTTTGACGGCTGATGATTAGTCTTGATGAGGTGTCCATCTCACATGCTTTACCATATCTTCCCTTCTTGGCCACGTGACTGGCATACTCCTGCAATTGTTTGATTGCATTCAGTTCTGTGGCAGCATTCTTGCTACTGTCAACACCCTTGACAGTACCCTTGGCCTTAATAGCATCCACTCTTGCATCACTTTTTGATACAAATTAAAGTGGTCATTCTAATGGAGTATATAATCAGGTTCTAGTTAGAACCACTCTTCAATGAGAATCGTGAAAATTAGCTTAGTTACATACTTAAAGATATCAATTACATTTTCGAAAGGAACAAAAAATGAGGATTTGGTTTGTCCATACGGCCGATCGCCAAGCCCCCTACGCCAAACAGGCCGGGCCGCCCCCTTATCCCCTCTATTTTTGTTCCGCTAAAAAGTATAATCAGTGTCCTTAAAAGTTTAACTAAGCTGCTTTTTACGGTTGTCATTGAAGTTTAGGTTCTCATGGGAATCTGATAATCCCTCCGTTCAAATGAATTGCTTGCCTTTACTTTTAATACAAACGGGAAAAGTTCCAATGATGAGGTGACATGTGGAGCCAAATTCATGAGTGTCAAATTACATATAAATAGTATTCCTAAAATAGAAATGCAAAGAATTCATTGAAACGTCCCAATATGAAATAGACAAAGAATTCATTGGGATGGAGGGAATCAATATATATAGTCATGATCCGGTGAGAACCACCACTTGAGAAACGTGAGAACCTCAACCAAAACTCAATCAATTTTTTTTCCGAAAAGTTAGATGACTAATTTACCCTTATCTTAATTTATTCAAATGATTTATTAGGCATAACTAATCATATCTTATTAAAAATATTAAGAAAAATTGCTATTTATTCATGAAAAGTCGAAAAGATACACTGAAATGCAATTTAGGTACACTGAAAGTGAAATAAGGTACATCAAAAAAATTAGATACACTGAAACGAGTATTAAGTACACTAAAATTATAAGTTTCCATTTTCGTCACTAGACGATATTTTTTCTACCGAAAAATATGTTACCCAACTATTAAATTATACGACGAATTCAAATATGTCATTAAATTTTGAAAAAAATATATTAATTTAATGGAGTTCACAAGGTTATCATTAAGTTGATGGTTCTCACATGATCTTAAATATATCGATTTTTCTAGCGTGTGAGGATAAACTTTTCGAGCGATATGATTGGTCCATTACATCAAAACTAGAAAAATATCATTAATAATAATAAAAAAATCAAGTAGAGAATCTTTTAATTATTATAATAATATATTTAATCTATCATATTAATGTGATGTTTTATAATTTTCATCTTAAAACCTTTAAATTTCGTTTAACAAAAATTATCGTAAATGATTAGATTCTTGATAAAAAAAATGCTTTCACTTGAGTATAAATTTCATATAATTTGTTTCATATTATTTGCTTGAAAAAGTGATGAATTTATTACATATGAAAATAGTAAAGTTATCCCACATCGACAAACAGGGGCGAATGTACCTAGTGGCAAGGGGTAGCGGTCGCTACCCCAAACCCGAAAAATTTGATGATGAAGATGAGTGTATGCTACCCCAAAATATAACTAAGAATAGAATAAAATAATTAACATGCATAATAGAATTAGGTGAAGGTCCTGGTCTAGTGGTAAACTAGTTATTTAGTGGATTGAATGTCAAGGGTTCAAATCCCATGTTGGACATTTTATATTAATTGCAATATTTTTTTTTCATAATATCTTTTTATTCTTTAATTCATTAGTAAAAAATTGAAAGAGAATATATATAAACTATTACTCCGTACAAAGTGTATACATATGTCTTTATTTATATAGAGTATAACTTTAACATGTATATATACTCCATAATATTCCCTCCGTTCAAGTTCAACCTTCCACTTCTGTTTTGGACAATATTCACAATCATGGAAAATTCTCGATATTCATGACAAGCTATTAGAGAAAAATATATTCATGTGAGATCTTGTTTGATTCGTCTTTAAAAGTTCATTATTAATATCGAATTTCCTTAATTTTTATTAATATGTTACAAAAGATATTAACGACGCAAAATGCGTATTGGCAAACGTGATAGAGCAAAAAGAAAGGTTGAACTTGAACGATTTTATTTCATATACCCCTCCGTTCATAATCTTTTGCCCCATTTCACCCTTATTTGTGAGAAGTATTTTAATGAAAAATGCGGCAAAAGATAGTGAACGGAGGGAGTATATCTTTTTATTCTTTAACTTATTTTTTTTATGAAGGAAAAAATTGGCGGAGAAAAAAGTCTTATAAAAATTTTGCGCTACCCCATATTTGCAATTCTAGATTCGCCCCTGTCGACAAATTATAATAAGGTGTTGAAGTACTATATTATAAATAAGAATAGTCATCCTTCCTTAGATATCCACCAAAAATATGTTGAGTTTTGAAGTATTCTTAAGATTAAGATTATAAACCTTAATTAATTATCTCACATCGAAAAATTATGATGAGTTTATGAAAGTTTATACTATAAATAAGGGTAATCATTGTTTTTAAATATCGATATTTTTTTTTTTTGAGTTTTAAAAAAACTCTTAATAAGACTACAAACTTAAAATTATCCCACATCAAAAAAATTAAAATAAGATGATGATTCTATATTATAAATAAGATTAATCATGTCTTCTTTTGGGTCTTAAAAGATCTCTTAAGACAGTAAATTATTTCACATCAAAAAATTATGATAATGAAATTCTATATTATAAATAAAAATAATCGTTCGTTCTTATATATTAATAATAAAAAAAATTGTGTCTTAAACAATTTCTTAATAAGACTACAAACTTTAAGTCAAATAATCTTACATCGAAAAATTATAACAAGGTGGGATGAAATTCTATATTATAAATAAAAATAAAAGTACTCGATTATATAATAAGACGATGAAATTCTATTATACATATAAAAGTAAGTAATCATTTCTCCAAATTATGATGAGGTGAAGAAATTATTTATTATAAATAAGAGTAATCATTTGTCGTTAATTATCAACCAAAAAACATAAAGTTCTTAGTATAGTTAAATAAAATTATCCCACATCGAAAAATTATAATGAGGTGATAGAATTCTATTATATAAAATAATCATTCGTTCTTAGATATTAACCAACAATCTTTTAAGGCCTAAAAAAAGCTTCTAAGACTATAAAGTCAAGTAAAATTATAATGAGGTGATGAAATTCTATTATATTACGAAGTATAAATATGAGTAATAATTCGTTCTTGGATATAAGTAACAATCTTTTGAGTCTTAAAAAAAGCTCAGAAGACTATAAACTTACGTAAAATTATCTCACATCGAAAAATAATGATGAGGTGATAAAATTCTATACACTATCTATACTTCTTTATAATACAACAATCAGGTCATGAGTTTTTCCCGCCCAACTCAACCCCCCAATCTATCTATATATGAAATCAAAATTAAATTTATAAAATTTAAATCACGTAAATTAATCAATATATTAAATATAAATTCAATCAATCAATCACTTAATAATAGCACATGAGTAATTATTATTATTATTATTATTATTATTATTATTATTATATAAAATATAAATCAATTACCTAAAATCACGTAAATCTAACCAATGCAAAACCATTACGGTATATAAACACATCAACTAATCTATCTATACTATTATTATAATACAGAAACCGCACATTTAGTTTTTTGGCGCCAAAAACACTATCTTAATATATTACACTTTTCATATTAATCTAATACTCCATATTAATGAGATCTTTTGGTTTATATACGGAGTACCTTCTTAAAACGACATAACCACAAGTTTAAATATTCGGATAGTAATGTAATTTATTCAAACGAGTTAAAATATCTTAAAACAGGGTAGATATACAGCTGCGGATAAAACAATTTATCACGTTAATTGCGATTGAAATTATTTTCATAATCGATTATAGATTTATACATCGTCGAAAATATCCATATAACACAATTTTCTACTCCCTCCCCCCATTAAAATCTTCTCACTTTCCTTAAAAGAAAATTCAACTAAGATTTTCCTACTTCAAAACTTTCCTTATTCATCAATTATACCCTCTCCCTATTGGTTACTTTTTGTGATTTGACATATTGAACCCTACCAAATAATTTTCACCTTTCATTATCCATTTCTTAATCCATGTGCCATATTAAAGTGGGAAGATCATTGTGGAGGGGAGGGAGTAACATATAACCAAATAATAGATAAATTTAAACATTTTTTATACTCCATATAATGTAAACTAATCATTATAATCATTAATAAAATAACATGAAATATAAAAACAAAAAAATCTATATCTATAAAATGTATTAGTACAAAATGGGACAAAAGTGGAACAAATAATCGGAAAATAGGATTATACACCTGGTTGTACAATAGCATTGTACAACCAAGACATAGTTTTTGAGTTTTTATGTATATTTATCGAGCTTATAAAAGTTTCTGAGCTGAGTTGTAAGTTTTTTGAGCTTAAACATTTATGTGATTTAAATCGACAACTTTACCCTAAAGCTCAAAAAATTTACGGTAAAACTCGAAATCTTTGTGATAAAGCTCAAAATGTTAAAACCAGTTGTACATAGAGTTATGTACATCTGGTTGTATAATCCTCTAATTGCAAATAATCCGTAGGACTGTAACTGCTCCAACATAGCCTTCGTTAATCAGAAAAATCTCTTAACAAATGCAAATATATTATTAGTCATAATTTAGTGTGTTCATGCTTAAACATAACTATGGTAGATCCATTTAAAGGACATCACTTGTTAAGGAAGTAATGTCGATAATGACCATAACTTTTATAATGTGATCTCGAAATAGTTAAAATAAATTGAATCATCTTCTGAGAGAAATGTATAAAATAAAATTTAAAGTACATACATTAAAATTAAGTTTTGGTTAAAACTCTTTAGAGGATGGTTAGTATCTTTGATGTTGTGTTGAGTTCACGAAACCGTAGTTAGTCCAAGTATTTGGATGGGAGTTGTTTAATAAGGGAATAAAATGTTTCTTTTGTTCCTCCCCTTTAAATAAAATACATGGAGGGAGGGAGTATTTTTTAAAAATATCAAATATAAATAGATCAAAATCGAGATTAATTTTATTGTCTTCTTATACATGTGGTAGGGGTGGAAAATATTCGAAAGCGGAGGTTGAAGCAGCATTTGACAAGGCTGAGAGTAATGAAGAATTTGGCACAAAGTTTGCTGAGAAGATTAGTGCTAACGAAGATGTGGATGATGATATGTCCCTCTTGGCGGCTGAACGCCTACATAATATGTAAGTCGACTAACAAATACTCTAACCTCTCAACCTTAACTCTCTCCACATCTTAATAATGTTGCTTCCATATCCATTTTTGCTAAAAAAATTGTGATTTTTTTTGTTCCTCTCATTTCTAATTACTTTTCTTAGCTTGCAAATTATCTTACTTAATGGATTTTCTAATAAGTATCCACTGGACACATGTTATTAACTTAATCAATCCACTTACCGCTACTTTGCCATTACAATCACACTACTTGTTAGGGCTCGCTTGGAATTAGAGTAATTAATTGGGGGTAATTAAATTAAAATGAACTAGAAAATAGAGAAAATGGTGTTGGATTAGTGATCAGGGTAAGCGAAAATGGAGAAAAAGAGACATATATAAATAGCCAGCCTCTTTTGGGGAGAAACGATTACTCCTCTCTACCCCAAGTAATGTATTACCTCCATGTGGGGTAATTGTTCCTCCCTCACCTCCTCTTACATCATAAAATACCACCGCTAAACATCTCTCTCTTCCATTTTCTTCTCATTTTGAGCTTCATTGCCCTCAATTCATTACCTCCAAGCGAGCCCCCTTAGTATTACTTTATTTCAGTTAGTAGCATCCTTCTTGCCATTACTATAAAATAAATAATACTCCCTCTGGGTTTCTATTATTGACACGAATTTCTTTTTAATTGAGATTGATCTTTTTTCCCTTTCCATTTAAGGAAAGTATTTTTTCAATTATACCAATTACTTCAATTAATTATTATAATATTCATCTTTCCTATTTTTTCAATCCAGTTTTTTTGCTCTTAGTAATATTTAAATATGTTATTTTTCAATCCACCATCACTTTTATTAATATAATATATTCTCCTTATTTTTCCATCAAAAAATCAAACGTATCAATTATAGAAACTCGGAAGGAGCATATGATAAATTTCACATTAATTCACAGAAAGAAAAGTTTACTACGTATATATTGCTTTTGGCATGTTTTCATTTGCACGAAATATATTTTCGGTTTTTCTAACTACGTATATTTCTAAGAGTAGAAAACATTTGTTAACTGGCAGGGAACCGAAAACTCCACTAGAGAAAGCAGTTGACTTCTGGTCATTCGATGGGGAACAAGCAGAAGCTCCCCGGGTGACAAGTTTGAAGCATGTATTACCAAGGCCAGAGTACACTTTGTACGGAGAAGGTGAATACTTTGTTGCCGATGAAAGAGGGTTCGAGAGTATTGTCCATGAAATCGCCAAAACATGTCTTCTTTACAAAAATGGCACGGTGGTTGATCGTAGGCTCCACTACAATAAGGTATTGCTAATAAGCCTATTTGTGTAAATTTTTGAAAGATACGAAATTCAATGCTAAATGTTTAATGTTGTAAACAATGCTACAGGTTGTGAAAGAAATTAAGTACTCGGCGACTGGAGTGACCATAAAAACCGAAGATGGCCAAGTATTCAAAGCCAAAACTGCAATTATCTCACCCAGTGTTGGTGTTCTTCAAAGTGAGCTCATCACTTTTCAACCTCAATTACCGGTACGATAACTTATACCTACCTCTAAATAAAACAGTTACTCAATTTTAATATAGAAATTTAACGAGTTTCACTTGGAAAGCAGATGTGGAAAAGAAGGGCCATTGATGAATTTAGTTTGGGTATATACACCAAGATCTTCCTCAAGTTCCCTAAAACATTTTGGCCTACTGGACCTGGAACAGAGTTTTTCTTATATGTCCACGCAAGACGCGGTTACTATGCAGTTTGGCAAGTACGTCAGTAGATTATGAATATATACCCATAGTAAAAGAGAGATAAACTTATCAAAATGTTGTGATGTAAATGCAGCAACTAGATAATGAGTACCCAGGATCAAACATAATGTTTGTGACAGTGGCAGATGAAGAGTCGATAAGAGTTGAACAACAACCAAATGAGAAAACCAAAGCGGAAGTCATGGAAGTCCTTCGTAAAATATTTGGAAAAGACATTCCAGATGCAACTGACATTTATATTCCAAGATGGAACTCAGACAGGCTGTACAAGGGTACCTTCTCTAACTGGCCTGTTGGGTATACTCAAGAGAAGCATAACCATCTGAGGGTATGTAACCAAAAAACCACAATAATAATAAAAATAATAATTTGTTAGATACTGAGGCAACATAATCGTATTTTGTAATATATATGTGATTGTAGGCCCCAGTTGGAAGTCTATATTTTACAGGGGAGCACACTCATCCACAACTCTTTGGTTATGCTGATGGAGCTTACTATGCAGGTCCTTTACAATTACAAGCAATATCGTTAAAATTGTGACTAAATGTTGTTCATAATATACAATAACATTAAGATAGAATATTGATGTAACATCTTAATGTTCTCTTTTTACAACAATATAGGTATTGATACTGCAAAGGATGTCATTAGCTGCCTAAAAAGACAAGTATGCAAGGGCAAAATCAACATGGATATCTTAGGATTTACCCAAGAAAATGAGAAATTTGATGTTACACTATGAGGTAAAGGTAATTGCAGTTGGCTACGGAGCATAGAAAATGAAGTCCAACCCATTAAAACTATGTCACCTTAGAGACCTTTACTTATTTCTTTTCCTTTCACTCGTTTCAGAATCTTCATCCTTGTTCTTGTATGGATGGTGTTGTTGTTTTCGTTATGTTTCATGTCTGGAATAAATTTCGAGTTGTTGTGAGATTTGCCATATGTTCTTCATATTAGAATATAAATGTAATAGTTGAGCATCAACCATCATCTCAAGGTTTAGGTCGAGTTGGTCCATCTAATACGGTATTAGAGTCAGCGGGCATGAGTTCGAATCCTGGAAACCCCCAATATCTCTGAACTCTCAAGAGGAAACTGTGCACTAACCACTTTTCAAGCCCGGAGTGAGGGGGCATTGTAGTATTGAGTCTTAAATTAGCTCGCAAGCGCACAAGTAATCGTTTCGGTCCTTGGAGGGTCGAATCCTCATGGATATTGAGAATGAATATTAATTCAGTCTCGGACTAAGAATTAGCTACGCGAATCGATGTAGAGGAGTGATTGAAACTAATTAAATGATCTAATAAATGCATAAGCAAACTAATAACCACCGACAAATCATAATCACGAGTAATGAAAACTGAATACCAAGTTTCTAGGGATAGTAGAATAAGTGGAGCGCCGCCTATAAGGGTCGACTACCTCCCGCCCGGGTTCGTAGTTCGACTAAGTAAAACCCAATCACCAATATCCTGGGCTCGTGAGTCAGATTCCTATGTCAATCAAGTGAGCCTACTCCGATGGTACCTAATCTAAAGTCCTAGGTCACTACGTAGGCATCTTAATCCTGCCCGTTCTCTCCCCTTTCCCAAGGTGAAGAGTGTAGACCGGTAGTTAGGGTACCTGGAGAGTTTATGAACTCCTAAGTACCTAAGAGGGAGAGGGGTTGACTTAGGTACCTTTTAAAAATTTCGACTTAATTCTATAAGTTAAAGTAAGTCGATGCAAGGGTAAGCTAAAATAAACAAAAGGTGCACTAAGTTGCATGCAACGGACAGTTAGACTGTTTCTGATTCGTCTTAGCAGGGAGTACAACTACAGACAAATGCTTCAGTATGAGGACTGTTGTCAACCGTTCCTAGTTCATCTTAGCAAAGCGTAAGGCTACAGAACGTCACTATATATTGATTGTTGCTTGAACGAAGTAAAACACAAGTAAAATAAAGACAAAAAGAAGAATAAATGAAAATTAAACTAAACGACATAAGTTAAAGCAGTGAAAATAAAACGATAAAAACATGAACACATGATGGGGGGATTTGCTGTGAATCCCAACCAACCCGGATAAACCAACTAACCTAGGCTTGGTACCAAATGGTAAGGCGGGTTGAATTCCTCAAGGATGGGAGTCGGACTAAGGTAAGCTAGGGTTCTATATTAGGTTCAAGACAAACGAAATGATATATTGTAATTGAATGATTAGCTAAACTACAATCTACGGATTGAAACTAAGACAAGAAACTAAAACACAATATTAAGTATATAAGGAGGGAACTAGGATTAGGTCGGGTTCAAGGGTATTTAGGTGGTCAATGAGGAATATGGGTGTTGGCGCCATCCACTAGTCTTGGTTACGCCCGGACTCTCGCAACTTAGACGGCCAAAGGAGTCTCTACCCTACACTATTGCTAGCAAGGAAGATATCAAACCAACCAACCAACCAACCAACCAACCTGCAAGCAATACCACTCAAGGGAAAGCAAGGAAACATGTATTTCTCAATCACAAATCCACTAGGCACTTCATCAAACATGTTATGTGCACAATGATTAAAGACAATGTAAATGGCACCAAACACCAATAATTCCACCTTAATCACCCATAATCAGCACCCAATCCCCCTACTAACCATAGCAAGAAAATATACACACTCATATTAAAGATGATAACCATAACACATATCACAAAGCAATCATAACAATGAAGGTTCAAGATATGAGACTAAGAATTATCAAACAAAAACATAAAGAAGAGAAAACTAAATAGAGAAGATTAGGGAGAAGAAAAATTATACCAATACAAAAATGATGAACAAAAGAGTAGATCTTGTATAAAATTAACGCAAGGAGAATCCTCACTGTTGTTAATAGAGAAGATATCTTCAATTACACATAAATTAACTAAGATTAAGTTGTGATTAAGGGATGATTGAAGAAAGATTAATTAAGTTAAACTACACTAATTTTTATCTAGGGTTTGGTGCTTAAGAAAGGGTTAAGAGGGTAGTGTAAATAGTGTTGGGTCCAAAACAAACATAAGCCCAAAGGAAAGAAGTCGAAAAGAGACAAAAATGCATGATCTGGGGGCACGACCGGTCGACCGTTTTATGAAGGGGGAAATGGCGGGGCAGAGGGTATGCCGGTCGGCCGACCATATGGTGCTCTAGTCCATCTTTTATCCTCTTTTTTTGACTTGCATATCACTCTTTCACTTATGGTTTTGGGCCTTCCTTTGGTCAATTATTTGCCTCCTTATCCCAATCCAAGTCTTGTCTCTTTATGCCTTGAACATGACATCTCGCAATGGTACCTACAAGATCGTTCTGAGCAATAGAAGTACCAAAATCCTTCAGAATAGAAATAGATACTAAAACTAAGCAAACCACACTAAATACTAAATACTTAGTAAACTCGAGCTTTTAATCCAATAAATCACACAAAAGCGAGACAAATAGGCATCTAAATGTGGGTAAAACTACTACAAAAATATCAATTATTAACTCCCTGATAGTCGGGATTTGTCGCCAATCCTACCGTCAAACAAACCAACTAACCTAAACTAGAATAGCAAGGGCAAGTCGGGTCGAATCCACAGAGAGATCGGGAATGAGTACTAGTTCGGTCTAGGATTACAAATTAGCTACGCGGATCAATTATCAAGGGTGGAATTAGACTAATTAAGCTAACTAAGAAATGCAAAAGTAAAATAAAAATCAAACAAATAATAAGAATGATGATCTAATAATAAAGAAAGGTCTAGGGTCCGACTTAACCACCGACATATCATAATTATGAGCAAAGAACACCGATAATGGGTTGTTAGGGATATTAGATGAGTGGAACGCCTCTAGGGTCGACTACCTCCCTCCCGGGCTCGTAGTCAGACTAAGTAAAACCCGATCACTTCCCTCCCGGGCTCGTGAGTCAAATTCCTAGGTCAATCGAGTGAGTCCACTCCCGTGGTACCCAATCCAAAGTCCTAGGTCACTAAGTACGCGTCTAATCCCGTTCCTTTCTCTCCCCTCTCCCAAGGTGAAGAGTCTAGACCGATAGTTAGGGTACCCTACCTAATTCTCACTCCCGTGTTCAACTAGGTGGGGCAAGGCAAGTCAAGGGGCGAGTTTTACTACCTAGACCTAACCGAATCCCGTCGGTGGACAAGGGTCAAGGGTTCAAACACAACCCAAAAGACGAGTCGATTCCCGAATCCCAAACTATCCTCCTCTGTATATCCCAAACAAACCAAATACGAGACTCAAACACACAATATAAATATGTCGGGGTCAAATCGGCCCCTAGAAAGAGACTACTCACTACACATAATTAACACAACATAAAACACACAAATAATTAATCTAAACATAACATCTAACATAATGAAATGATAAAAAATAAAACTTTAATTAATCTTAACATTAACTACACATAAACAAACAACCCAATTATAAAATAACTAATTCTAAACATAAATGATGATAAAGATTAAAACTTTAAACTAATTACTAACTAAATATATAACATAAACATAAAACTAAATATAAAATGAAATAATAAAGGAGAAGAGATAAGAATTATACCAACAAGAACGAAATTAAAGAACTCGGAAGTTGAAGAACGGAAGAATTACATTAATTAATTAAAAATAATTAAAATAAAGAGAGAAAAATGAAAAGGGGGCTGCTGCGTTCTTTGCCTACTACTCCTAAACCCTCTTCTACAAAAATAAAAAATAACAGCCTGCTTCAAATGAGAAATAGAAATAAGGGTTTTTGTAAACTCTAACAAGAGTAAAATGACCAAGCTATCCCTCATTTAAATGAAATTATAAGAATGGATAGAAGGACTATCTTGTCATTTGTCCTCTAAATTAAAACATCAGCCAAAACATAAAAAGGCACTGAAACTCGATGCAACCTTTCGCCGGAGATGACCCGACGACGGCGGCTTCAGACGCCGGAGATGTCCACCGTGGTTCAAGTCGTCGGAACTTGGGCACGGTTCTGGATCACTGTTCGCCTGAGGACGGACGACACGCGCGACGGAGCAAAGGACCGGCGACGGGTCTGCTGTAGCTGCTGCTGACGGTGGTGCGCGGTGGTCGGAACTATCGTCGGAAGCTGGTGACGGGAGGAATTGAAGACGGGTTGTGGTGGTCAGAGTACATGGTGATTCGATTAGAAATCGAGCTATTGATTGATGAGGATGAAGGGTGAATTGGGAATGAATTGAATTGGAAAAGAGGTAATGATGATGGTGAGTGTGGAATGGGTGATTGAATGGGAAGTGGAATGATAGGAGAAGAAAGGTCAAAAATGGATTGTAGGCAGGGGAGTTGAAGTGGGAATGTGGTCTTGAATTGGAGATGGTGGAGAGTGAAGTTATAGGGGTCAGAATGTGGAATCGGGTCAAGATCAAAATTGGGTTTGACTTCACTTCCTCAATCTTGACCCGTCTTTATCGTCTCGGCTTTATTCGACTCGACCTTTCCGGTGCCCTACAATATCAAATAATCGAAGCAGTACCAAAAATCCCGACAAATAATATGATTTGACAATAATTAAACTAAACTCGATTAATAAACTAAATAAACATAAAAAACTCAATAATAGAAAATCGGGATATAAAATCGACCAAGTAAGAGTAAAAACATGAGACAAAAATAGGTAAAATCACGAGTTATCAAACTCCCCACACTTAACTCTTACTCGTCCTCGAGTAAGCTAAAAAAAAACTAAACTACGACTCACAAATAAAAACAACAAAATGAAAACACGATATACAAAGATACGTACTACACAAAATATTTATAAACAATCACGAGCTCCAATATCAAAAGTCGCAATTCTAAAATCTAACTAAAGCGTTAACAATGATAATCAAACACTAAAATGGTCACATAATCACATTATACATCAATCGATTTCGGTCCAAGCTATTTCAAGGGCATGAGATGGAGATGGAAAGTGAGCTCCCTTGAAGTTAGTGACTGAAAACAAGTCTCGACCCCTCGTAAAAACCAAGGGCTAGGGTCGTCCCATAAACCAAGTGACGGAGAAAAACGATCCAAAATGGTGAAATGGAAATAAATAAAGATAACTCGGGGAGGAATTTTTGATTCTTTTTCTCGATTTCTCCTTTTCTCTTTTTTCGTTTCTTTTTCATTTTTCATTTTTTTTTCTTCTCCCCCTTATTCTTTCTTTTCGAATTTTATTCGTTGCTCATTTTTTTCGATGCTTGAGCCTTTTTGTGCTATTGGTACGAAAAACCAACTCTTATTTTGTAGAATATTTTTGTGGAAACTGGATCGTAAAAAAAAAAACATCACTCGGGTTATAGTCACCTAGACAAGTTAATAAATCAAATCACATCACGGGAGGTGGACGGTGGAATTGAATGAAGTACACACCCTCAAGCGACTTACAGTAGGAGACGAATTGATACATAACATTCATATGCAACGATCCAATGCCTAAATTTCATTATTTCCACAAAAGTTAGAAACTAGAATAACAACTAAATCAAAGAAGACAAGTGAAAGCAAAAACTTACACTTTAAGGGATTTTCTAATTTTTCAAATTTTTATGGATTTTTTAAAATTTTCAATTTTTATGGATTTTCTAAAATTTCAAAAGAAAATACATACATGAACGACAAAAACAATCAAAAGAAGCTAACATAATGCTACTTCCCACAAAAACCAATAATTTACAACACAAAATACCACCAAGGTACTAACCACAAGAGTTTCAACTCATCCAAAACAAAATCCAACCAAAAGCCTCCCCACACTTAAATCGAACATCGTCCTCAATGTTCAAAACAAGGGGAAGGGGAAGGGAAAAGGAGGGAAAGAAGTTACCGTTAAAGCTCTTCTCGAAGCTATAATTCTTTCCTTGCTTCTTGTTCTAATTCCTTCAAGTTGAACTCTTGTAAAAGTACCTACATCCAAAAACAAAAACACAAACACAAACACAAAAATATATACAATGGATGCTTTGTTTAAAGTCGTTAGCTCGACTCCTTCAAGATTTCAAGAAAAGAGCAATTTAATGCCCTTAGAAGTTGGTCGTACAACCTAGCAAAGAATTCCGAGAAGTGACAATAGAAGACAAAAGTATATGGACAATGCAATGCGTAAACAAGAAAGGCACAATAATTATGAAATAATTTTTCCGGGCCTTCATGTTCAAATCGATCTTCTTTGTCAACCATGGATTCTTTAGTAGAGGATTGAGAAATGAATGGTAAAGGAGGTGAAAGTTGCATAGAGTCTTTAGAAAGGGTGTAAGGAGAGACTTCTTCAAAGATGCAAGAGGTGAGGAGGTCATTCTTATGGGGTTCCTCAACAAGGGTGATACTAGGAGTGTCCTCACCCTCTCCTTCATCACTAAAAGTCTCAAAAATTTCAGCACTAATCTCCTCCTCCATGCTCTCAAAGAGTGGATTCTCCATCAAAAACATACTACCTAAATCCTCAAAAATGGGGTTTTCATCTTAGGCATAGAAAACTCAATCACACAACCAATCGAGGGAGAATCCTCAAAGTCACTCTCACTTACATCCTCCTCTTTAAAAGAGTCATCAACAAAATCAAATTCCTCAAAATGACTCTCCTTAACAACATAATCACCACAAGTTGTATTCCCAAGATTTTCACCAAGTATTACACTCTCAAACTCATTCAAATCCCTCTCGCCAAGAGAACAACTCGCATCATACAAACCACAATCATCTCCCAACATCATAAACTCTAAGTCACTCACATTACATGACACTTGAGAATCAACAAAGTGGGGTGTGGATTGGTTTGCAAGAGATGAAATAAGATTTTGAGAAAAGTCGAGCGGATGTTCATCAAGTGAGTGCATAACATCATTATCATCCTCATTCAAAGACTTGGGAATAACAACATTTTCAATGAAGGAGCATCATGAAAAATCACATCATCAAGAGAAGATATATTAACCTCAAGAGGAGGCTCACAAGACTCAACAAAATCATCATCAATAAGCATGTCATCTTTCCCCAACAAAGGCATAGAAAATTCATTCACATCAATATTTGGGGAAAGGGAGTCATCAATAATCACATCTTCCTCATCATCATCACATATAAAGTTTACCTCATTCTCTCGAGAAGTCTCCAAGATTCTCAAATTTTCGGCTAATGTGTCTAATTGAGCTTGGGCCTTGCTATAATAGGAGGTCACAGAGGAGTGTAATTGGGCCAAGGAGTTATCAATATCCTCATTTCTTTGCTTTTGAAGGGCAAGAAATTTGTTTTGGCTTTCTAACATTTGCTCCATCATAGTCTCCATGCTAGACTCAAGGGTCAAGGTTTGGGTTTCTAAGGATTGAGATGCCATGTACCTCAAGAAACTCAAGTACTCATTTAAATCCAAAGATCTACCCTCACTCAAGTAACAAGCCCATTCACGAGTCTCCAAACTCATACCCTCATAAACAACATAGCCTAAATCCGAATCGGAGAAATAATAACCACAAGAACCAAGATAATCAACATATTGCTCAAACCTAGAAAGGTAATCATGAAATGGTTCATTGTCATATTGAGAGAAGTCAAAAATAGCATCCATCGGACCAAAATGTGACAAGCAATGCACAAGGCACAAGATGAGAGACAAACCAACACAAAAGGATCAAGTAACAAGTAGCAATGCGTAGTCTAATCAATCTAAAACTAAACTAATATCAAACCGTTGATCTCCCCGGCAACGGCGCCATTTTGATAGTCGGGATTTGTCGCCAATCCTACCATCAAACAAACCAACTAACCTAAACTAGAATAGCAAGGGCAAGTCGGGTCGAATCCTCAGAGAGATCGGGAATGAGTACTAGTTCGGTCTAGGATTACAAATTAGCTACGCGTATCAATTATCAAGGGTGGAATTAGACTAATTAAGCTAACTAAAAAATGCAAAAGTAAAATAAAAATCAAACAAATAATAAGAATGATGATCTAATAATAAAGAAAGGTCTAGGGTCCGACTTAACCACCGACATATCATAATTATGAGCAAAGAACACCGATAATGGGTTGTTAGGGATATTAGATGAGTGGAACACCTCTAGGGTCGACTACCTCCCTCCCGGGCTCGTAGTCCGACTAAGTAAAACCCGATCACTTCCCTCCCGGGCTCGTGAGTCGAATTCCTAGGTCAATCGAGTGAGTCCACTCCCGTGGTACCCAATCCAAGGTCCTAGGTCACTAAGTACGCGTCTAATCCCGTTCCTTTCTCTCCCCTCTCCCAAGGTGAAGAGTCTAGACCGATAGTTAGGGTACCCTACCTAATTCTCACTCCCGTGTTCAACTAGGTGGGGCAAGGCAAGTCAAGGGGCGAGTTTTACTACCTAGACCTAACCGACTCCCGTCGGTGGACAAGGGTCAAGGGTTCAAACACAACCCAAAAGACGAGTCGATTCCCGAATCCCAAACTATCCTCCTCTGTATATCCCAAACAAACCAAATACGAGACTCAAACACACAATATAAATATGTCCGGGGTCAAATCGGCCCCTAGAAAGAGACTACTCACTACACATAATTAACACAACACAAAACACACAAATAATTAATCTAAACATAACATCTAACATAATGAAATGATAAAAAATGAAACTTTAATTAATCTTAACATTAACTACACATAAGCAAACAACCCAATTATAAAATAACTAATTCTAAACATAAATGTTGATAAAGATTAAAACTTTAAACTAATTACTAACTAAATATATAACATAAACATAAAACTAAATATAAAATGAAATAATAAAGGAGAAGAGATAAGAATTATACCAACAAGAACGAAATTAAAGAACTCGGAAGTTGAAGAACGAAAGAATTACATTAATTAATTAAAAATAATTAAAATAAAGAGAGAAAAATGAAAAGGGGGCTGCTGCGTTCTCTGCCTACTACTCCTAAACCCTCTTCTACAAAAATAAAAAATAACAACCTGCTTCAAATGAGAAATAGAAATAAGGGTTTTTGTAAACTCTAACAAGAGTAAAATGACCAAACTATCCCTCATTTAAATGAAATTATAAGAATGGATAGAAGGACTATCTTGTCATTTGTCCTCTAAATTAAAACATCAGCCAAAAGATAAAAAGGCACTGAAACTCGATGCAACCTTTCGCCAGAGATGACCCGACGACGGCGGCTTCAGACGCCGGAGATGTCCACCGTGGTTCAAGTCGTCGGAACTTGGGCACGGTTCTGGATCACTGCTCGCCTGAGGACGGACGACACGCGCGACGGAGCAAAGGACCGGCGACGGGTCTGCTGTAGCTGCTGCTGACGGTGGTGCGCGGTGGTCGGAACTATCGTCGGAAGCTGGTGACGGGAGGAATTGAAGACGGGTTGTGGTGGTCAGAGTACATGGTGATTCGATTAGAAATCGAGCTATTGATTGATGAGGATGAAGGGTGAATTGGGAATGAATTGAATTGGAAAAGAGGTAATGATGATGGTGAGTATGGAATGGGTGATTGAATGGGAAGTGGAATGATAGGAGAAGAAAGGTCAAAAATGGATGGTAGGCAGGGGAGTTGAAGTGGGAATGTGGTCTTGAATTGGAGATGGTGGAGAGTGAAGTTACAGGGGTCAGAATGTGGAATCGGGTCAAGATCAAAATTGGGTTTGACTTCACTTCCTCAATCTTGACCCGTCTTTATCGTCTCGGCTTTATTCGACTCGACCCCTTCCGGTGCCCTACAATATCAAATAATCGAAGCAGTACCAAAAATCCCGACAAATAATATGATTTGACAATAATTAAACTAAACTCGATTAATAAGCTAAATAAACATAAAAAACTCAATAATAGAAAATCGGGATATAAAATCGACCAAGTAAGAGTAAAAACATGAGACAAAAATAGGTAAACTCACGAGTTATCACTCCCCCACACTTAATCCTTACTCGCTCTGGGTAAGCTCGAACTAATAATAAGAAGCTATAATAAAACTAACTAAAAGCCGAGTGGATATTAGCGCACCCTACCAACTCACGCTGAAACAATTAGAGGTGAAGTGCTCCCCACAAGGCAAGTGAGGGCTTGCGACAAATCTATGATGCTACCCCACCATAAGCAAATAAAAGAGAATAAGGCAAGCAACAAGACAAAAACCACCACTCCCTCAAAAAGTGGTGGGAAAAAGACCAATGGTTAGCTTGAGACAAAATTAGCCACTCATAATGAAATGGACAAGAATCTAATAGCACGACATTAAAACACTAGAAACGTTGACAATCTAGCTAGGTCCTCCAACTATACTAAAAGGGTACATCGGGGTGATAAACGAGATGGATAAGGGTGAACCACGAAGTTATTAGTAGACTCTGGAGGTAAGTGTATCTCGATCTTCTTGCAAAAGCAAGGAGGATCGTCCCAAGCTCAAAGTAACAAAAAATGGTTCAAACAAAAAGGGTGGATAGGTGTTTCCAAAATGGAATCAACCAAATTTCTCACGCTATTTTCCTTCCTAGGGACTCGATCCTTTGGTAGGCACTTCACGATCACAAACCGGTCTAAAAGGCTTATTAGGATAAAATATTTTTCGTGTTTTGATTTATTTTTCTCTTTTTGTTTTCTTGAAACTTTTTCTATGTTTTTGGGATTTTTCTTTAGATTTCTTTTTATTTGGCTTTGTTCTTAAGGTCTTACGAATGCCAAGATCCCCGCTTTTAGAGGCGCAGAGCATGACCTCCTCTTGGATATGCTAGTACAAGGCATGAGTTCTCAAGTCTAAAGAATATCACACTAACAAATCAATAACAGGCAAAGAGGATTTCATTTTTTGAAAACTTATTATAGGGTGTAAAGGTGGAAGGATAGAAGGGTATTCAGGTATGCATCCTCGGAGAATCAACAAAAAAGCGATAATTCGGACCATTTAGTGCAATTGTAACTTTGAGCAAGGTCACCTGATGGGTAGGATTTGTCATGAATCCCAACCGTCAAATAATAACCAACTAACCTAGTGGGTAGCTAGGGCATGTCGGGTCGAATCCACAGGGACGGGAGGTCGGACTAAGGTTTGCTACGGTCTTGGACTAGGTTCGAGACAAGCTATTCTAAGAGGGGAAGGCTAGGACTAAGCTAGGTCTAAAGCAAGAAAACAATCAAAAGAAACGGGCTAGGATTAGGTCGGGGTCAAAGGGGTAATGGAATGGTCCAGGGAGAGCTAGAGTGAAGGAGGTAGTAGGGTGATCTAGGTAATTCCCGGGCTCTCGCAACTTAGACTCACCTAGAGGTTCCACCTAAAATCCACCTTGGCGACATAAACGACAAACGGGGTTACTAGCGTGATATCGGGGCCTAGGTCGCATCCGGGCTCTCGCAACTTAGACCGACCTAGGGGTCGTCCTCACCGGGCTGTCGCAACTTAATGAGGGAACCGAACCCACAAACAAACTATCACCCACAAGAGAAAAGCAAGAAAAACAAGCATATGCACATACTAGTCATTCAAGCATTTCAACAAACATGTGATATGCATCAAACCAAGGGGAAACCCAAATTCTCCACCAACATCTCCAACAATCCCTTAATCATCCAATTAACACCCTAATCACCTTACTAACCCTAGCAAGATACTACTCTAACATATCTAACCTAAAACTAACATTAACAAGAAGAATCAAAACAAACAACAAAATCATCATAATGGAACTAGTGAAACAATGAACAATCAACAAAACAAACAACAAAGATTCATACTTTAATGATAAAACAAGATTAGGAGAAAGGAAAAGAAGATTATACCAAACTAGAGATGAAAGGAAGAAGGAAACTTGCATAAATGGAAGAACCCAAAACATTCACCCAAGGTTGTCAATCTTGGTGGAGATCTTGAAGAATTCCCAAATTACAAGGATTAAACTAAGATTAACGATAATCTAAAGACTAATCTACACTAATCTATGCTAAAACTATCTAGGGTTTAGTGTAATATCAAGTGCATAACATAAGATAGTGTCTTAATACAATGGGGGGGGGGGGGTATATATAGGGTTACAAGTGGAAAGGAATTGAAAGGAAACATGGCGGAGCTGCAGCATAGCCATCCCGGCCGGGATGAGGTGGTCCCGGTCGGGACGTGGTCGGTCCCGGTCGGGACGCCATGGTCCCGGTCGGGATGGACCCTCAGTAGCTTCATCTTCGTTTCCTCCTTCATCCCGGACGGGATGAGGCCATACCCGTCCGGGATGAGCCTTGTAGGCGTCCAATATGAACTTTTTGGTCCCTCCTTTGTTCTCATGGGCTTCCCATCGATTCTCGGGACTCGGGATCGAGTCTCCGAGGCTCGGGATTGGGTCCCAAGGTCTCGGGATCGATTCCAAGGCATCGAATCATCGGTCCTTTACTCCGTTGGCTCCAAAATGTGTATGTATAGAGTCGGAATCGCTCCAACTCTTCCAAATCGGTCTCGGGAACCTGAAACGAACTAAAGGAAGCATAAGAAGCCCCTAAACCGCTCCCAAGGAGCGATTCTACAAGGAAAACAGGACCAAAACACTAATAAATAGGCACTACAAACCACACTTATCAACTCCCCCACACTTAACCCTTACTCGCCCTCGAGTAAGCACAAACTATCTACTAAACTATCCGAGTGGGTATTAGCGCATCCTACCCCCTTTCAACTCACACGATTGCACTTAGAGGAAAAGTGCACTCCGCAAGGCAAGTCGGGTCTTGCGACAAAACCGCGGATGCAACCGGACACAAAACACACAAACAAACAAACACACAAACAAACACTTAGACGGTTGCACCCAAAACAAAAGAAATACCGCTTCCCTCTAAAAGCGGTGAAAGAAGCACCGGTTTAGGACTCGAGGTAAGTGACAACGTTCCCAAGCTAGCAATACAAACCAAGGTGGACTAAACCCTAATAGTATGACGATAAAGCAACAAAAACGTTGGTAACTTACCTAGGTCCTCCTAACTTTCTAAAAACGTACTACGGGACGATCGGCGGAGTGGAAAAGTGAAGAACCACGGTGTTAGTCGACACTGTAGGTAAGTGAGACCCCGCCCCCTTTAGCGTGAGCCAAGAGGGTCATCCCATGTCTAAAACCGCCTAACTAGTCCAAGTAAAAAGGTGGAAATAATGCAAAATGAGGGAAGACCGACTAATGCCGCTATCATCCTTCCTCGGGACTCGGTCCTTTGGTAGGCTCTTCACGGCAAAAGTTGGAAAAAAGCTTATTTTTGTGGGGATTTCTTTTTGTGAGACGGGTTTTCTTTTGGCATTTTCTTTCTTTTCGACATTTTGATTTGTTTGTTGCCATGCCATTTCTTTTTCTTCTTTTCTATTTTCTTTTTGGCTTTTGTGCCTTTTCTTTTTCTTCATTCTTTTCTTTTCTTTGCCCTTTTTTTTTGGCAAGATTTGGCTTTTTGGCATTTCTTGACAAGAAAGGGAGAATTCAACAAATTGCAACTTATTGTGTGGATATGTGTGGGAGGTAGGTAAATGGGTAAGTCGGGGTCGCGATCCCTCTTCAAACCCACAAAAAAGGGGGGAACTTGGACTAGTCGAGCAATCCTAAACACGGTCACCTAAGGAACGAGACTCGGTAACCAAGGTCTTTTCACATCGTGGGTGGTCATAATGGTCAAAATGCAAATCCCGTAGTAAATCCCTAGTAAGCTAGGTGGACTCAAGGTAAAGGACCAACGAAATCATTGATTTAGGGTCATTCTACTAGATTAAAGCCCAAGACTCGATTTATACAACTAGGAAGGGAAAGTAAACACTCTCACACTAGCCTCTAAACCGGGTTTTCGAAAACTTTTTACACACATGACATACAACACAACACAAAACAAAGACATGACGAAGATGGAAGAAAAAGAAACAAAGGCAACAAAACAAAACAAAACAAAACAAGGAGAAACAACACATAAACAAAACAAACACCACCCCGATCTTCAAACAAGTCTCCAAATCCACCACAATCTTTACAAAGCTCCTCCCGAGCACACATCATCACAAATCTCCTCCAAACTCACAAGAAGCAAAGAGGGAAAAAGGGATGAAGAGATGTTACCGGAAGTCTTGAAAGCTCACCAAAGCTAACGGCGATTAGGCAACCTATAAGGAAAAAAAGGGGGGCAAAACACGCACAACAAAACAAAAATACGACATAACGACGCAAAAAGGAAAAGACACAAAAGAAAATCTTTTTGATTTTTGTGAAATTTTTCAAATTTTTAGGGTTTTTAAGATTTTTTCGGAAAAACTACGAAAATAAACTAAACTATACTAGAATATCGCTCCCCCACACTTAAACCGAGCCATGTCCTCATGCTCGATCGTAGGGTGCGGAGAGACAAAAGAAAGAAAAAGAAACTACGAAAATAAAGCTAAAAATCAAAAATAAAGTGAAGAAAAGGGTAGAAGGTGTTCGGCCAGGGTGTAGTCAAGTCACCATGGGCCGAGACAAGAAAAAGATATGGAAGGGGGAAGAAAAATAAAAAGAAGGAAATAAAAGGAAATGGGAGGGGAGGGCTAGGTGTAATCAAGTCACCTAGCCCGGATTCCGCCTAAATCCGACTAAATCCTCAAAAAAGAAAGTGAAAATCTTGTAAAATTTGGATTTTGAAAATGACTCTCGATGTAGTCACATCATCGAGAGTCGGGAGCAACATATACCAAGGCCCCGAGGGCCACCATGCCATCAAGACACAAAAGTGTACAAGGGGAAGGGAACAAACACAAAAGAAAACAAGCTATAAAAGACGGAAAAGAAAGGATAGTTGCCGTACCAATAGGTTAGCAGCTCACTCGCTCCATCGTCTCCTAGATCAATATAGGCACAAAGCTTGTCTTCTTCATTGTCATCCCGCTTCAAACTCGATAGGTACGCATGGTTAAGGTAGTAATGGTGTGAGGGGTGGAAATTGATGTGAAGGTCGGTGCCAAGTGGATTAGAAGATGAAGTAAGGGTATGAAAATGAAGTATATGGATGGTATGATATGAGAAAGGATAAGTAGGGAGGTTGGGTAGGGGTATACAATGGTTGGGTGGGCTTAAATGTCGAAGAAGAGGTACCAAAAAGGAGTAGGGGACCATCCCGGTCGGGATAGATGATCCCGATCGGGATGATAAACCCTTCCCGATCGGGAAGCCTCCTTCCCGGTCGGGAAGCCACTCCAGAAATCTCGAAATATGACACCATCATCCCGATCAGGACGGCTTCTTCCCGGTCGGGATGACACACTCGTCTCGGTCGGGAAGCTCCCTTCCCGCCCGGGATGGGTCTTCTTGACCTCCAAAACCCCAAAAGCTTCACCAAAGCTTCAAAAACCGATTCCCATACTCACGATCCAAGCTCTATCATTAGCCATTCCTTTCTAGGAATCGCCTTCACTTCACCTATCAAACAAAGCTCAAACACACATCAAAATCCCTCCCTCACATCGCTCATCAAAATACCAAATCAATGACAAGAGCTCCACAAAAGCTAACAAATACTAAAAACCAAACTATACAAACAAACATAAACACAAATACAAGCACAAAAGAAAAGGGAAAAGATATTTACACTAATTACTCTCACCAACAACGCCTCCATAGCCATCAAGAGCTCGGAGGAGTAAGTCAAATGCTCTAGCAACATCTTCAATTAAGCTCACATGGCCGAGCCTAGCCACTTTCAAGAGTTTCCAAGTCGGAGGTAAGAAGCGATCATCTTCATTATGCTCGGGGTTCTCGTGATCTTCCGGGTCTTGCGAACCATGATAGCAACGACTCTTATGACCATCCGGTAGGTATAGTGGTCTAGAGTCGTTCTCGGTGTTATGATGTGGGAGATCACACCCTAGGGGTGTCGCTTCTTCTACGGGGTCGAGAGTGGAACTCTTTTCCACCGCCCGACAAGGGTCTTCTTCACCAACCGTCTCACAAGACAAGGGACTAGGCATCGAGTGCGGTAGAGGAGGAGAAGGCATCAAGTTTTCTTCATTGGAGGCTTTAGGATCCTCCAATTTCCCATACAAAGCAAGTTCCAAGGCATCTACTTCCTTTTCCCAAGTATTGCGCTCCTTTTCACTCACCTTGTCTAATTGGTCATGAGGGGTCATTTCTTCACTTGGGTTTGGATTGTCACCATCCGGTTCATCACGAAGAAAATCGAACAAATCCAATTTGATAGCCAAAACATCGGCTCCCCAAGAGTTATCTTGAGAATCGTGTTCACTCCCCTCCTCATTGTTAGCCCTTGAAGCTTCAACTTCCTCTATTCTCTCCCTATCTTCACCTCCCAAGCAACACTCAACAATGGTCTCCTGATCGACCCTCTCTTCTTCATTTGTAGCTTCAAGGCTGGGTTGACTTCCTTGTGGAGACACCCGACCTTCTTGCCCAAATGAACCTTCCTCAACATGTTGTGGAGCTCGAGTGGCCGACATCGTGATATGAGCCATGAGTGCATTGATGCGAGCATCTTGCACCTCTATTTGGGCCTTGAGCTCCTCTTTAACCCCTTGTATTTGAGCCATCATCACTTTTTGAGTCTTATCCAATAGAATCCTCAAGTCTTGTTGACCCTTATGCAATAGGATTATCGCCTCTTGTTGACTCTTTTGCATTTGAACCAACATTTGACAAGTCTCAAAGTTAGGGATATTTGGTTGTGGGTTATGTGAGGGTGTTTGGTAGTTGTTAGGATGTTGGAATGATCCTTGACAACTTTCTTGGTAACCATAAGGAGGGCGTTCATAAGATTGTTGATGAGGTTGATATGGTTGGTGAAATTTCGGGACTTGGCCATTTGCCCCAAAGTTGTCCTGTGATGATTGATGGTAGCTTGGACGAGCCATGTCCATAACATCGCTTTGGTACCTAGGATGAGCTAGAAGCACTTGAGCAAACGTTAGTAGCCTAGTGCTTTTGAGGCACTAGGAAAGGAGAGTAGCACACAAGAAGAAAAACGGAGATACACAAGGAGAAGAGAACACAAAAATCAAGAACAAAGTCCAAAACTAAGCAAACAAAAGTCTAAACTACGCGGTCCCCGGCAACGGTGCCAATTTTATGGGTAGGATTTGTCGTGAATCCCAACCGTCAAATAATAACCAACTAACCTAGTGGGTAGCTAGGGCAAGTCGGGTCGAATCCACAGGGACGGGAGGTCGGACTAAGGTTTGCTACGGTCTTGGACTAGGTTTGAGACAAGCTATTCTAAGAGGGGAAGGCTAGGACTAAGCTAGGTCTAAAGCAAGAAAACAATCAAAAGAAACGGGCTAGGATTAGGCCGGGGTCAAAGGGGTAATGGAATGGTCAAGGGAGAGCTAGAGTGAAGGAGGTAGTAGGGTGATCTAGGTAATGCCCGGGCTCTCGCAACTTAGACTCACCTAGAGGTTCCACCTAAAACCCACCTTGGCGACACAAACGACAAACGGGGTTACTAGCGTGATATCGGGGCCTAGGTCGCATCCGGGCTCTCGCAACTTAGACCGACCTAGGGGTCGTCCTCACCGGGCTCTCGCAACTTAATAAGGGAACCGAATCCACAAACAAACTATCACCCACAAGAGAAAAGCAAGAAAAACAAGCATATGCACAGACTAGTCATTCAAGCATTTCAACAAACATGTGATATGCATCAAACCAAGGGGAAACCCAAATTCTCCACCAACATCTCCAACAATCCCTTAATCATCCAATTAACACCCTAATCACCTTACTAACCCTAGCAAGAAACTACTCTAACATATCTAACCTAAAACTAACATTAACAAGAAGAATCAAAACAAACAACAAAACCATCATAATGGAACTAGTGAAACAATGAACAATCAACAAAACAAACAACAAAGATTCATACTTTAATGATAAAACAAGATTAGGAGAAAGGAAAAGAAGATTATACCAAACTAGAGATGAAAGGAAGAAGGAAACTTGCATAAATGGAAGAACCCAAAACATTCACCCAAGGTTGTCAATCTTGGTGGAGATCTTGAAGAATTCCCAAATTACAAGGATTAAACTAAGATTAACGATAATCTAAAGACTAATCTACACTAATCTATGCTAAAACTATCTAGGGTTTAGTGTAATATCAAGTGCATAACATAAGATAGTGTCTTAATACAAGAGGGGGGGGGGGTATATATAGGGTTACAAGTGGAAAGGAATTGAAAGGAAACATGGCAGAGCTGCAGCATAGCCATCCCGGCCGGGATGAGGTGGTCCTGGTCGGGACGTGGTCGGTCCCGGTCGGGACGCCATGGTCCCGGTCGGGATGGACCCTCAGTAGCTTCATCTTCGTTTCCTCCTTCATCCCGGACGGGATGAGGCCATACCCGTCCGGGATGAGCCTTGTAGGCCTCCAATATGAACTTTTTGGTCCCTTCTTTGTTCTCAAGGGCCTCCCATCGATTCTCGGAACTCGGGATCGAGTCTCGGAGGCTCGGGATTGGGTCCCAAGGTCTCGGGGTCGATTCCAAGGCATTGAATCATCGTTCCTTTACTCCGTTGGCTCCAAAATGTGTATGTATAGAGTCAGAATCTCTCCAACTCTTCCAAATCGGTCTCGGGAACCTGAAATGAACTAAAGGAAGCACAAGAAGCCCCTAAACCGCTCCCAAAGAGCGATTCTACAAGGAAAACGGGACCAAAACACTACAAAATAGGCACTACAAACCACACTTATCATCACCTATAGACAGGAGACACAATAACGAAGACCTTATAACTCCATGGGTGGTCAAGATGGCCAAGTGCAAACCTCGATGTAAAATCCTAGTGGAAAAGGTGGACACAAGGTACAAGATCAACGTAATGACTATTGGCTTAAAGTCATTCTACTCGATTAAAGTCAAAAATCAAAATGAGTTTCTATTAAAGGAACATAAACACTCGTAGGCAAGCATCACAATTGGGTTTTCGAAAACATTTGGCCCCAAACATGCAGACTAACAAAAACAAAAGATAAACACACAAAAGGCAAGAAAATAAATAACTAAAAATTAACACCAACTCAAAATTTTCAAACAAGCAAGCTAAGTCAATCCAACCATCAATTCCAAAAAGCTCAACAAGAGCATCCACCACACAAATTTATGTCCTTCTCCATGCGTCACAATGCAAGGGAAAAGAGGGAAAAAGATAGAATGATATTACCAGGATGCCTCAAGATTCTTCTTTAACCGGTGACGGGTGAGATGCCTATAAGAAAAGAGCGGGAACAAAGCACAAAAAAACAAAAATATACAAGGACACAAATTTTTTATTGGTTTTCAAAACACAATAACACTACCAATCCTCCAACCAAAGCCAACCAACAAACTCGACCCACAAACCAAAATGGAGCAATGAAGTGAACCCCCCCTCCCCACCTCCTCACCACACTTAGTCCGAATATTGTCTTCAATGTTCAAAATAAGGAAGGGAAGAGAGGTTTAGAAAAGACCTCGTGAGTAGAAAAACTTCCCCACACTTTATTTCTTCAATTCTCTTCATCTCTTCTATCCAATTATGGTTGGTTGTTGAAGGTTCCTACAAACAAAAACACAAATAAACACTAAAAGCGTAAAACATGCACAAAAAGGGTTGGGTTGCCTCCCAAGAAGCACGATTTTGGCTAGGACCGCAAGACCTTAGAGTTTGTTTTTCAAATATCATCTCTACACACATCATTGTGGACATGACAAAGATCCACGTTCGGCGCAGTCAGGCGCGAGTTTTGCTAGGCAGATGTTCTCGTGTGAGATTTATCTCGAATTAAAATTTAAATAAAAGTGGAGTCGCCACCGAACTTTGTGGAAGTTCACACCCATTCGAACCCACTGTATACTTAGGCCCACTAGTACAAAACATCAAATAGACAACTGTTTTTTTTTGCAATTACAACCGACTTACAACGGTTGAGTAGTTTAAAGTTGTATATTAGTCTAAGCATAGACATCTATTTTACAACAATTGTCTATTCATTAATAAACAACTATTTTTTAAAATAACAGTTGTCTATTACACGTAGTATTCTTTTAGTAGACAACTAGTACAGATCCCGCGCATTAATGCACGATATATATTTAAAATTTTATATTTAGTGATTATTTATAGTGTATATCTTTTGGTAACTTGTTCTCACAATTTTAATCATTATATTTTAATTTGATAAAATAATTTAAAGTAAAAATTCCAATGATAATCAAGGTAATTGAGGAATCTCTTTTAATGTATATTTAATATTTTAATGAACATATTTCTTTTACAAAGCTAATAATAATAATTTATAATTTTTACTTGACAATTTAATTATTATTTTTTGTCACAAATCAAAATACATTCTCTTATGTATTCAGGTCATTTAAATTTTATTAACAAATTAGAAGATAGCATAATACTCCAAATATTAATAAAAAAAATTATTCAAATTTTTCTATATCAAAATCAAAATGTGAAAATATTTTATATAGATTTTTCCATCATCAATGATTTATTTGTTTACATCAATAATACTACTTAGACTTCTATAGTACTTCTAGAAACTTAAATTTTGTTACAAAAAAAATTGTATCACAAATGTCTTTTTTTTAGCTAATTGTGGACATGACATAGGTCCACCCCGACGCGGCCACGCGCGGGTTTGGGTAGGCGAATGAATCTCCATATGGGAATGGATCGAATTGAAATTTAGGTCTATGTGGAGTCGCCACCGAATTTTGTGGTTATTCGGAACCATTCGAGTCCACTCTATGTCGTAGTGGGCCGTATACAAAATACGGTCCATTTCCAATGTCAGAGTTTATTGGGCTCGTTCCTTTGCATTTGATACCGATACCGACGTTATCGGATATCGTGTATTGAATGACTCTCGTGTGCCAACGGTTTCGGGCATCCGGAAACCGAGGTTCTGAGTAAGGGGTGAGGGTACATGTTGGGAAGCCCACAAAGGACACCCAACCCCGCCCGCACTTAGCGGCCTCTACTAAGATCTCGAGTGACTTTCTAATACGCGCGTTAGTTAGACGATGAAAAATGCTTATGCAAACATTGTTTTCCTAAGCATGTGAGAAATTGAAAAGAGGGTTTCTATGTCAATTTAATGCAATTAATTCTACGTCGAAGTTGAATTTTAGCATGCGGGTTCATTTTAGTAAAATAAAATAAACGACAAAAATTGACAAAAGGAACAACAAACGGTTAGTGATCTAACGAATAATAATTATTGAATAAAATTGAATGATGAGAATGAATTAATGCATGGTTTTGAAAAGACGTTCCACGTGATTAATTAGGCACGTGTTGACCTTGGTCACGAAAAGATATGAGCGAGACTCGAATAACTTGTAGGACTCAAAAGGAACAATAAACGGTTAGTGATCTAACGAATAATAATTATTGAATAAAATTGAATGATGAGAATGAATTAATGCATGGTTTTGAAAAGACGTTCCACGTGATTAATTAGGCACGTGTTGACCTAGGTCACGAAAAGATATGAGCGAGACTCGAATAACTTGTAGGACTCGCGGTTTGATGCGATAAAGAGGCCACTCGACCGAGTCATTGAGGGACTCGACCGAGTGGACCTCTGAAAAGGGTTCTGTCCGGATTTCATGACCCTACTCGACCGAGTTACTGACCAACTCGGTCGAGTACGTCGCCACTCGAATGAGTCATTGCGAGACTCGACCGAGTGGAGGTCGAAAAAAGTATTCTGCTCGATTTTTATGATGTCACTCGATCGAGTGGCCTATTGCACTCGGTCGAGTGGCACCTGTACGAACTAGGTTCGTTTGCAATTTTATTATTGATTTTGAAATTGCTTTTGATTTTTGATAATTCGACGATTTTACCGAATTGAGCATAAATATGGTATGACCTATGCTCGATTCGGGTTTTCTATGAATCATTGATTTTGACGAATCGAATTTAAATATTGCGGGATTTTGATTCGATTCTAATTTTGAATACTCGTTGTATCCCATATTCGATTATTGAATCGATATGGAATACTAGAGTAAAAATAAAATAAAAAAATAAAATAATTTTAGTCGTCTTAAATTAACTATCGCGATATGAGTAAATCGCGTTAATTAATTTATGTGACTAGATCGCTAGATTCGACATCCAATTATGGAATTGGTATCGAATCTAATGGACCGACACTTTGCTTGAATTAGAGGACTTGATTACCTCGGCTTCTCCGACATCGAAATAAATCCCTAGGGATTGTGATGTCGGATCCGCGTCAACGGGTTTCGAGTCATATTAAAATACAATGCTTGTTTTAAACAAAATCGATTGCGAACATGCGACTTGAATAACGATACAAAAATAAACAAATTATTGTTTAGGTTAACTTGTTTCAATAATCAAATGATCGGGGTGATGGGATAAGAGACCTTCAACGTTGTGTGCAGTACACTTGTATGTTCGGTTTTCCTTATCCCACCATCATTCACATTCGACACAAATCGACAAGTATTTTAATGCTTTGATATTAATACTATCGATATTAGTGATGTTAGGATGCGATAATAACGATAAAAAAAAAACGCGACCCGTATGAAGACAACGACGACGCAACACGAGAAGGAGGGAGAGAAAAGAAGAAATGGGGTTTTTGCACCCTCAACCTACATGTTCTTGTCTCGGAATAAGGCTCGTAGTAGTGGCTTTAACACGGGAGCTTCGAGGTTTTATGGAGGTTGAGTTATGGTGGTTAGGGTTCGATTCCTAAAATTAGGTTTAGGGTTTGCTAGTGTAGAATTGCTTAGTGTAGAATTAGGGTTGAGATTAGGGTTGTAAGGATGCCAAAAAGATTGATTAGGGTTGTGTAAGGATTGAAAAAGATGATTGAATGTGTGTTGTATGGGGTGTATTTATAGGCTAAGCTTGGGCACCCGGTTAGGGTTACTCGACCGAGTAGGCGGCTAACTCGGTCGAGTGGCCCGTTACGCCTGCAGTCGGGCTTGAAATAGGCCCACTTGATCGAGTGGGTAGGTCACTCGATCAAGTGGCCCAGCTGGGTCGCGCGGGTCAGTATTTTGGACCTTGACTTTGGGTGTTTGATGGGTATTGTTCTTGACTTGGACTTTTTGATGATGTGAGGGGTTATTTTGTGTGTCTCGGAAACGACTTTGACCGGGGTTGACCCAATTGCTAAAAGTTGGTTTTATTTCTGGTGTCGGTTTCGGCCCAAATTAGCCTTATTTGATTGGAAACGACCCACTGGACCTGGAATCGGGGTTGATTTTGTGAGATTTGTATTCCTTAAGTGCGTTAGCCAGCAACTAATGGATTTGAGCCCGTATCCGAGCGCGTAGAAACACGTTAGCGTCCGATCATCATCGGGTATTTTTTGGAAACTACCATAGACACCTGGCAGTCAAAATGCGGGTGTCTAAAGAGCCCCCACTCTGACTGAGGCTTGGACAGGGTGAAAGTCAGAGTAGCTACCAAGCCCGTTAAGACCTGGTAGACTTCCGTTCGGGTCGTTTATAGTCCATTAGACTTGCGTGAAGGGCTCGCCAACCATAAGCTAGAAATCATACCTGGGCTGATGATAATACTCTGTGGGGCATTTGGACTTGTCGCGTAAGTCCTGGGTGCGCCTGTGTGTAGGCCCATCCCGTGAAAATGCTGGGGAGATTGAGAGGGTTGCGTGTCCCTGTTTGAGTCGTACCTGTATAAGTCACATAAAAATGCATGCAACACATAGGTAGTAAAATGACTCGTGCTGGGGAAAAATGATTTTTTTGAAAGCTTGAATTTTAAAACTCTTGAAATTTCTTGACATTTTTTGAAATTTGGAAATTTTTGAGAAAAGATTGACTCCTAAAGAAATTAGGAAAGTTCGGGATGAATATTTCCGTGCTAGTATCGGGACTAGGCTTATGTGTTGATTCTGATTAGAATTAGGAAACTTTTCCTAAAAGTTTGCAAGGCTAATGCTATATATAGCCCTCCCTTACTCTTGATTTTCTTCATAATCACAAATCATCCATTCTTAAAAGAAAGTCTCTTTATTTCCCTTAAGGCAAAAAGAAAGTCTCTTTATTCTCTTAGGAAATCTAGCATGGGAATCGATAGGTTGAGCGCTATGTTGCAGGCATGGTCCCGACAATTTAGGGATGCTGATAGGGTGGTCTTGAACCAGACGGGTATAACTCAGCTGTACCCGTTCCGTCAGATGGTGGTTGATCGCTATTTCTTGGATGCATGCTTGGCTTATTGGGACGACATATATCATGTCTTTGTCTTTCCTTGGGGCGAAGTCTGCCCTTTACCTGAGGAGATTCCCAGCTGTAGGAGGATAGAATCCAATGCTTCAACCCGCCGTCCCGTATTCGGTCTATGACTTGAGGAGGAAGCTTCGAGAATTTTTAGGTCCCTCCCACAATGAAGTGTCTCGAATGACCCAGGATGACAACACGGTTTCCTTGATTGACCTGGCTGAGAAGTTTATGAACCCGCATGATGTCCGGGTGAGATCAATTCACAGCCGTAGGGCCTTTTCTTTTTGCATGCTTCATGTTTATGCCTTTGAGGGTCACATGGATTTATTATCATGTATGGGTCATATCCGTCTATTAACCGTGGTTGATTTAATGGAGACAGAGCATAGTCCGGCTTGGTTGATCACGGGTGAAATAATCCAGGGCTTGGACAACCGCAAGAGAGATTTGTCCTTTCGTCTCACCGGAAGTACCCGTTTGCTGCAAGTATGTCGGATTTTTATTTTTCTCGATTTCTTGATTTATTTGATTTTTTCGAGAATTTGGCTACTGCAGTGGCCACTCGATCGAATCACCCTGGCACTCGATCGAGTGCCTTCGTAAAAAGCCCCTGTTCGTTCTCAGGGATGCCACTCGATCGAGTCGCCCTGGCACTCGATCGAGTGTCATCAGGCGGACGCCGGTTTCGTCTCGGGATCTCATGTTTTTGTTTCCCTTTTTAGGTTTGGCTGTATGAGAGGCTATCAGTGATAGACCTTCCTCTTGATGCGAGAAACTACCGTCACAACCAAGTAATGACGAGGAGACGGGCCATTGACTTTTCTCGTCAGATTACGTAGAAGTATTGGGACGAGGTGTTATCAATCCACGGTGGGCGGCTAATTCGATGGGTTGTGCCATGGTGGTCCATCTATGTTTGGTCCGGCTTGGACCCGAGGGACAGAGCCCGCTACCAAGTAATCTTATCTTTCAGGCAAACGGTTCATCTTTACCCGGATCGCATACTAAGGCAGTACGGACGGGCTCAACGGATACCAGAAGTTGAAGCAGTTGTGAGTGACCCTACCCAACTGACTGACGTGATGTGCACACGTGGATGCAGAGATGGTACACCCGGCATACCTGGCCCGTTTCCAAATCTCGCCACTCGATTTGGGTTTCAGACTCATACGCGAAGTGGACCAAAGCCGGTGATGCCAAGGCACGAGCTGCTTTGAAGGTTGACGAAGCCTTCGACCTGCTGAGAAGGGAGAAGGCTAAAGACAACAGGGGATTCTTTGATGAAGGAGACACTCCGGCTACCCTAGTTCGTCTAATGTCCGGTCAGAAGAAGAAGACTAAGACTCAGGCTGGAGGGTCTAGTGCTAAAGGTGCTTGGGGGAAGGTGAGCCCCCAGACTGACTTGGAAAAGAGACTGGGCCCTAGACTAGCCGTGCAGGACCGACTTGGCCCACGGGATAGGCTACCCGAGCATGTGCGAGCCCGACTTGGGCCGAAGATTGTGACTAAAGACCCGTCGTCAAAGAAGCGGGTTCGTGCTAAAGAGGTTCCCCTTGTGATTAGGGAACGCTTATCCCCACCCCGGCGACCTCGGGCTCCACGCGACCCGAAGGACAAGGGAAAGGGGAAGATGCCCGGATATTAGCCTCCTTACTTTATTATTTGAATATTACTATTATTTTTTGGTGTGATTTTTTTTGTATTTTGCCGTTTTGGTGTTTTTTTTTTTGTATTTCCCGAGTTTATCGAGATATTAATAAAAGACATATTATTGAATACCGTTCCCGTCTTTTCGTTATTGCAGTGGTTGTACCCTTTTGAGGGGTTGTCTACGTATCCACAATTAGCGGAAGCAAACTAAACGTAGTTCGAAATTTGATTCGATTGATTTTTTTTTTGCAATTTTCGAAATACATCAAGATTATTAATTCGAGATGTGCGACGGTAGAATAATTAATTCTAACTCATTGACTTGTCTAAAATTTTGAAAATTTATAAAAAGACAAATTTTTATAAACTTTTGCGAATGACATCGAGATAAGGGTTTATGGGCAATAGCGCTTCAGCTGGTCCAAGTTGGTCGGGTTGACGAACTCGTTCCCGTCCAAGTCTGTTAGCATCACTGCTCCTCCTGATAGGACCTTCTTGACTAAATATGGCCCAGCCCAATTGGGTTTGAATTTTCCTCTTGGGTCAACCGGCAGTAGGGCACGAACCGATTTCAGGACCAAATCCCCTTCTTTAATGTTTCTGGGCCTAACCCTTTTGTTGAAAGCCCGTTGGATTCTCTTTTGATATACTTGAATATTATTGAGAGCCCGGGATCGCCGTTCGTCTAAAAGGACTAGCGAATCGTATCGGGCTTGGACCCAATCTGCTTCAGGTACCTGGCTTTCAAGCAAATTCCTTAGGGATGGTACTTCTAGCTCGACCGATTGGACTGCTTCCATTCCATACGTCAGGTAATATGGAGTTGCTCCGGTTGCGGTGCGGATCGATGTTCGATACCCCCATAAGGCAAAGGGTATTTTGTCGGGCCAATCCCGATAATTCTCAGCCATCTTTTTAAGTATGGTGACAACTGTTTTATTGGCCGCCTCTACCGCTCCATTTGTTTGGGGTCGGTAAGGTGAAGATGTATGCCTCTGAATTTTGTATTTTGCCAGCAATGCAGTGGTTTCAGCTTGAAAGTGGGTCCCGTGATCACTGATAAATTCGTGGGGGATCCCATATCGGCATATGATCTTATTTTGGATGAATTTGGCCACGTGCTTGGCGTTCAAGATACGGTATGACTCGGCTTCGACCCATTTGGTGAAGTAGTCGATGGCCACCAAGATGAAGCAATGTCCTCTTGTCCCGGAAGGGTGCACCTTTCCAATTATGTCAATACCCCATGTCGAAAATGGCCATGGTGATGTCATGGTATATAATAGGGAAGAGGGCACATGTTGTACATTGCCAAAGATCTGACAGTTATGGCAGTGTTTGACGTATAACTGGCAGTCTGTTTCCATGGTGTTCCAGTAATATCCGAGCCTCATGATTTTACGGGATAGCATATGGGCGTTCATATGCGGACCGTATTCACCGTCGTGGACCTCGGCCATGACCTTTTCGGCCTGCGTTTTGTCGATACACAGGAGGAGAGCCCCCTGTGCCGTCTTTTTGTACAACTGCCCGTCGTCTGTACGAACAAATTGGGTTGCCAACTTTCGCAAAGCCTTCTTGGCCCGGTTTTCAGCTTCCGGGGGATATTCTCCCGTTGTCAGGTAGGTTAGGATGGCTTGATAGCAAGGTTCTGGGTCAGTTATCTCGATATCTTGAATAGCATGGATGTAGGCCGGCTCGGACCGCCTTTCGATACAGATCGGCATGCTGGTCAGGTGATCCGGGATGTTCAGTAAAGATGCTAATTTGGAAAGTGCATCTGCAAACTGATTTTCCTCCCGGGGCAGGTAGATATATTCTACCTTTTGGAATTGTTTCTCTAGAACCTGTACTCGTGCTTGGTAAGCCACGAGATTGGCGTTCCGAGTTTTCCATTTTTGGAGCGCTTGATTGATGACCAGTGAAGAATCACCGTGGACCCGGAGGTTTGTTACCCTTAAATCAGCGGCGGCTTGCAACCCGTGAATGCATGCTTCGTATTCGGCTGCGTTGTTGGTCACGTCGAAGTCCAACTTGATGGATAAGGGAGTGTGTTCCCTCGGGGTGAGATTAACAGAATCCCGACCCCAAATCCTCGGAAGTTGGATGCTCCATCAAAATACAAATCCCATGTCTCGCTATCGGTATGGAATATGTCTTCGTCAGGGAAAGCCCAAGTATCGGTGTGGCCTTCTTCGGATATCGGGCTATCGGCGAGGAACTCGGCTACTACCCGACCTTTGATGGCTTTTAATGGTACAAACTTGAGGTCGAACTCAGATAACATTAAAGTCCATCTGGACATCCCGCCATTGAGGATGGGCTTCTCGAATAGGTACTTGATAGGATCCATTTTGGATAACACATGTACCTCGTGACTGAGCATGTAGTGTCTGAGCTTTTTAGTGGCCCAAACCAAGGCTAGGCACGTCTTCTCGAGCATGGTGTACTTGCATTCGTACTCGAGGAACTTTTTACTGATGTAGTAAATAGCCCATTCTTCTGAATCAACTGTCTGGGCCAGCATAGCCCCCATGGCCGTCTCAGTCGTCATTAGGTATAACGACAAAGGCAAACCGTGTTAAGGTGGCATTAATACCGGCGGAGCAGACAAAATCTCCTTGATTTTGTCGAAAGCCACTTGACAGTTGTCGTCCCATAGTACCCGTTCTCCGATCTTTAGTTTTTTTGAAAATGGGCTCACATACCGTGGTTAGTTTCGAAATGAAACGGCTGATGTATTGGACTTTCCCGAGAAATCCCCTTATTTCCTTTTCGGTCTTGGGTGGCTGCATCTCGGTGATGGCTTTGATTTTAGCTGGGTCGACCTCGATGCCGCGTTGGCTAACGATATGGCCCAGTAATTTGCCCGACGTTACCCCAAAACTTCATTTTTGTGGGTTCAGTCTCATGTTGTACTTACGTAGCCGGATAAAGAACTTTCTTAGGGCCAAGATGTGCCCGCTTCGGTCCTTAGACTTAACGATCATATCATCCACATAGACCTCCACTTCCTTATGCATCATGTCGTGCAATAAGGTGGCGGCGGTCTGTTGATAAGTGGCTCCAGCATTGATAAGCCCAAATGGCATGACGGTGTAACAGTAAGTCCCCCAAGGTGTAATGAAGGTGGTCTTACTCATATCCTCTTTTGCCATTTTGAATTGATTGTATCCGGCATACCCGTCCATGAATGATAGAAGGGCATGATCAGCCGTATTATCCACTAATATGTCGATGTGTGGTAACGGAAAATCATCTTTTGGGCTGCCCTTGTTTAGGTCCCGGAAGTCCACGCATACCCGCACCTTGCCGTCCTTCTTGGGTACCGGCACGATGTTCGCAACCCAGTCTGGATATTCAGACACTTGTATAAAACCCGCTTTGAATTGTTTATCAACCTCTTCCTTGACTTTAAGAGACCATTCGGGCTTCATTCTTCGGAGCTTCTGCTTTACCGGCTTGCACCCATCTTTGATGGGTATTCGGTGTTCAGCTACTTCCCGGTCTATACCCGGCATGTCCTTGTAGGACCATGCGAAGACGTCTTTAAATTCCTGGAGGAGGTCTATGAATTGTTTTCTCTCCTCGGGGTCTAAGGATAGGCCCAACTTAAGCATCTGGGGCTCTAAAGTGGTTCCCACATTGATGGACTCGGTTTCTTCGATTACTGGATCTCGGGATTCCCTTTGTTCGAGCTGCTCGATCAGATGCGGAGACAGAGGTACCTGTTTGTCGGGTTTCTCAATGTCATTGCATATAAAATTTTTGAAATTGAGAAAATTTTGGAAATAAGACAAGTCGTAAGCAGAACGGTTTTCGATATTATTATTAATGGTAAATCTAGAAAATAGCTCGAATAGAGCTGCCATCTGATCATTGGTCAGTGGCGGGATAGGGAGAGGTCTTGGGACAGGCCCCGAGACCTCAGTGGTTAAGGGAAGAGAGGTTACAGACTCGACTCTAGCACCAGACCCCACAGACTCAGACTCAGACTCCGACTGTGACTCAGACTCGGACTCAGTATCCGGCATGTCTCCCTCGCCGGTGGTCAGCTTGTAGACCCGTCCTTGACCATCCGTCCATTTGACAGTCTTCCTCCAGGCCCTTGTCTCGGTGTTGGCACCGACCTCGGTGATTAGCTTGGTTGGGTCGAACCAATCGCTGCGGAGGATCAAGTTGACCAAATCGTCTTTTGGAGTAGGGACGGTCTTGTCTTCTCCAAATAGGATCCCCAGCACGGGCTCGGGGTCGCTTTCACCTTTCTCGGACTCGGCCTGGATAATGGTGAGTATATCATCGGGGATATAGTTGCATTCCCGAGCCGTTTTGGTCTCGAGATATGTGATGGTGGGTTGGTAGAGGCCCACTAGGATCGCCCCAAATACGGGAGTGACGAATTTGATTGTACCGGCTCGGCCCACATTTTCCGAGCTCATGGTATATCCCAATCCAAGCCGGGATTCTCCGTTATCCAGGACCTCGATGATTTTCCCTGTCGGAAGGTGCGGCCTTGAGGTGGCTCCGGGTAGGTAACCCAGATTTTGTAGCATCGTGTCGATGCTAATGGTGAAGTAAGGCTTGAAGAGATATTCCTCTTCGATCATACCCACGAAGTTGAATCCTCGTGGTTCAGCCCGGCTTGTGGCATTACAGCTAGCCACGGTCATAGGAGTAGCTTCTAGCGTGATGATGCCATCTTGTAACGACATCTTGACTTTCCTATGTAGGGTAGAGAACACGGCCTTGACTGCATGGATCCAAGGCCTTCCTAGTAGTAGGTTAAAGGATGAGGTGACATCAATCACCTGAAACTCCAACTCTTTTTCGATTGGGCCCGTTATGATCTTCAGTTTGACGGCCCCGGCCATTGGTTTTGGGCTTCCGTCGAAAGCCTGGATAGTCTGTGCTGTCAGGAGGTAGTCGGCATCAGTGATGCCAAGGGCCCTAGCAGTCCTTAGAGGTAGGACGTTCACGGCTGATCCATCGTCGATAAGGGTCATCGGGAGGTACTTACCTGATAAGTGTAGTTTGTAGTGCCTATTTTACTGTGTTTTGGTCCCATTTTCCTTGTTGAATCGCTCCTTGGGAGCGGTTTATGGGCTACTTACGCTTCCTTTAGTTCGTTTCAGGTTCCCGAGACCATTTGTGAAGAGTTGGAGCAAATCCGACTCGATACATACAGTTTTTGGAGCCAACGAGGTGAAGGAACGATCACTCGATGCCTTGGATTCGACCCCGAGACCTCGGGACCCAACCCCGAGCCTCTTAGACCCGATCCTGAGTCCCGAGAATCGATGAGAAACCCATGAGAAGCAAGGAGGGATCAAAAAGAGCTTATTTGAGGCCTACAAGGCCCATCCCGGTCGGGAAGGCCTAAACCCGTCCGGGATGGGGTGTACAAAAAGAGAAGCTACTGACCTGGATCCGTCCCGGTCGGGATCAAGCATAACACCGGGCTGCGTTATCAATAACACCGGGCTGTGTTATCAATAACACCAGGCTGTGTTATTGCCCGTCCCGGTCGGGACCGATCCGTCCCGGTCGGGACCGTGGAGCTGTAGCACGCAACTCATTGTTTCATCCTCCTTCATTCTTGTACCCATATAAATACTTCCCTCTTGTATTGTTTACATATCTTACATTACATTAGACTCTCTTAAGCCTCTCTACAACATATAAACCCTAGATTTAGTGTTCATCCATTTAGATTAATCTTCCCTTAATTTTTAGTTAATCTCTTTTTAATCTAGTTTGTAACTACTCTTGTATTAAGTGGGTTCTTGAGGATTTCTCCAAGCTTGACATGCTTGGAGTTGATTTGGGTTCTTATTTATACAAGATTGCATCTTTTTCTTCCTCTTGTTGTTGGTATAACTTTCTCTACTCTTGTTCTTGCTTATTTAATCTAGTTTCAATCTTTTTTATATTGTTCTTGTTATTGTTCTTATTGCTCATAATGGATGTTTGGTTTTTCATGTTGTTTTCTCTTATTATTGTTGGTTTCTTCTTGATAATGAGTGAGTAGTCTTCTTGTGGGGTTAGTAGGGGGATTAAGGGTAGATTATGGGTGATTAGGGTTTGATTAGGGGTAAAGGTAACTCTTTTGTTGTTAGTCACATAATGGGAACTCTATGTGTTTGTTGATTTGCTTATGTGAGTAGTAGTGGCCAATGCTCCCCATACTTGTGCTCATCTTCTCATTGATTGTCTATTTTGTGGTTGTGTTGAGGTTAGTCTTAGACACGAGAGTGCGGACTAGGCTTTAGACGCGAGAGCGCGAACTTACCTCGACATCGGTCTACGTAGCGAGAGCCCGGACCGACTCTAGCAACTAGGAGACACCTATACCCTTGATCACCCAATTACCCATCTACACTTATGAACCCGACCTACCCCACTTCCTTTCATATTTGATTTATCATCCTAGTTAGTCATCATTCCTATAGTTTCATTGTTTAGTTAGTCTCTAGTTATTCCTTTCAATCTTGTTATAGCTAGTTCATTGTTAGTCCACTTCCTTCATCTCCAACCATCATAGTTTACCATTTATTATTCTCTTTGTGTTGTTTTGGTAGCATAGTCTCGTTTTAGGTGGACATAGTCTAAACTTTGCAACACCGTCTCCGTGGACACGATCCCGACTTACCCTAACTACCGTTATGTCTAGCCGGTTTATTATTGACGGTGGGGACGTGACAAATCTCCTACCATCAATTTGGCGCCGTTGCCGGGGACGGTGCATTGTTTAGACTTAGTTTACTTCTAGCTCAACTTAGTTACCCTTCTTTGTGCTCTTCTATCATCTCTTGTGCATATTTTGTAGTTTTGTCTTGTTTTCTTAGCTTTCTTTTCTTTTTGTCTTTACATTGTGCTTGTTTATTGTCGTTGCCTAGTGCCCATAAAGCACTAGGTGTTCTCATGTTTGTTCTAGTGTGTAGTGTATGCCTAGGAGGAGAGGCGATTTCCTTCTCTTCAATCCAGAGCCGTAGAGACTCTTTCGAGCCTTTCGCCAACGGACGATTGACCGGGTTAGAATCTCTCAATCAAGCGCTAGCAATATCCATCAAGAGCAAGCTCAAGGATCCGACTTTAACGAGTCACCTCGAGAGACGGCCGGAGGGACCTTCATCAATCCCTTCGGTAATTCTAGTCCTAGTTCCCCCTATACATCTTCTTCAACACCGTCTACACCATCGTCTCCATTACATCCAAATATGCCTAAGTTCTCTTCTCATTCAACCTTCACGGAAGACGTTTTGCCGGGTCCAACCACTTTACCAGAGGCATATACCTGGAATTTTGTGGCGAAAACGCAATTTATCCAATTGGTCGAGAGAAGTCAATTTAGTGGGTTACCAACCGAAGATCCTCATCAACACATTGAAACCTTTTCGGACTATTGTGATGCTATTTCTCAAACGGGAATAACTCAAGACCAAATCCGGTGGGTATTATTTCCTTTCTCTCTAATTGGCAAGGCAAAGCAATGGTTCAAGGGGTTGGACAGAGCGAGACTCGGTATTGATACTTGGAAGAAGCTAGCCTTAGCTTTTTACCAACAATTCTATCCCCCGGAGAAGACAAATCTATTGAGAGCCTCTATCACGGGATTCCAACAACGTGATGAAGAAAGCCTCTATGAATCGTGGGAAAGATTCAAAGCCTTGATCCGTTCTTGTCCACACCATGGTCTATCACAATGGTTCCTTGTGCAACAATTTTGGAACGGGTTATATGAAGACTCAAGGGCCATACTCAACATGGGATCTAATGGTAGGTTTACCGAAGTGGATGATGACCAAACTTGGTCAAGAATCGAGGAGATGGCGGTTCATAATTCACAATACTTAAGGCCTAGGAAGGCAAATCGAGGAGGTAGGCACGAGGTCGATGCTATCACTCAATTAAGCATTGACCTTGGAGCTCAATTGAAGACCCACATGGAGACCATTGACAAGAAGCTCCAAAGCCACCTCAACCAAGTCCAAGGCACTAGTTCCTCCAACCAACACTTGATTCAAGAAGTGAATGTGACGGACTAAAGTCGTATGCCTCAAATTACAGTTTATAATCACTTAAATCTAAATACTAAAACGTAGTAAAGTAGAAAGAAGGGTCGAACCCAAGGGAATCAGATTAATCTAATTATGCTAACTAAGGTGTAGATGAAATCGACCTCTAACGTAATTAAAGACCGTAGTAACCAAAGGGGGGTTTTGGATGATTTTCTAACAACTAAAATTGATAAAGATTAAAACTTAACTAAATCAAATGATGAGAAAGAACTTAGACACAAGCACGAATCCACACTCAGTAGCGATTGATCATCGTAAGACGGTTTCAATTAATAACCTTGACTACTCTATCGTGAACATGAAATTCCAATTCTCTTAAGAATAGTTAACTAAAACGAATCCCGTTCTTAATTAACCCTAACCGTAAAACAACCTAAACAATCCAGTTCTAGGTTCAATTAGACGGAAGCAATGTAGATCTGAGAATTCGATAGAGAATAAATAGCACGTACAATCCAGTCGTGCCTTAGATATTTATGTGAATCGCTTCTAAGTACTAATATCAACGTATCCCGTTCAATATTAATTCCTAGTTGTTACTAATGTAAAGTTAATCAGTAAATCCTACTCAATTAACGATACTAACGATAGAACGATGCAATTAAATACTAGTTGTACACCTAGCAATCAACAACAACATTCATAAAATTAATAGCAAAGCAATTCATAATAATCAAGGTTAACAATCAAAACATTCAAACTCACAAACGATTATCGAGTGTTTCAAAGGCTTGAATCTAAGTAGAGAAATTAGTTACACATACTTGCGATGGAAAATTAGGGTTCTTCAAAGTTCTCCCTTTTCTTCCTTGATGGATTGTAAAAACTAGATGTGAATGATATATGATTCTCTAAACTAAGGCTAAACTTAACCTTATAAAAGTTTACTAATAATAAAATAATAATAAAAATATCCTAAGGTAATAATAAAGTTTCCTAATTAAAATCCAAGTCTTAAAACGTAATAAATTAAAACAAAATAAGCCAGAATGCGTCGTGCGTTACAGGCCATCGCGCGACCCGCACAGCTCTCGCGCGATTTGCATGGTGTCTGGGCGACTCGCGTGGCGAGCTGTTACTGTTTCGTTCCATTCTTCGATTCTTATCGTTCCGGGTCTTCAAGCGGGCTTCCTGTTCCTTCGTTCTTAGCCCAAATCAACGGTCCAGTGGTTAACATCTTCAAATTAGTCTGTATTACATTCATACCAAACTGACACAAATGCAATACAAGACAACCGATTTAGCTCACAAAATACCCCAAAACCGTCGTAATAAATACGACTAAATACGGCCCATCAAATATCCCCACGCTTGAACCTTTACTCGTCCTCGAGTAAAACTCAAGGAACACAATAAACACAACCGTCACCGGTCCAAAGTACGCGGGAATAACATTACACACCGGCCCTCACTCGTCTTCCACCAAACTCCCTCATTCTGAGACTATGCACAAGTTAATCCACCATTTGAATGAAACTCAACTCCAATGTTCAAGTGAATCAACACACCTAATACCAAACTACTATCATCGACTCCAATCATCAAAACAAGGGACATTAGCAAATAAGGATAAGCTAATGTCGATATCTAACGCCCCTTATTTCTCCAATCCTAGAACGGATCGCATGTGCTACAAATGTCACCGGTAGTACAAAACATATACCACAATACTCCACAACCCACACATGCAATCAATCCTAAACGCCTCTAATAGTTCAATATACCAAACAAAATATCACCAATCGCATAGAATTTAGTGCTACGACTACACCGCACCGCGATTTTTCTCACCTTAGCCAACTAATCCTACCCTTCCGACCTTCTATGTCACCCTTCTTATGACGCCAACACCAAAAACGGAGAAAGTAGTAGTGATTTTTTTCCTAATTCTCTCATTTTGCCTAGAGCGTCCGCCCTTGCGGATTTTCACTCTAGCTTTCATTTTTTCCTCACACTACTCTCGTGGCACGCACCTCGATTTTTCTTTTTACCCGGAGCGCCCTTTCGGGTTTTCACTCCATCCTCGGCCACATTCCCCATTCTTGCCTAGGCGCCCTTTCTGGGTTTTCACCTAGCCGGGTTTATTTATTTATTTTTCAATTTTTTTCACTTTTTTTTTCGTTTTTTTTTTTTTTTAATCAAATTAAAAGACGTAAAACAAGCTAACTACTATATACAACGAGATAATTCCCCTCCCCACGCTTGAATAACACATCGTCCTCGAATGTGTGAATTAAGGACAAATAAAAGAATTGGGGAGAGAAATACCTCGGGCTCAAGAGTGAGAAGAGGAGCCGACGTCACGTGACTTAGCCTCATGTGCCGCCCTCCTAGATGATCTTGCTTGCTCACGGGCTGCAAGCTCTTCATAAAACTCGGGAGATGGTTCCGAGTAGTCATTAGGGTGCAACTTCAACTGCAACCGATTCATACACCGACCGAACTCAGCGGCCAACCTACTGTTATCAACCGATTCTTCGACTTGATCTTCTATTGATTCGCGCCAATCTCTCCAATGATCGAAATCTGACGTACCCACGGGCTCCTCCACAACCGGGGCACTAGACGTTGTAGTCGGTCTAGGGAATTCCTTATCATGTTCAAGGTAAAATGCAGCTGCGGTAGGCCCCAACGGTAATGATTGCCCATCCGGACGAGGCAAAATCATGAAATGCTGGTGGGATGTGCCGAGCGTCCAGATGAAGTAGTGTTTCGAAATCGGTCGCGACATCATAGAACAACTCTCCATGAACTTAATACTAATGGTAGTATCACCTACGACAGGAGAATCCGTCATCTGGGGTAATCCAAGATACCGAGCTAAAAGAGTAATCATACTACCCATCGGAATGTTCCCCGAGACCGCCTTCTGGTGCTTCTCACACAAATTCAAGAATATATCGAGAAAATCCGGGGTCCCCAAACATTCGGGCATCATGGCCCACAAATACATCAAATCCGCCCTAGGTAGATGTGTCGGTTCATCTTTGCAAAGAAATGTGGAGTTCAAAAGTCGGTGAACATAACGAAGGGCAGGATGAATAATATCGGCATTCTTAGCCCCCTCATAAGCATTCACAGATACTTTCCTCCAAAATTCATCCATCATGCGCGTAGTGGGGGTCAAAAATTCTGTCTCCCCTCTTGGTGCTATACCCCACGCCTCCCTCAATTCTGTGAAGTCTACATCTCGTTCTGAGTCTCCGAGATGAAAAGTGATGTGAGGGGGGTGGTCATTACGATGAACCTCTAAGGTAGACAAGAATTCAAGTGTGTAGCGCTTATATGTGTTCGCGTGCTTATCATAAAAGTTCGCTAGCCCAATACGAGTCAATAGCGTGAACACCTCATCACCAATCCCGAGCCTCTCCAATGCCGAATTATCGACAAACTTAGTCGCCATAACAACTCGATCGAATAGTTGGCGCCATACCGCTTTCTGTTTCGCACTCAAATTCTTACACCCCATATAATCCACCACGGTCGTTTTTTGTTTCTTTGGGGCCATGACTCACGTAACAAGCAAAGTTGAACTTTCTCTAGACACAGACTTGAAATCTACTAACTAGACGGACCGTGACTGACTTACTTGGAGTCAACTAACCAAGCTCACCGACCCTAAACACTTCATCCTATCTCAATCACTAAACTAAGGCTGTTTATGACTGTATATCAACCAAATATTTTCCGTTGACTACCTACTGAAATCACAACACACACAAAATACAGACCCTAAACAGATTCACAAATTGTAAGAGAAAAGAGTGAAAGGATGACAAGGGTCGGAAACTTACGAGACTGGGGAAACCCAACGGAACAGATATGAAGACAGAACACCACCCACGACTCGCCTATTACCGGAGCCCTACCCGGCGACCACTCACGGACCAAGCAACAAACCTGCGCGCGAGTCGCCTAATACCACGCGACTCGCCTGACCACTCACCGGACCACGAACAGCAACGACAAACTGACGGCGACGACCACGGCTGACACACGACCGACAACACTGACGACGCACAAATTGACGCAGAAACCGACAGGTTTGAATTGAAATTTGAATTGAGGAGGAAGGATTGGTGGTAATGGTGAAGGATTTGAATTTGATTTAGGGAAGAAGGAGATTGAAATTGATTTGGGGGAAAAGTATTTGAAATTGAAATTGATTTAGGGTTTTAGAATTAGGGGAAAATTAGAATTAAGAATAAGGAAAGATGAGGGGGAGAGAAAGAGTCGGGTAACTTGTTTCAAATTTCTGATTTTTCGATTTTTTTTTTTTATCAATAAAATAATACCTGTGAGAGGAGAGCCACGCGAGTCGCATAGGGTCCGCATGACTCGCGCGGCTGCCTGGAAATCCGTCCTCTTTTTTCTTCAGTTTTCGCTCAGATTTCGAGGGATCTCCATGCTAGTCGCCCAAGACCCATGCTAGTCGCCCAACCTCCTGGAAAATCGACGCTTTTCTCCTAATAAAACATCAAAAGTTAGTAATAAAAACTAAGTTAGAGAAAAACAACGATTAAGAAAAACAACGAAATTAATAATATGACCTATGACCCGTAAAATAAAATTTTACAATAAAATTCTACAAAACGGGTTGCCTCCCGGAAGCGCTTTTGTTTAAAGTCGTTCGCTCGACTAAGACGGGGGTCAATTTTCGTGGATAGGGTCGTAGAGGGCCATCGACTCCACTACGTTAGCTTCAAATCCTTCATAATACGGCTTAAGACATTGTCCGTTGACCTTCAAATACTTGTTTGTCTCGGGATTTCGTACTTCAACTGCACCATGAGGGTAAACATGAGTTATAATGAATGGACCAAGCCAACGGGGTTTTAACTTACCGGGAAAAAGGCGAAAACGGGATTGAAATAAAAGGACTTTTTGCCCAACTTGAAAGTCTCGCCTCAAGACCATCTTATCATGCCAAGCCTTCGTTTTCTCCTTATAAGTCGCCGCGTTCTCATATGACTCGAGACGTAGCTCCTCCAACTCTTGTAATTGTAGCTTTCGATGCATTCCCGATTCATCTAAATTCATATTGAAGCTTTTAATCGCCCAATATGCCTTATGCTCTAGCTCCACGGGAAGATGACAAGCCTTCCCAAACACCAATCGATATGGAGACATGCCGATCGGGGTTTTGTAGGCCGTTCGATATGCCCATAATGCATCGTCTAACCGTCCACTCCAATCCTTCCGATTTGGATTGACCGTCTTTTCTAAGATGGATTTAACTTCTCGATTGGACACTTCAGCTTGTCCGTTCGTCTGCGGATGGTAGGCCGTGGATACTTTATGAGTGACAAAATACTTTTTGAGCAAAACACTTATCGTTTTATTCACGAAATGAGTACCACGATCACTAATCAAGGCCTTGGGAATTCCAAATCGAACAAATATGTTAGCCTTGATAAAATCCGCCACCACCTTCGAGTCATCGGTCTTAGTGGGGATCGCTTCCACCCACTTGGACACATAATCAACCGCAAGTAAAATGTAGAGATTACCATTCGATTTTGGGAACGGTCCCATGAAATCGATCCCCCATACATCAAATATCTTACAATTAAGCATATAACTTTGAGGCATCTCATTTTTCCGGGAAATATTCCCCACTCTTTGACAATTGTCGCAAGCTTGACAAAAGACTTGGGCATCTCGAAACAATGTGGTCCAATAGAAACCGCAATCTAACACCTTCCTTGCCGTCCTCCGTGCACCAAAGTGACCTCCACACGCTTGAGAGTGACAAAACGTGAGAATTGAAGTCATCTCATTCTCCGGAACACATCTTCTAATAACACCATCGGAGCAATGTTTCCATAGATACGGCTCATCCCACACATAGTACTTCGCATCACTACGAAGCTTGTCTTTTTGAGATTTTGAGAAAACCGAAGGAAATTTAGATGAGCAAAGAAAGTTTACCAAATTCGCATACCAAGGTTGAACCGAGTTAAGCGCAAATAAACTTTCATCGGGGAACACACCCTTGACCGACTCTCTATCATGTGTCCTAGAATCAACATCAATCAATCGACTCAAATGGTCGGTAACCATGTTCTCAGCTCCCTTTTTGTCTTTCACCTCAAGATCGAACTCGCTAAGTAAAAGGATCCACCGGATCAATCTTGGCTTAGCTTCTTTCTTAGACATCAAATAGCGCAATGCCGCAATGACATCAAATAAGTAGGATCGAAATTTCTCCAACGCATACACGACCGCTAGGAGCTCCTTTTCGGTGGTGGTGTAGTTCTTTTGGGCTTCATTAAGGGTCATGGAGGCATAATGAATGACATGAGCTATCTTTCCAACTCTTTGACCCAACACCGCTCCTAATGCATAATCACTCGCATCGCACATGATCTCGAAGGGGAGAGACCAATCCGGAGCTTGAATAATTGGAGCCGACATAAGCCTACGTTTCAACTCATCAAAAGCCTCCTTGCAAGCTTTATCAAATACAAAATCTATCTCCTTTTGGAGCAATTTGCACAACGGTGTGGCTATCTTGGAAAAGTCTTTAATAAATCTTCTATAAAAACCTGCATGACCAAGAAAAGACCGCACTTCCCGAACATTAGTAGGGTAAGGTAGAGAAGAAATGGTATCAATTTTTGCTTTGTCTACCTCTATACCCTTTGATGAGACCACATGTCCAAGAACTATACCTTGCTCCACCATAAAGTGACACTTTTCTGAATTCAAGACAAGGTTAGTTTCAATGCAACGCTTAAGCACAAGAGATAGATGATGTAAACAAGAATCAAAAGAGTCACCATGCACCGTAAAGTCATCCATGAACACTTCAATGAAACGTTCAACATACTCCGAGAATATACTTATCATACATCGTTGAAATGTCGCAGGTGCATTACAAAGACCAAAAGGCATGCGTCTATATGCAAACGTGCCAAAAGGACAACTGAATGTGGTTTTCTCTTGATCCTCGGGGGCAATGGCTATTTGGAAATAGCCCGAATACCCATCTAAAAAGCAATAGTAGGCTTTCCCCTCTAGTCTTTCTAGCATTTGGTCAATGAAGGGGAGGGGGAAGTGGTCTTTCCTAGTTACCGCATTCAATCTACGGTAATCGATGCATACCCTCCACCCGTTTTGAATCCTAGTGGGGACAAGCTCACCATCTTTGTTCTCTACTACGGTCACCCCCGACTTTTTAGGGACTACTTGAGTAGGACTCACCCATTTACTATCAGAAATAGGAAAAATCATACCGACTTGTAGTAGCTTGAGAACCTCTTTCTTCACTACCTCCATCATAGGAGGATTTAATCGACGTTGTGGTTGCCTTACCGGTTTAGCGTCATCTTCGAGTAAATCCGGTGCATACAAGTACTTGGACTAATACCTTTGATGTCGGCAATTGTCTATCCAATAGCTTGCTTGTTCTCCACAAGAACGTCCTTCAACTTCCTCTCTTGTTCCGTGGTGAGCTTACTAGAGATGATAACTGGTAGTGTTTCTCCCTCACCAAGGAACACATACTTCAAGTGCTCCGGTAGAGCTTTGAGCTCCACCACAGGTGCCTGCACAATAGAAGGCAACAATTTCTCCCTAGGAACAATTAGTGGTAATGGGTTCTGAAAATTAGATATTGGTCTCCTCGAATCATGCAATTCCGCCACAACTTCCTGCAAATTAGCAGAAAAAGCATATTCTACGTCCTCATTACTCAAACTGTTCTCCAAAGCAACCTGCAACTCATCAGAACGATTCAGGTCAAAGAATTCATGTGCTAATGGATCAACTATATCAATAAAATTGACAGAATGATGATCTACGGGGTATTTCATGGCATCATAGATGTTGAAAGTTACTAATTGGCCATTGGACTCCATAGTCATAGATCCATTAGAGACATCAATCTTCGTGCTTGTCGTTTTCAGGAACGGCCTTCCTAGCAAAATCGGAGCCACATGGTGATCATGTTCCATGTCTAGCACATAAAAATCAGCAGGAAAGATTAGATTGTCAACTAAAACAAGCACATCCTCGATAATACCTTTCGGGTAGACATTCGATCTATTCGCCAACTGAATCACAACACTAGTATTACTCAAAGGACCAAGTTGCATAGATTTATAAACAGAATAAGGCATCACATTTATAGAAGCTCCTAAATCTAGCATGGCGTTATCAAATCTAGTGTTACCAATGGTGCAAGGAATTGTGAACATACCCGGATCACTACATTTAGATGGTAGTTTTCGTTGAAAAATGGCGGATACATGTTCACTTACCTTAACTTTCTTCACCCCTTTAAGCTTGTTATTCCTTTTAATAGTGCACAATTCTTTTAAAATTTTTGCATATTTAGGAATACTTTTCAAAAGATTAAGAAGGGGAATATTTACCTCGCACTTTTCAAATACCTCATAAATGTCTTTATCGTGCTCAAAGTGACGAGTTCTCTTTAGTGCATCGGGGAAGGGTACCTCCGATTCCAAAACCGGTGTAGTAGTAATGAGCTCCTTTGCTTTGATAATAGGGGTTTGCTCCTCCTTCTCGATCACTATCTCTTCATCTTCCTCTCTTATGACCGGTTGCTTTGCTACCTTCTTCACCTTCTCGACCTCCTCTAATTGCCTTCCGTTCCTCAATGAAACGGCACTCACATTCTTAGAAGGCACCACCGTTTGAGACGGGAGTCCCGTAGAATCTCGAGCTTCCAAAAGACTAATAGAGGTCGCCATTTGTCCCAATTGAGTTTCCATGTTTTGGATACTAGCTTTGTTCTCCGTTTGATGTTGAAGAACCGTAGCTTGAAGATTGGACATTTGGGTGGTTACCGTAGCTTGACTAGCAACCAAAGCGCGGATCATGTCCTCGGTGGATATTTGTCCACTAGGTGGGGGTGGAGTAGGAACCGTGTTAGGAGCTTGTTGTTTAGCAAAGAATTGTTGCTTCGCTTGACCGATTTGATTTCCTTGATTAAATTGTTGGTCCCCTTGACGAGTTCTCCACCTCATGTTGGGATGATCTCTCCATCCCGGATTAAAGGTATTGGAAAAGGGGTCCCATTTCTTCTTCTCTCCGGTTTCCCATACTCTATTCACCTCCTCTTGATTCTCTTCATACATGTGAGGACAATGCTCACTCGGATGTCCTTCGGTAGAACAAATACCGCACATCATAACATGATTTGTTTTTCCCGACATCATATTCTGTACAAGAGCCATGAAGCTATCGACTTTATGTTCAAGGCTCGAGGATGATGAATTACCTAAGGCATGCACTCCCCGTTTATATCTTCGGGAAAAATCTCGAGAGCTTTCAGCTAGCTCCTGAATCACCTCTATAGCGGCATCTGGACTCTTGTTCACGATCGATCCCCCACACGCCGCATTCACAGTGCGAGCATCCTCCACACAAAGACCTCCACAAAAATACATCACAAGGTCTTGAGGATTGTAGCCATGATATGAACATGTAGCACACAGCTTCTTAAAGCGTTCCCAATACTCGTACATAGTCTCACCATCTCGTTGCTCCGCATTACTAATCTGCTTCTTCAATTGGGAGGCTCGAGACGCCGGAAAGTACTTCTCAAGGAACGCCTTCTTCATCTTCACCCATGTATCAATACTTGCCGGTGGCAAGTAATATAGCCAATCTCTCGCAGAATCCTTCAACGAAAAGGGAAAGGCCCTTAGCTTCAGCTGCTCATCAGTGACATACGCCGGTTTCATACTTAAGCATTCAATATGAAAATCCGACAAGTGCTTGTTAGGGTCCTCATCGCTTAAGCCACGGAATGTGGGTAGTTGATGGATCAAACCCGACTTCAATTCGAAAGTTGCATTCGCACCCAATGGTGGGTACGTAATGCACAAAGGTTGTTGTGCGAGATCGGGTGCCGTCAGCTGCTTAATTGTGTTGGCCATGTTATTCGACTCGTCTTCGGATTCGGAAGAAACTTCAGTATTCACGGGATTAATATGAATATCGTCGAAAAACTCTAGATCTTCGAATTCCTGTGTTCCGATCACTATTGCTCCCTCTCCGATTCTCCGTGACCTGTGAAAGGTGCGTTCAATCTCTGAGTCGAATGCCTCGAGGTTCAAGTTAGAAGAACGAGTATTATACATAAACTACACAAAATAAAATAAAATACAATAAAATTAGCTATAATAAAAAGAAAACTAAAAACTACACTAGAAGACACAAAAATAATTAATACCGATTCCCCGGCAACGGCGCCAAAATTTGATGGGCTAAAGTCGTATGCCTCAAATTACAATTTATAATCACTTAAATCTAAATACTAAAACGTAGTAAAGTAGAAATAAGGGTCGAACCCAAGGGAATCAAATTAATCTAATTATGCTAACTAAGGTGTAGATGAAATCGACCTCTAACGTAATTAAAGACCGTAGTAACCAAAGGGGGGTTTTGGATGATTTTCTAACAACTAAAATTGATAAAGATTAAAACTTAACTAAATCAAATGATGAGAAAGAACTTAGACACAAGCACGAATCCACACTCAGTAGCGATTGATCATCGTAAGACGGTTTCAATTAATAACCTTGACTACTCAATCGTGAACATGAAATTCCAATTCTCTTAAGAATAGTTAACTAAAACGAATCCCGTTCTTAATTAACCCTAACCGTAAAACAACCTAAACAATCCAGTTCTAGGTTCAATTAGACGGAAGCAATATAGATCTGAGAATTCGATAGAGAATAAATAACACGTACAATCCAGTCGTTCCTTAGATATTTATGTGAATCTCTTCTAAGTACTAATATCAACGTATCCCATTCAATATTAATTCCTAGTTGTTACTAATGTAAAGTTAATCAGTAAATCCTACTCAATTAACGATACTAACGATAGAACGATGCAGTTAAATACTAGTTGTACACCTAGCAATCAACAACAACATTCATAAAATTAATAGCAAAGCAATTCATAATAATCAAGGTTAACAATCAAAACATTCAAACTCACAAACGATTAACGAGTGTTTCAAAGGCTTGAATCTAAGTAGAGAAATTAGTTACACATACTTGCGATGGAAAATTAGGGTTCTTCAAAGTTCTCCCTTTTCTTCCTTGATGGATTGTAAAAACTAGATGTGAATGATATATGATTCTCTAAACTAAGGCTAAACTTAACCTAATAAAAGTTTACTAATAATAAAATAATAATAAAAATATCCTAAGGTAATAATAAAGCTTCCTAATTAAAATCCAAGTCTTAAAACGTAATAAATTAAAACAAAATAAGCCGGAATGCGTCGTGCGTTACAGGCCATCGCGCGACCTGTACAGCTCTCGCGCGACTCGCATGGTGTCTGGGCGACTCGCGTGGCGAGCTGTTACTGTTTCGTTCCATTCTTCGATTCTTATCGTTCCGGGTCTTCAAGCGGGCTTCCTTTTCCTTCGTTCTTAGCCCAAATCAACGGTCCAGTGGTTAACATCTTCAAATTAGCCTGTATTACATTCATACCAAACTGACACAAATGCAATACAAGACAACCGATTTAGCTCACAAAATACCCCAAAACCGTCATAACAAATACGACTAAATACGGCCCATCAGAATGCTTTGGGATTTGCACCTCCCTTGCCTTATTATGGGATGTGTGATACTTGTGGAATCGTTGGTCATAATCCTATGCATTATCGAGGAAGTGTTGAGCAAGTGAACGCCTTTCAAGCGTTCAAGCAAGGTGCCTCCTATTCTAATCAATACCAAGCTTCCAATCAAGTCCCTCAACAACAAGCTATGCAACCTCGTCCCTATGTTCCACCTCCCTTAAGGGACAACAATCAAGGTTATGTGGGTAATCCAAGACCCTTCAACAACTTCAAGCAAAATAACTAAGGTACCTTCCACAACAACAATCAAGGGTTCCAACAAGGGAACTTCAATCAGGGTGGTTTCCAAGGAAACCAAAGCTTCCAAGGACAACAAAACCACAACCAAGGGTTTCAAAATCACAATCAAGGCCTTAATCAAGGCAATTCTCATGGGTTCCAAGGGAACCGTCAACAACAAGCAACTCAAGGTCAACAACAACAAAGCAAGCCAAGGAGCGGATCTCCTACTTATGACTATGGCATTCCTCTAGCCATCACCAATACTCCGCATAATCCACAATCTCCACCTCGAGATTTCAACATTCAAAAGACTATGATGGATGTGCAAAAGAGTAATCAAGAGTTGCATAAAAATCAAATGGAGATGTCAAGAAACCAACAAGAGTTCTTTGCTTATATTCAAGGGGAAAACATGGCAAGAGAGGCCCGTACGAAGATGCTTGAGACCCAATTATCTCAACTTGCTTCGGGGAGCTCCTCAAGACAAAAGGGGCAACTACCTCCTCAAGGTGAAACACCAAAATTTGAGCATGTAAATGCTATTACCACGAGGAGAGGTACATCTTATGACTCCCCTTCATTCCCTAGTGAGCAAGAGCCAATGCAAGAACCAACAAAGAAAGTTGCATCTCCAATTCAAGAAAGCTCAAGCTTTGATAATCCAATGGAGGAGCAAGTCCTATGGGAGATCTTAAAACCCATTGAAGACAAGCTCCCCCCACTTCAAGCAAAAGAAAAGGGTAAAGGGAAAGTGTCATGTGAGAAGTCCACCCCTATTGAGCAAAACAAGATTCAAATCAAGTTGCCTTTCCCAACAAGGCAAATGAAGACTAAGGTGGATGTCCAATTCGACAAGTTCCTAAACATTGTGAAGCAATTGGATGTGAGTGTCCCGTTCACCGAGTTACTTACCCAAATCCCGGCATATGGAAGATTCATGCGAGAAATCCTAGCTAGGAAGAGATCCATCGACAAGGAAGAGTCAATAGCGTTCACGAGGGTGGTGAGCAAGCTTATTCAAGGTTCCACACTTCCAAAGTTGAAGGATTCAGGTAGTTTCTCGATCCCATGCACCATAGGCAATTAGAAGATCGAGAGAGCATTATGTGACTTGGGTGCGAGTGTGAGCATCATTCCTTATTCCATTTGTGAGCGATTAGGGATGAAGGAGCTGAAATGTACGTCCATTACACTCCAAATAGCCGATAAATCTCTTAACCGACCATTGGGGATGTTAGAGGACGTACCGGTACGAATCGGGAAGTTCTTCATTCCGGTCGACTTCATCGTGCTCGATATGCCGGAAGATGCCAACACTCCCATTATCCTTGGGCGCCCATTTCTACACACCGCCGGTGCCATGATCGATGTGAAGAACGGTAGGATCACCTTCGAGTTAGGCGAAGAAAAGCTAGTGTTTGACCTCCAAGGTAACACTTCGCCTACTAATGATGAGTCTTGCAATATGATCCACGCCACGAGAGACATCGATCTAGAGGAAGAGTCGGGACAAAGCTTGAAGAATTACTCTTACGAACTTGAGGATGAGGAATCCGAGATTGAGGAAGATGAGTGCCCATATCATGGGTTTGATGACAAGTTGAAAGGCAAGAAGCAAGATGAGCCTCCCTTGGGGCCGAATGAGGACAAATGGACGTTTGGGTATATCCCGAAGGATCAAAAGTACAAGTTCAAGCCATTGAACTTAGAAGATCGGGATGCCCCGGGAACGTCGAGACAAGGTTATGAAGAACCTTGGTATGTGGATGCTTATATTACTAGCTTGATTGAAGACTTTGCTAGGGCCTTCGACTTGTTCCTTCGTGCCCTCGATGGAGATGGAATAGGTCATAGATTTGTTGAAAAAGATTGAAGAATGCACCACCCTTGGTTTGACGGAGTTCCACAAGAACCGTCCCTTTTGTATACATCTCTTTCTCTTGTAGTTCTTTTTAGTTTTGTGAAATTTCTTGTTATTTGGATTGTAATGAGCGTTGTGAGGGAGAGAATTTGATGTTGTATTTGAGTTTATTGTGATAGGTGAAGTGAAGATGACTCCTAGAGAGGACTGGTTATCGATAGAGCTTGGATCGTGAGCAAGGGAACGGGTTTTTGAAGCTTTGAATAGCTTTTTGGGGTTTTGGAGGCCACGAAGAGAGCATCCCGACCGGGAAGGAGTCATCCCGATCGGGAAGGATGAGGCATCCCGACCGGGAAGGAGCCATCCCGATCGGGATGAGGGTGCCATATTTTGAGTTTACTGGAGTGCCATCCCGACCGGGAAGGAGGCTTCCCGACCGGGACGGGTGTGTCATCCCGACCGGGACCATCCATCCCGACCGGGATGGTCCCCTGCTCCACTTTATGCCTCTTCTTCGACATTTGAGCCACCCAACCATTGTATACCCCCTCCCAACCTCCCTACCTATCCTTGCCCATATCATATGACCCTCGCACTTCATTTGCATACCTCACTTCATTTCCTATTCACTTTACACCAAGCCTCACATCAAATCTCACCTCCTCGCACCATTGCAAGCTTACTACCTCAACCATGCGATACTTTCAAGCTTGAAGAAGGATGACGATGATGACGACAAGCAAAGTGCAATTATTGATCATTGAGACGATGGAGAGAGTGAGTTGCTAACCGATGGGTACGGCAACTATCCTTTCTTTTCCGTCTATTATGCATGTTTTCCCTTGTTTACCCCCTTCCCCTTTTACATTTTGTGTCATGGTGGCCTTCGAGGCCTTGGTAGTTGTTGCTCCCGACTCTCGATGACGTGACTACATCGAGAGTCCTTTTCAAAATCCAAATTTTACAAGGTTTTCACCCTTTTTTTTAGGATTTAGTCGGATTTAGGCGGAATCCGGGCTAGGTGACTTGATTACACCTAGCCCTCCCCTCCCATTTGCTTTTATTTCCTTCTTTTTATTTTTTCCCCCATCCATATCTTTTCTTGTCTCGGCCCATGGTGACTTGATTACACCCCGGCCGGACACATTCTACCCTTTTCTCCATTTTATTTTTGATTTTTTAGCTTTATTTTCGTAGTTTCTTTTCTTTCCTTTTGTCTCTTCGCACACTACGATCGAGCATGAGGACATCGCTCGGTTTAAGTGTGGGGGAGCGATATTCTATCATAGTTAGTTTTATTTTCGTAGTTTTTCGAAAAATCTTTAAAAACCCTAAAAATTTGAAAAATCTTCACAAAAATCAAAAAGATTTTCTTTTATGTGTTTACTTTTGTGTCATTGTATCGTATATTTGTTTTGTATGTGTGTTTTGCCTCCCTTTTTCCTTATAGGTTGCTTAAATCACCAATAGCTTTGGAGAGCTTTCAAGACTTTCGGTAACATCTTTATCCCTTTTTCTTCTTTATCTCTTGCGGAGTTTGGAGGAGATTGTGATGTTGTGTGCTCGGGTGGAGCTTTGTAAAGTTGTGGTTGATTTGGTGGCTTGTTTGGAAGATCGGGGTGGTGTTTGTGTTGTTTACGTGTTCGTTTTGTTTTGTTTTGTTGCTTTTGCTTTTGCTTCTTTTTCTTTCGTTCTTTGTTGAGTCTTTGTTTTGTGTTGTGTAGTTGCGTCTTCTGTGTAAATCGGTTTTCGAAAACCCGGTTTAGAGGCTAGTGTGCGAGTGTTTACTTTCCCTTTCTAGTGATGTAAATCGAGTCTTGGACTTTAGTCTAGTAGAATGACCCTAAATCAATGATTTCGTTGGTCCTTTACCTTGAGTCCACCTAGGTTACAAGGGATTTACTGCGGGATTTACATTTGGACCATTATGACCACCCACGGTGTGAAAAGGCCTTGGTTGTCGAGTCCCGTCTCTTAGGTGACCATGTTTGAAATTGTTTGATTAGTCCAAGTTTTCCACCTTTTTGTGGGTTTGAAGGGAAGGACGCTCCCCGACTCTCCCATTTCCCTAACTCCTACACATATTCACACAATAAATTGCAAATTGTTGAAATGTCTTTCTTAGTTGCAAAAGAAATGCCCACAACTCAAATCTAGCCAAAAAGGGCAAAGAAAAGAAAGAAAATGAAAGAAAGAAAAGATTGAAGAAAAAGAAAAGGCACAAAAAGCCAAAAAGAAAATAGAAAAGAAGAAAAAGAAATGGCATGGCAACAAACAAGGCAAAAATGCAAAAAGAAAAGAAAAATGCCAAAAGAAAACCCGTCTCACAAAAAAATAATCCTCTCATCTCAAAATAAGCCTTTTACCGACTATTACCGTGAAGAGCCAACCAAAAGACCGAGTCCCTAGGAAGGATGATAGCGGTAATGGTCGGTCTTCCCTCACTTTGCAATATTTTCCACCTTTTTACTTGTACTAGTTGGGCGGTTTCGGGCATGGGACGACTTTATTGGCTCATCGCTAAAGGGGGCGGGGTCTCACTTACCTACAGTGCCGACTAACACCGTGGTTCATCCCTTTTCCATTCCGCCGATCGTCCCGTAGTACGTTCTTAGAAGGTTAGAAGGAACCTAGGTAAATTACCAACGTTTTTGTTGCTTTATCGTCATACTATTAGGGTTTAGTTCATCTTGGTTTGTATTACTAGCTTGGGAACGTTGTCACTTGCCTTGAGTCCTAAACCGGTGTTTCATTCACCGCTTTTTAGAGGGAAGCGGTATTTATTTCTCTTTGGGTGCAACCATTTACTTGTTTGTTTGTGTATTTGTTGTTTATGTGTTGTTGTGTCCGGTTTTATCCACAGTTTTGTCGCAAGACCTTACTTGCCTTGCGGAGTGCACTTTTCCTCTAAGTGTAATCGCGTGAGTTGAAAGGGCGTAGGATGCGCTAATACCCACTCGACTAGTTTAGTAGTTAGTTTGTGCTTACTCGAGGGCGAGTAAGGGTTAAGTGTGGGGGAGTTGATAAGTGTAGTTTGTAGTGCCTATTTTACTGTGTTTTGGTCCCATTTTCCTTGTGGAACCGCTCCTTGGGAGCGGTTTATGGGCTACTTATGCTTCCTTTAGTTCGTTTCAGGTTCCCGAGACCATTTGTGAAGAGTTGGAGCAAATCCGACTCGATACATACACTTTTTGGAGCTAACGAGGTGAAGGAACGATCACTCGTTGCCTTGGATTCGACCCCGAGACCTCGGGACCCAACCCCGAGCCTCTTAGACCCGATCCCGAGAATCGATGAGAAACCCATGAGAAGCAAGGAGGGACTAAAAAGAGCTTATTTGAGGCCTACAAGGCCCATCCCGGTCGGGAAGGCCTAAACCCGTCCGGGATGGGGTGCACAAAAAGAGAAGCTACTGACATGGGCCCGTCCCGGTCGGGACCTGCCCGTCCCGGTCGGGATCAAGCATAACACCGGGCTTTGTTATCAATAACACCAGACTGTGTTATTGCCCGTCCCGGTCGGGACCGTGGAGCTGTAGCACGCAACTCATTGTTTCATCCTCCTTCATTCTTGTACCCATATAAATACTTCCCTCTTGTATTGTTTACATATCTTACATTACATTAGACTCTCCTAAGCCTCTCTACAACATATAAACCCTAGATTTAGTGTTCATCCATTTAGATTAATCTTCCCTTAATCTTTAGTTAATCTCTTTTTAATCTAGTTTGTAACTAGTCTTGTATTAAGTGGGTTCTTAACTATTATCTTAAAGACATTTCCTGAAAAAAAAACCCTAGATCCATGCTAAGGAAAACCCTAATAGGCGACAAGCTGGCGATCATGACTCGAAAGGCCAAGACCAAGGCACGGAAACCTATCGTGTCCCGCAAACAACCGCGACAAGAGATTGAGACGGATGATGGCAATAGTTCAGAAGGCGACACTATCGTTGAGAATACCCCCATGAAAAGAATTTTGAATATGCCTATTCTGAATATGGAGGATGATGTAGTGAATGAACTAGATGAAGAAATTCCTTTGCTTGAGGAAGGAGAAATTCGCCAGTCCCTTGAACAATCCAATTGGATGATACAAGGCCCTAAGAACAAGATTATTGTAGAAGAAGCAGAAGAGGAGTTAATTCAAATTTCAAAAGAATAGGTGGACGATGAACTCTCATATTGGAAGCAGTCGGTATACTGTTTCATAATGGGGGCAAATCCACCGTGGACGGTGATTGAAGGATTCATTAGGAGGATATGGAAGAACTATGATGTTGACAAAATATCTTTTATGTCAGATGGAATCTTCATCGTTCGATTCAAGTCCATGGAGAAGAAAGAAGCCATTCTTAACTTAGGTCACACTATGTTCGATAATAAGCCCCTAATAGTAAAAGATTGGAACCCAGGAGAGGAGATAACTAAGAAGAGTGTGCAAGCTGTACCTGTGTGGGTACAACTACTCGATCTCCCACTGAAATTTTGGGGGAAAGCGCTGCCGCGGTTGACCGGACTCTTGGGTAAATTTATAAAACTAGATGGGGCGACAGCTGATAAGACAAGGTTGGGGTATGTGAGAGCCATGATATAAGTACCTTTGGGACAGAAACTGAAGGAGAAGATAAAGTTTAAAGATGAAGTCGGAAATACAATTGAAATCACAGTATTCTATGAGTGGAAACCTGTGCAATGTTCCAAATGTAAGTTGTATGGGCATGAACACAATCAATGCCGGAAGGAGATTAAGATACATGAGATTAAGAAACCGGAAAATCAAGTCTCTAAGAAAGGCATAGGGCAGAAACAAGTACCTATGTCGAAGAAAGAGGCAATTCCTAATTCTGAGCCACAACATCGGCAACATAATGTGGAGAAGCGGGGAAGATGACCAAGTGCAATGGCTAGTAAAGACACATCTTACGCACAAATAGTAATTGGAGGAACACCTGAGAAAGAGCGAATTGTTGGGAAAGACCGTGCTGTTAATGAAGATATTGATGATTAAGTCCCTTAATATAGGTTTTTGGAATGTACGGGGCATGAACAATATTAATAAGCAACGTACTATTAGCGATTTTTTAGAAAAACAAGATGTAGCTGTCTTTGGTTTGCTAGAAACAAAAATAAAAAAAATACTAGTTTGAATAATGTCGCTTCGTGTCTTATAGACAAGTGGGCGATCACTACAAATAATTATTGTGCCGATGGGGGCCGTATTTAGATTCTTTGGAAACCATATAGGGTGGAGGTTAATGTATTGGATTCTAGTTCACAAGCGATTCATTTACTTATCAAAGAAGCAGTTAGTGAGTTTCATTGTACCCTGGTGTATGCTCACAACTCGGTTGAAGAGAGAGAGAGGCTTTGGGAACAATTGAAAAGATATGCCGGCCATATACATGGAGCGTGGGTGGTAGGAGGAGATTTTAACACAGTGTTAAGTGCGGATGAGAGGTTAGGGGGGAATTGCACTCAACTTGAAATGGTCCCTTTTCGAGATTGTGTGGCACAATGCAACTTGGATGACAGTCCGTCAGCAGGTGCATGGTTTACTTGGAACAACAAAATATGTCCCGAGGATAGGGTCTATAGCAGGTTGGATTGATGTCTAATTAACAAGGAGTGGTCAGATGCGTTTCCTGAAGGGTTTGCTCACTTTCTCCCAGAAGGTACGTTTGACCATTGCCCATGTGTTATCAAGTTAGACAAGAGGCAGCCTCAGAAAGCAAGGTCGTTCAAGTATATGAATATGTGGGGTATGTGTCCATAATTTTTGGACACGGTTAGGAAAAACTGGGCAAATGGTGTTGAAGGCACCCTTATGTTTCGACTTGTCTCAAAGCTTAAACGTCTGAAGAAGGAGCTCAAGCGGTTGAATTCTGATAGTGTTGGAGATATTGTGAATCGGTGTCACCAGGCGGAACTGTCTCTAGGACAAATCCAACTTGATATTCAGGCAAATCCGGATAATCAAATACTGCAGGAGCGAGAATGACATGCTAATAGAGAACTTAAATGGCTTCAAGAGGCTTGTTGGTCGTACCTGCAACAAAAGGCAAAGGTTGATTGGCTCAAAGAAGGAGATATGAATAAGACATATTTTCATTCTGTCCTGAGAAGGCGTTATTCGCAGAATAGGGTGGTGATAATTAAAGATGCACAGGGGACAGAGAGGACTGAACCGGATGATGTGCAGGCTGCTTTTTTAGATTATTACATGAAGTTACTGGGGAGTTCTGATGCAGTGGAGCCAGTTCAAATGGGCATGGTGAAGCAAGGGAAAGTGTGTAATTCTGAGCATTGGGATATTCTCATGGCGCCTATTTCAGATAAGGAGATTAAGGATGCTTTATTGAGTATTCCGAAGGACAAAGCCCCTGGCCCGGATGGTTATTCTAGTCAGTTTTTCAAAGACTCGTGGGATATTGTGGGAGAGGAAGTAGTGTCGGCTGTTAAAGATTTTTTCATGTCCGGGAAATTACTGAAGCAGATTAATGCTACTACTTTGTCCCTTATTCCCAAAGTTAATAAGCCTGAAAGTGTATTGCAATTTCGACCCATAGCATGCTGCAACGTGGTTTATAAATGTATCTCGAAAGTGTTGAGTAAGCGGCTTGGGTTGGTGTTGCCGGCCATTATTAGCCCACATCAGGGTGGTTTCATCGCAGGACAGAATATTATTGAGAATGTGCTTATTTGTCAAGATTTGATGCACCTGTATAACAGGAAAGCTACGTCCCCTAGGTGCTTGCTTAAGATTAACCTTCATAAAGCATATGATAGTGTTGAATGGGATTTTTTGGATCAGATGTTGGAGGCGCTTAATTTTCCGAGGATGTTTAGAGGTTGGATTATGGAGTGTGTTACATCGGTGAGTTTTTCTTTGATTCTGAATGGGGAGTCGTTTGGCTTTTTTAAGGGCAAAAGAGGACTCCGACAAGGGGATCCTATTTCTCCTCTTCTATTTACTATCTGTATGGAATATCTTTCCCATACGCTCCAGTTTGCAACGGAAAATTCCAAGTTCAAATTCCATCCTAAGTGTGCTTCTTTGAAGTTGAGTCATCTAATGTTTGCGGATGATTTACTTCTTTTCAGTAAAGGTGATGAGGGTTCTATTAGCATCCTGATGAGGGCATTTGCAACGTTTACGAAAACGACTGGCCTGACTATGAGCATTGGTAAGTCTCAATTCTTTTCGGCTGGATTGACTAGTGCTCAGAAGGCGGAAGCTTTGAGGATTACAGGGTGTTCTATTGGGAAGCTTCCATTTAGATATTTAGGAATTCCAATCCAAACCACTAAGCTGTCCAAACAAGATTGTGCTAAATTGATTGAGAAAGTTACGAGTCGGATTTTGAGTCTAGGGCTCAAAAGCTTTCTTATGCGGGACGACTAACCCTAGTTCAGACTGTGCTTTCATAAATGCACACCTACTGGGCAATGATCTTTATCATTCCTAAATGTGTTTTGGCTAGGACAGATGCTTTATGTCGGAATTTCTTGTGGGATGGGAAGAATACGTTTCAGCGTAGTCCCCTTGTTGCTTGGGAAAAGGCGTGTTACCCGAAGTCTGAAGGGGGGCTGGGTCTTAGGCAGTTGGTCCATTGGAATGAGACAGCTATTTTTAAGCTGGCAGCCTGGGTTTTTGAGCAAAAGAATAGGTTATGGGTAATTTGGATTCACCACTTTTACTTAAAGGGACAAGAGTGGAATGAATATCAACCTGGAGCGAATGTAACTTGGGGGTGGAAGAGGATTTGTAGGCTGAAGGAGACGTACAAAGGGAGGTTTGCAGGTGGGCAGTGGGATACAAGGAGTATTCTATAGCAGCGGGTTATAAATTGATGAGGAATAAACTGGCAGAAGTTAATTGGGCGAAGTTGGTTTGGACTTCCTGGGGAGTGCCAAAACACCAGTTCATAGCCTGGCTAGGTTGTCGTGAAGCGTTAAACACTAGGGCGATATTGTACAGGCATTGTGTTTGTGACACGGATAGATGTTGTCTTTGTGAAGATGCATCTGAGACGACAGGTCATCTTTTCCTTTTGTGTCCTTTCAGTAACAGATTGCTGAAGATGATTGTGTGCTGGCTGGGTCAGATTCAAGGGAATGAGCTGTTGAACTTGCAGATTACAAGGACGGTGTTGCAAAAGAATGTGTGTTGTGCAGCGATAATAGTGACTTTATACAACATTTGGGTTCAACGTAATAAAGCGCGAATAGAATGCAGTATAATTACACCGATTAATGTGTTTAAGAGCATTAAACGTGAATTATGTACTCGATTAGATTGGTTGATCAAGGACCCTCCTTCTCATTTGGAGATGACATGGATCCAACGGCTTCGAATTATGTAGATTGTACGAGGAGATTCTTTTATATATAATATTTCTTACATTTTACCAAAAAAAAAAAAAAAGTGGGTTCTTGAGGATTTCTCCAAGCTTGACATGCTTGGAGTTGATTTGGGTTCTTATTTATACAAGATTGCATCTTTTTCTTCCTCTTGTTGCTGGTATAACTTTCTCTACTCTTGTTCTTGCTTATTTAATCTAGTTTCAATCTTTTTTATATTGTTCTTGTTATTGTTCTTATTGCTCATAATGGATGTTTGGTTTTTCATGTTGTTTTCTCTTATTATTGTTGGTTTCTTCTTGATAATGAGTGAGTAGTCTTCTTGTGGGGTTATTAGGGGGATTAAGGGTAGATTATGGGTGATTAGGGTTTGATTAGGGGTAAAGGTAACTCTTTTGTTGTTAGTCACATAATGGGCACTCTATGTGTTTGTTGATTTGCTTATGTGAGTAGTAGTGGCCAATGCTCCCCATACTTGTGCTCATCTTCTCATTGATTGTATATTTTGTGGTTGTGTTGAGGTTAGTCTTAGACACGAGAGTGCGGACTAGGGTTTAGACGCGAGAGCGCGAACTTACCTCGACATCGGTCTACGTAGCGAGAGCCCGGACCGACTCTAGCAGCTAGGAGACACCTATACCCTTGATCACCCAATTACCCATCTACACTAATGAACACGACCTACCCCACTTCCTTTCATATTTGATTTATCATCCTAGTTAGTCATCATTCCTATAGTTTCATTGTTTAGTTAGTCTCTAGTTATTCCTTTTAATCTTGTTATACCTAGTTCATTGTTAGTCCACTTGCTTCATCTCCAACCATCATAGTTTACCATTTATACTTCTCTTTGTGTTGTTTTGGTAGCATAGTCTCGTTTTAGGTGGACATAGTCTAAACTTTGCAACACCGTCTCCGTGGACACGATCCCGACTTACCCTAACTACCGTTAGGTCTAGCCGGTTTATTATTGACGGTGGGGACGTGACAAATCTCCTACCATCATTACCCTTGCAGATGACTGTGATATACAGGGCCAGGTGATGGTTGGGCCCAAACGATGGCAGATCGGCTTCAGAGAAGGTTATGAGTGGGCCTTCGTTCTTGGACTTGCCCTTGAGGTAGGGCATGATAGTAGCTACCATTTCAGCAGGGGTAGCTTGCGAATCGACCTTGATTTCATCGAGAGCCTTAGTCAGTGCTTCCCGATGTGCCTGTGAGCTAACCAGTAACTGCCATATAGTCAGATCAGCTCGAACCCTCTTCAGTTGTTGGACTAAAGTCGTGTCATTACTTGGCTCTTCGAGGGTAGATCCCGTCCTGGCAGGTTCAGTGACGGGTGTTGGAGTGGCGCGCCCAGCAGTGGCGAGGTGGTTACTGGCTAAGGCTTTCGACTTAGCCTTTCAGACCTCTTCAACGGTAATGGGGACAACTTCCCCTTTTGTCAGCTAAACATCATCCTCGTCATCGAACCATATCCCATTGATTTGTGGGATAAAAGGGGAAATGAGGTGAGAACAATCGATTACTTCCCCCGTGAATATTGCATGGGCGCTGAACGGATTTTCTTTGTTGCTCGGCTTGTCTCCGGGCAACGGGATTTTCCCGCTCTCGATAAGATCTTGGATCAAATGTTTTAGTCTCCAGCATTTTTCAGTATCATGTCCGTTACCCCGATGATACTGACAATAGGCTTGGGCATTATAAGTTTTGGGCCTCTTCTCTACTGAAGGCTCTGCAGTTGGGCCTATCGGTTGGATCAGACCCTTCGAAGATAGTCTTTGTAAGGCATAAGTATAGGTAGTCCCTATATCTGTGAATACCCGATTTGGTGTATTCTTTTTGGATGAGGTGTCGAGCAGATTTACCTCATCGAAGATGCTGCGGGTTGCAGCTGCAGGTGTGGGCTTGTTTGTAGATGAGCTAGCCCCTTGATAGCCTTTGGTAGAGGCCTTAGTGAGGCTCTCTAGTCTCAAATCATCCTCGATCCTCGTGCCCATTTCAGTAAGGACAGCAAAGTTTGGGATGATAGCGTACCGGAGGTGGATCCGGTAGGATGGGAGGAGGTTTTTCACGAAAGCCTCCACTAGGGCCTTCTCGCCGGGCTTGTCAACCAGCTTCACACTCTTGGCCCTCCACCTTTGCAGATATTTTGTGAACCCTTCTTTGGGCTCTTGGGCCATTACCTCCAGAGTGCGCATGGTAGTCTGGATTTCAGTGTTATCAGCGTAGTTCCGGGCAAATTCGGTCGCCACGTCGTCCCAAGTTTTGTATTTCTTGGGGTCGAGCCTGTAAAACTAGGCCTTAGGGTGCTTCTCCAGGGAGGAAGGGAATAAATGCTTGAACATAGTTGACTTCACCCCTTTGACCGCCATGAAGTCCTTGAAAGCCCGGATGTGGTGGACCGGGTCTTCGGTACCCTCAAACATAGGAATTCCCGTAAGGTTGAGGTTAGCAGGAAGCTCGTCATTCAAAGGTGAATAAGTACGAGCATTTTCGGTGTGGATCGAGTTGTTCGTCGATAAGTGGACTTGCTCTTCGAGCCTACGAACAACGCTGATTAGTTCAGCTATGGGCCCAATGGGCTCAGATCCTTCAACTGGGGCCGTTTTTTCTACAGCACTTAGGCGAGTGGCTAACGTTGCTTGGTTATCCTGAATGGAGGTCAGTTGAGTCTCGATCTTGGCCAGAGCATTTTTCAATTCGTCCATCTTGCGTTGGTATCTGGTTTCGGGTGGCCTGTCTGTAAGAACACCATGTAATCATAAACTAGCCCAAAATCCCAGAATAGAAAGTACATCCCGAACAAGACTAAAAAGGGAAATGACTCGGAAAAGACACCTAGACGGGTAACTTGTGAAATGTGGGCCTTCCTTAGGAATCGGCGGGTGGGCCTAGTCCTGTTCGAAGGAAGGTTCACGTGAGACGTCCCCAGACTTACGGACTCGATTGTGTGGACGGGCCCTCCTTTGTAGGGGTTTGTCCTACGTAGGTGGGCCTTGCCTTAGTCTAATAAGGCGGACTGTGATAGGGAAGAAACTCTTGATGTAAGATCGACAGAGTTTCGACGCTAAAGACCTTGACAACTTAAGACACGACCCGACGCTGCTAAAAACGAGAAGTCCTAAGGAGAAGGAGGTTTTGAAACTGGTTGTTTTTGAGAAAGGTCCGAGAAAACTCGGTTAAGGGCCCAATTTTCGAAAAAAAACGAAAAGGGTATTGGGCCACGGGTTTTGAAAGTTCGAAAAGGTTTTTGAGTTTTGAATTGGGCAGCATACCGGCTAGAAAATAGGCTATTTTGAGTAAAATCATAAGTCCTAAATTCGGCATGTGTCCCGAGTTTTGAAATTGAATAGTTTGAAAAAAGATGCAATCTTTGAAAAAAGATGGTTTTTGAAAACGACTCGGAAACCAAGTAGCACGTAGTCACACAAGCATTATGATGACGCCATGTATACTCTATACTAAGTCTCGGTCGGTCTATAGGGGGTCTATACCACTGTACATAGTCTAGACGTTGATCGGGACGGACTTCCTAAATCGAGTTGATCTTTGAACATGCCGCAAAACCCACTCGAATCGACTATGGACACCTTTTGACATATCCTTATTGGAGTACATCTATGGTATAGTGGGATGTTGGTCGCGAGTACCGGCCCGGGAAAATATGGGTTATGCATGAACCGTAAAACTAAAACGCGTATTGTATTCGTCAAACGATTTCTATTCGAGTCTCACCCTGAGGATGCCGATGGTAAGTCACACATCAGTTAATCCCCAGCGGATTCGCCAAATTGTGGACATGACATAGGTCCACCCCGACGCGGCCACGCGCGGGTTTGGGTAGGCGAATGAATCTCCATATGAGAATGGATCGAATTCAAATTTAGGTCTTTGTGGAATCGCCACCGAATTTTGTGGTTATTCGGAACCATTCGAGCCCACTCTATGTCGTAGTGGGCCGTATACAAAATACGGCCCATTTCCGATGTCAGAGTTTATTGGGCTCGTCCCTTTGCATTTGATACCGATACCGACGTTATCGGATATCGTGTATTGACTGACTCTCGTGCGCCAACAGTTTCGGGCATCCGGAAACCGAGGTTCTGAGTAAGGAGTGAGGGTACGTGTTGGGAAGCCCACAAAGGACACCCAACCCTGCCCGCACTTAGCGGCCTCTACTAAGATCTCGAGTGACTTTCTAATACGCGCGTTAGTTAGACGATGAAAAATGCTTATGCAAACATTGTTTTCCTAAGCATGTGAGAAATTGAAAAGAGGGTTTCTATGTCAATTTAATGCAATTAATTCTACGTCGAAGTTGAATTTTAGCATGCAGGTTCATTTTAGTAAAATAAAATAAACGACAAAAATTGACAAAAGGAACAACAAACGGTTACTGATCTAACGAATAATAATTATTGAATAAAATTGAATGATGATAATGAATTAATGCATGGTTTTGAAAAGACGTTCCACGTGATTAATTAGGCACGTGTTAACCTAGGTCACGAAAAGATATGAGCGAGACTCGAATAACTTGTAGGACTCGCGGTTTGATGCGATAAAGAGGCCACTCGGCCGAGTCATTGAGGGACTCGACCGAGTGGACCTCTGAAAAGGGTTCTGTCCGGATTTCATGACCCTACTCGACCGAGTTACTGACCAACTCGGTCGAGTACGTCGCCACTCGATCGAGTCATTGCGAGACTCGACCGAGTGGAGGTCGAAAGAAGTATTCTGCTCGATTTTTATGATGTCACTCGATCGAGTGGCCTATTGCACTCGGTCGAGTGGCACCTGTACGAACTAGGTTCGTTTGCAATTTTATTATTGATTTTGAAATTGCTTTTGATTTTTGATAATTCGACGATTTTACCAAATTGAGCATAAATATGGTATGACCTATGCTCGATTCGTGTTTTCTATGAATCATTGATTTTGACGAATCGAATTTAAATATTGCGGGATTTAGATTCGATTCTAATTTTGAATAGTCGTTGTATCCCATATTCGATTATTGAATCGATATGGAATGCTAGAGTAAAAATAAAATAAAAAAATAAAATAATTTTAGTCGTCTTAAATTAACTATCGCGATATGAGTAAATCGCGTTAATTAATTTATGTGACTAGATCGCTAGATTCGACATCCAATTATGGAATTGGTATCGAATCTAATGGACCGACACTTTGCTTGAATTAGAGGACTTGATTCCCTCGACTTCTCCGACATCGAAATAAATCCCTAGGGATTGTGATGTCGGATCCGCGTCAACGGGTTTCGACCCTTATTAAAATACAATGCTTGTTTTAAACAAAATCGATTGCGAACATGCGACTTGAATAACGATACAAAAAATAAACAAATTGTTTAGGTTAACTTGTTTCAATAATCAAATGATCGGGATGATGGGATAAGTGACCGTCAACGCTGTGTGCAGTATACTTGTATGTTCGGTTTTCCTTATCCCACCATCATTCACATTCGACACAAATCGACAAGTATTTTAATGCTTTGATATTAATTCTATCGATATTAGTGATGTTAGGATGCGATAATAACGATAAAAAAAAAATGCGACCCGTATGAAGACAACGACGACGCAACACGAGGAGGGAGAGAAAAGAAGAAACGGGGTTTTTGCACCCTCAACCTACATGTTCTTGTCTCGGAATAAGGCTCGTAGTAGTGGCTTTAACACGGGAGCTTCGAGGTTTTATGGAGGTTGAGTTATGGTGGTTAGGGTTCGATTCCTAAAACTAGGTTTAGGGTTTGCTAGTGTAGAATTGCTTAGTGTAGAATTAGGGTTGAGATTAGGGTTGTAAGGATGCCAAAAAGATTGATTAGGGTTGTGTAAGGATTGAAAAAGATGATTGAATGTGTGTTGCATGGGGTGTATTTATAGGCTAAGCTAGGGCACCCAGTTAGGGTTACTCGACCGAGTAGGCGGCTAACTCGGTCGAGTGGACCGTTACGCCTGCAGTCGGGCTTGAAATAGGCCCACTCGATCGAGTGGGTAGGTCACTCGATCAAGTGGCCCAGCTGGGTCGCGCGGGTCAGTCTTTTGGACCTTGACTTTAGGTGTTTGATGGGTATTGTGCTTGACTTGGACTTTTTGATGATGTGAGGGTTTTTTTTGTGTGTCTCGGAAACGACTTTGACCGGGGTTGACCCAATCGCTAAAAGTTGGTTTTATTTCTGGTGTCGATTTCGGCCCAAATTAGCCTTATTTGATTGGAAACGGCCCACTGGACCTGGAATCGGGGTTGATTTTGTGAGATTTGTATTCCGTAAGTGCGTTAGGCAGCAACTAATGGATTTGAGCCCGTATCCGAGCGCGTAGAAACACGTTAGCGTCCGATTATCATCGGGTGTTTTTTGGAAACTGCCATAGACACCTGGCAGTCAAAATGCGGGTGTCTACACTAATACATAATACTCCCTCACATTCACTGGATTATTCCTACCAATGATTAAAATATTCCTCACATATATTCAACTTATGGTAGAAATCCAAAGATTTTGAAAGGGAGTACTGCATAATTTTATTTATTAATTTTTTTTTTATAAATTTACATAAAATTGACTTTGACTTGATTCTGGACATTATACTTGTTAATTATTTGAATTTAATGGTTGATGGTTGATTTGTTTCGTTATTAGGGTCATGATGCTTTGGAGGGAAAAAACTTCATGAGAGTTTGACACGTCAGCAAGTGTTATTCTCTTATTAGTAAGAGGATTGTTTTCTAAAATAACTGTTGTCTATTACATAGACATTAGAGGTTGTAAAAAATTAGATGTTATTCGAACCCACTGTATACTTAGGCCCACTATTACAAAACATCAAATTGACAACTGTTTTTTTTTTTGCAATGACAACCGACTTACAACAGTTGAGTAGTTTAGAGTTGTATATTAGTCTAAGCATAGACATCTGTTTTACAACAATTGTCTATTCATTAATAAACAACTATTTTCTAAAATAACAGTTGTCTATTACACGCAGTATTCTTTTAATAGACAATTATTTTGTAAAATAACTATTGTCTATTACATTGACATCAGAGTTAGTAAAAAATTAGATGTTTATTCATTAGTACACAACTGATTTATATGAAATATATATTACGCGTATTTAAACTATAATAAATGTATATCTGTGGACATGATATAGGTCCACCCTGACACGACCACGCGCGGGTTTGGGGGGCGAAATGTTTACCATGTGAGATAGTTCTCGGGTTGAAATTTAAATCGAAGTTGGAGTCCCACCGAACTTTGTGGGAGTTCGGGTCCATTCAAACTCACTCTATATTTTGGTGGCCCGTGCACAAAGTATGGCCCACTTCGATACTAGAGCTTGTGGGGTTCGTCCCTTTGCATTACGATAACGATGCCGATGTTATCAGGTACCGTATATCGAATGACTCTTGTAAGACAACAGTTTCGGGCATCCGGAAACTGGGGTTCTGAGTAAGGGGCGAGGGTACGTTTTGGGAAGCTCACAAAGGACATCCAACCTCGCCTGCACATAGCGGACTCTACTAAGATATCGTTCGAATTTTAATACGCGCGCTAGTAATACAGTTGAATGTTCTGCAATCAACGTTTTACGAGATATAGAAAAATCGAATAGGTTGCTATGTCGATTTAATACATTTAATTCACGTCAAAGTGGTTTAGCATGCAAGGTTCATTTGTAAAACGGTAAATGTAAACATGAAAGATAAAAGCTCGTAAATAAATTACAAATTACAGTGGCGGAAATACAACCCGGAATTCACAATACAACAAGCGGATATAAATAGGGATTAAAAACGGTAAATATTGACTATAAACAGACGCGTAAATAGTAAATATAAGCTAGACCGTAAATTGAAGAAATGGACGAACTACGATCAAGTACACATTATATTGTGCATTAATCGGAGGACGGAGACTTTCAATACGCCTTTAGCGTATGGGACCCAAGTGTGAAGCTAGCTCGATCCCAAGTCCCGTAGTCTTGTCCCGACTTATCATCGTGGATTAGGAATGTCTCGACTTATCGAGTATCGGATACGACTAAAGAGTCGTCGATACTAGATTAGTTGTACGAGACACCACTCAGAGTCGTATAAATGATGAAAATAAAATGTGATGTATGGATTTTGGAGATGTAGGCACATGGTAGTCTTTACACGTGACGCCCGAAATCGTAAAAATATTTGACGAGGCTAGAACGTGGTTAAAAGCTCAGGTTCTAGTACAAAAAGGGGACCACTCGATCTAGTCAAAGGAGGAACTCGATCGAGTGATCCTGTTACGGACCTCCTGCCTCTTTTTTGGGGTGCTACTCGATCGAGTGGGCTATGGCACTCGATCGAGTGCCCCCTGTTCGAACTATGGTTCGATCCGAGAAAGGGTGGCGATCTCGATTTTTGTTTTTAGTTTTAAATCAATAGCTGACCAAACCACGTAAAAATATGATATGATTTATACTCGACTCAGTTTTCGATACTCGCAAGATATATTTTATTGTTACGAGACTGGTATCGAGAATTTTGAATAAAGTCGTTTTGAATTGGATTAGGACGAAATTAATTCCCTCCACGTCACGACATCGTTATTAATCCTTATGGATTACGTGATGTTCGATTTTGCATCAACAGGTTTCGTACTAATCAAAAAAAGGAATCGAATATATTTAATGACAAATATCCGCGATCGCATCATGCCCTTGAGTGTTTAGGGCGGCGCTCCTCGAAAGGGTGCCACCACTGTTACAACTCGTAAAGGGATTAGAAGGATCTTCAACGGAATTTGTTTATAAACATATTCGACTCGGAATCGTTTTATATATTTATATATGCGCGATATGTAAATAAACGAGATTGATAATATGATACAAAAATAAATAAAAATGAAAGCGTTCTTTTTAAGGGTTGATTCGCTTCAAACAACCAAATATTCGGGGCGACGGGATAAGCGACCGGCAACATCGAGTGCAATACTCTCGTATTCGTGTTTCCTTATCTCGTCGACTTCATATTCGATACGTAAGAAGCGAGAATTTAATGGTGACGATAAATAGAAATACTAGTGACAAATTTTTTAAAAAAATTAAAAAAACGAAATGAATAAATAAAAAAAAGGAGAAGAGAGGAGAGAAAGGAGATGTCGGGATTTTGAATTACACCCTCGACCTACATGCTTTAGTCTCGGAATACGACTCGTCTAATAGTGGCTTTGGCACGGGAGTGTCGAGATAGCCAAAAAGGGGCGGCTACTGCGGCCCCCGCTTCTTCAGGTGGAACTCCGGACACCCCATTTTTAGAGATAAAGACGAGCCATTTTACAAATAATTTCTCATGGATTTATTGGCGCCCCTTTTTTGATGAGTAAGCTCCATAAGCCAGCGAGTTCGTTGGGCCCAAAAGTTTCTAAAAATAGGAGGTTCCAAATTCCCCATCTCATTGAGGGCGGAAAACGAGTTTGGTTTTTTGGGGGTAATAGTGGAAAAGTTATAGGAGAGTTATGGTGTGTATGATTACGGAAGAGATTTGACGAGTTTTGCTCTCGGTCTTTGACGAGTTTTGATCTCATGATGGTTTTGAATTTTTAGATGGTTAGAATTGTGAAGGGTTTTTGGAGATTGTAAAGGTTAAAAAGTTGTAAAAGTTGTGAAGCAGTAGAGTTATGCAAATATTTGAAGGTTGTGCAAATAATGGGTATTTAAAAGAAAAATCCCCGGTTTAGGGCCACTCGATCGAGTGATGCAAGTGCACTCGATCGTGTGTCCGGCTCAAGGCCGGTTCATCCGGTTCACAGGCATACTCGACCGAGTGGGCCAGAACCACTCGATCGAGTGGATCAAACCACACAGAGGGTTTGTAGGAAAGAAATCTTATCCTAATTTGAAGAGATTTTGGTTGTTAGGTTTCCTTCTAGAAACGCACGTGGCTGATTTTTTGTACCGAGTTCGTCTTTTACCGGATTTTGACCCGGTCGCTAAAAGACGATTTTATTTTCGGTGTCGGTTTTGACCCAAATTAGTCTTATTTGACTGAAAATGGCCCACTGGGCCTGAATTTGAGGTTCGTTTTGTGAGATTTGTATTCCGTTAAAAGCCCAAGCCATATACACTACTACAAAATAGCACTTGGGCCACGACTGAATTCGTGGCAAAAGTGCTAAATGTTCGTGGCTAAAGTACTTTGCCACGGAAAAATCATACGTGGCGCAAGTGGCCGTGGCGAACAAATAGCCACGGAAAAAAAAAACCGTGGCAAGTATTGATTTTATTGCCACAGAGTCTCCCGTGGCTACAATTAACTTTTTGCCACGAGTTATCCCGTGGCTAATTACGCTTGTGACAAAACATTTATTTCGGAGAAAATATATAATAAATTAATTAATTAATAACCGTAATAATTCTCTACCTCTAGAGTAGTCACATCTGAAACGGTTACTACCTTTATAGTCACATCTGAGTCATTTCAATATCATTTAATTTCACCAGTCGCACGCATCGAAGAGCCTTCCCAGGAGGTCACCCATCTTAACACTTAACTGTGGAGTTCTTATACCCAGCTACCAGAAATGAATTTGAACTTTGTTGACATAATCATTGTTTGAATTCCTTTAAAATGTTTTTTTTCCACAAACTACGTTTACTTTTGAGTATATAATTGGTTTTCCCCCAATGATTTACTATTTATGATTAAAGAAATTGTTCCCGTAAAAAAAAATCAAGTTTCGAAATTGACTCTCGGACTCATGATTTCATTAATTTATCGATATTTCTATTTTAATTTCTATTTTCACGTTCTTTTATTGCCAGTTCTTTCGATATATTTTTTCTTTTTGTTGTTGGTTTAATTAGATATTTTATTTGCTATGAACTATCGATCGTTATTTTATTTCATTAGTTTTTATCCTCATCGAGTTTCCTCTTGTCTACTCTAAGTTTTACTAGGATTTTATTTTTCATTAAATTAATTTTGTTTTATATTCATTTTTTAAAATATCTTCCAAATAATATTATAGAATAATTATTGAATTAGATATTTGACGATAAATTAATTTTTTATTTTATCACCGGTGGTCCTTAATTATTAGATTTTCTTACATGTACTTGTAAGTTATTTGTTTTTCTCAATTATACCTCTCTTTTTTTGAAAAATAATTTTAACTGATTATTAAACTTAGGTACGACTTTTCAAAACATTAATCTTTCTTCCAAACCAAATAACTTGTAAACAATTAATTTACAAAACTAATCATTATTTTCACAGTCAAAGTTAATTCCATAAAAAAAATATTGATCGATTAGAATTCTTAAATACGAGTTAAAAATATTTTTTTTCACACTGAAAATATTGTAAGAAAATAAATCAATAATTTGAAAAAAAATAATACAATGCTCGAAAGTTGCGGTTATGAGTCATGCTCGGTCCCTTTCTTTTAAAGTTTGTTTTGTCTTCAAAAGAGGTTTAATACATGTGAAAAATATATTAATTAATTAATTAAGCGGTAAAACTGAAAGATCTCAACGATGGATGATAAATCACATACTTCTTTTTACTTGATATGCTATGTACGCCGCATATTAGCTAGCATATATATTACACTATTTAAATGTCATCCAGCCTTTCAAAAGTCATACTTTAGATTATATAATTTTAGTTAAACATATTGTCAATTTAAGAGAAATCAATGACTTCAAAAATTATGATTAGTTGAAAATCAACAAATAAGACAACCAAAGTTTTCTGTACTTGTATTTTGTTGTACAATTTTTTTAATATTTTTTAAAAGTTAATAAAAGAATAACATTTTTTTTTAAGTAATAAAATATTTTCAAATTTAAATTTTTTATTTAATTTTATATTATCTATAACTTTAAATTTTAAGGAATTTTTTAAGACCAAAATTTGACATTTGGCTTAACTTTAAAGCAATTTATTAAAGTTTGAAGAACCACATTAGCCACATGCGTTTATTACATCAATGGCTAAAAAATAATTTTGCCATGGAATTAATTACATCGTGGCTAAAAAATATTTGCCACAGAACAAATTTGTGGCTAAATATATTTTTGCCACGGGTGTGGCAACTTTCGTGGCAAGAGTGATTATTAGCCACGACTTTAATAAAATTCGTGGCGCAAGTGAACTTTAGCCACGGGAAAAATTGTCCCGTGGCATATTTTTTCCTCAGGTAGTGAATCAAAATTTTCCCGTGGCTAGGTAAAAATTAGCCACGAATAACAAATTACCGTGGCATAGTTCGTGGCGCAAGTGACAATTTGTTGTAGTGATACTAATGATTTCGAGCCCATATTCGAGCGCGTTAAAGCACATTTACGTCTGATCATCATCGGGTGTTTTGTCGGAGACCGCTATAGACACTAGCAGCCAAATGCGGGTGTCTACAGAGCCCCCACTCTGACTGAGGCTTGGACAAGGCGAAAGTATGAGTATCTACCAGGCCAATCGAGGATTCAGACCTGGCAGTCTTCCGGTCGGGTCGTATATAGTCCATTAGACTTGCGTGAAAGAGCTCGCCAGCCATAAGATAGAAATCATACCTGAGTTTTGTTATTTGGGATAGCTCCGTGGGGACTTGCATTTGAAGTCCTGGGTGTACCTGTATGCAGATATATCCCATATTGGAGCTGCGCCGGGACTTGCTTCCGAAGCCCTGGGTGTATCTTGTTGCAGATACATCCCGTCTTTGGAGGTAATATTCCAGGAGAGACACCGCCTTGGGTTTTTTGCTAGGGAGTAAAGGAAATGCGCGGAGACTTGCTTCTGAAGTCCTGGGTGTACCTATTTGCAGACACATCCTAATTTGCATGTAACATTTAGGTGAAACATCGACTCACGCCGGGGAAATAAAAACTTGATGTTCCGTTGGGAAGCACAAGCTAGTACCTGAAATGTTAGATACATAGGCAGAAATAACAAATATAGTAGATGGCAAGATAGCACATAAGAAATGCAGTTAGCATCTATGGATTGGCTTGCGCTTGGGGAAAATGATTTTTGCTTCATTTTGATATCAAAGTCCTGAAAGCAACTCACGTGCTAGGAGATAGGTTTTCAAAATTGAAAGGGGTGGAAAAGATATTTTCAGTTTAAATATATTGAAATTTGACCTTGTCGAAAAGGATTTTCTCAAATGGCTAAGTTTTGCAAATTTCAAAGCAAGAATATGAAAAGAGAGGGATACCGAAGGACTCGACTCTAGACGTGACCGGCCGAGTTGACAGACACGATTTGGACCGCGACTTAGTAGGGGGTGGGCCACGTAAGATGACAAGACTCTTAAGTTGCGTTATTCCATAGCCTAGGCGAGTGACAACACGGTCGAACATCGAAATGGGATAGATATGCTATAGGGGATTGCAATAGTCTGTAATAAGACTGCTTTTTGCATGACAGGACTTAGCAGTAGCGATGCCATAGTCTAGTGCTCTTTTTAATTTTATTTGTTTTAGGTTACGTTCCTAAAGTAGGTGCTTCTTCGAGTCCCTGACAAATTCTTGTCTTCGACTGAGCCAAGTACTAGGACACACTGTAGAAAGGTGTCTAGATTTGAAAATCTTTTGGATTATGTGAGTGGATGGGGATCTTCTGCCTAAAACAAGCCCCCGGGGCGACAACGCAGACTGTTGAGAACATGTCAGTGTCGTGATAGGAATGACAGTGCTTTTTTTGATTTTGTGTCAATGTGGGTGGTTGTGCCCTTGTTGAAAAGGTGCCTACGTATTCACGTGTAGTGAAATCAAACCAAGCTGTAGTTCAGTGGATTGAAAAATATGTTATGGTGCCTAGTTTATTAGGGATTTGTGTGTAACTAGCCATATTGAAAGTGTAGGCTAGGTGCATTCCCAATGATGTCTTGATCAAAGGGCTAGAGCAGTTAGGATGTTAATCCTGTGACTGTGAGCGTTCTCCGGGGTAGCCCCCAGAGATGGTGTGAACTATTTGGGCATGTTCTATGCCAACCGCAGGTTGAGTTCCCGTGTTTGGGGCTGGTAATTGGTTTGGATGTTGATGCGCGCTGTCGCTGACACGCATGCAAACAATATTTTTAGTCCCAACTCACTACTATGTAGTAGTGGCAAGTCGAGGTCGAACCATAGATAGGGAGGCGGTTAAGTGCTATCGGTCAAGTCTAGTGATGATTGTGATTGGGGTTGAGATGGGGGTTTTGGGACGAGAAGAGTTTAACTAATGTGAGCGAGTTAGACGGCTAAGCTAGAAACTATGACGGGAAAGGCGTTGGGGAGAGTCGGGATCCGGAAATGGGTCTAAGAATCTCGGAATCGAGTTTTAGTCACAACGTTGATAAGGGAGAATGCCACCTTTCGATTTCTTCACTCAACCCACCTATACCCACTTTCGCGGCGAAAGGGTAAGTCTCAAGTCAAGGTAACTCCTACCCCGAGTTTCCCCATATTGGTAAGAGTGAGTCCAGGTCGATCTAGCCGGCCGGTCTAAGTCAACAAAGACATACACAAAAACCTCAAATTGATAAATCAACAAGTAAACAACCCACCAACATCCCTCAAATCAAATAATCCAAGTCCTCATCCCTAAGTTCCCCAACAAGATCTCTACTCACTATTCATAATGAAGAGCATCAAAACACTAAGGAGGAGAAATAAACTACCCCACAAACTATAGAAAAACTAACAAAGGAAAGAGAAAAACATAAACTAATTATGGAGAAAGAGAGAGGAAAGAAACTACCAATTATGGAGAACACTAAAGAGGAAGATGAAGATTACATAAAAACTAGTGTAATACCCGTGACACGTCACGGGGTTGGGAAGGAAGCGTGATACGACCAAGAATGGACGACAGATTGTAGAAATAATATAAATCAGATGTTATATGCATGGACAATATATACATCAACTGAATTTGTATTCTATAATAGAAAATTAAGTCAAATATAGCACAAATAACGTGAAACAAGGAGATGTATGTAAAAGCAAGGAAGATAAGGCAACGTAACAAAAAAGACTACAAATCGGAGTTTAGCAGCCACATTGATTAAAGTTGTTTTAACTTCTTATTATAGAAAAGGGATGGGGTATTAATCAAATAATTTTTAGTACAAATGTGGGGAATATAGTGTACAGAAATTACGGGAAGATTAAACTGTAGCGACGTACATGATTTTTTGACACATTAAATCATAATTCTTTTTCAACCATGTAAACTTATCGTAGATAACGTCGAGATGAGATATATAACCGAGTACTTTACTACATATCTCGAAATTAGACATGAATTATCCTTGACACGCAAATGTTAGGTCTACAAAACGTAACACCCATCCATCACATTCAACAATACTTCTTCTGTCAGTAGAGAAGAAATTTCAAAAAACGTGAGATCCATTTACGCATTTGACGAACGAAAACCTGATTCCGAAAATAAAGTTGACGTTGGAGTACTGCACTTTAATTGATCGGTCAATCGGACAGTTGTGATGTATACACATTTTCGATTGAGAATTAATTGAAACTGGCGAAATTAGGGAAGAAGAACTGGGATAGATTGCATCGTGAGAAGGTAATTTACATTTTGTCCATATTTTCTCGCAGCAATAGACATTGATGTAGATAACTTGCTTGCCGTATTAACCTTCCCACAACACTTGGTCAGATTGTTGTATTTAGATTTGACAATTGAATACCCCTTTCTTCAAATCTGCAAGCAATTGGGGTTTCCCTTTTACTGTTTGTGGATGGGTTTACTAACATCTGGAAAGCATAGATAAGCGTGGGATATGCATAGTAAATGTTTAGACTATATAGATCTGGTGTGGGATGCAGTCAGCAAATAAGCAACACCTCTGTACAGCTAAACTTCTAATAAAAAAATGCCTACTGCGTATTCCTACCCTCCCATGGTTATAATCCACAATCTTCCGTATGAAACGCAGTGTAATAGAGTGACTGGAAGAAGTTTCAGTTCCCTCCACGATCATTTGAGCAGCCTTGGCTACCCCATTACACAGCAGCGACCTATTTGGAATGGTGAGACAGACTGCTTCATGAGAGCAGTGGTGATGGAGTTTGAGTCTGACATGGACAGGTACAGGCAGGCCTTCAAGCTCCAGCGAGCGTTTGAGAGGGCTGGTAAAGGGAAGGCAGACTACGAAAATCAACTGTATTCAACAGCGGGGCCGCACGCATGGGTTGTAACTGCAGCTGACTACGGGTACACGAAAGAGAAAACATTTTACGCGTTGGTGCCAAATGATCTCATAATTGGTGGATACTCCGACGCTGACAACGATACAGTGTCGACTTATGCATCTGTGATGAGACTGCTTGCAAATAAGTACCCAAGGTTCTATAATAGAACTCCTGTGGAAGGAACGTCTAGTAACTTTTAATTTAAGACTGCATGATTCAGTTCTCGAAGATTTGTATATATATATATATGTATGTTTCTAATTTTCATGGGTATCATCTGTGTGGGTTGTTGTCGGATGTAACGAATTACTAATAATCCTTAGTACTTCAAGTGTATGTTTGTGGAAAAATTTTCCGGGTGTAGTTTATTATAAATATGCTGTAATGTGACCACAGAATGTTATCGGAATGCAATTAAATGTTCACGTCTTATATAGTCCCACACGGTCTACGACCTGATTCGGTTATATTCCATTTCTAAATGCAATTCATTGATCCTATTACTGCATAATTGTGTATTCAGACATACTTATCGTAACCAAACGGTGAATATTACTGACTAACGCTTGCTTAACCAAAGCAGTACTTCAGCTATTTCCACTTTCAAGAAACCTACTCTCCTTTAATTGTTTGAATTACTTGGCACGACTGAGGAAGGAGAATTCACCTACTCAGTGGGTATTGCACATGAAATCTGGCACTCTGATTGAGTAGTCAATCATCCAATAGTCATCCACACTTAAGCAGCTGAGAATATTAGGGCATCTTGGTAAATAGGGAAGAACAATTGGGGAAGAGTGCACATTGGAAAGGTAATATACTCTTACTCAATGTTTTCTTGCAGAAAGAAGACTGAATCTGATTGCTTGCTTGACATGGTAACTCTCCCCAAACACCTGTGGAGCAGAGGGGCTTGGGATTTGACCATTACAAACCATATTCGTCATATTTGAAATCAATTAGAGTTCACTTTTACTGTTTTTGAATGGGTTAGATTTCACATGTTACTCATAGGGTAGATTTTGACACTATATATATAGGATGTGATCTGGAAGCAGCACATAAGCAAAACCTTCATAAAAGAAAAAGTTCTATAAAGTGAAAATGCCCAACAAATGCTTTTACCCTCCCATGGTCATAGTGAAAAATTTACCCTATGAAACGAATGGCAACTTGGTTACAGGAAGGAGTTTTAGTTCCCTACGTGATGAGTTCAGGCGCCTAGGTTACCTTGTGAGGCAACACAGACCAATATACAATGGCCGGACCAGATGTTTCATGAGGTCAGTTGTGCTTGAGTTTGAGAGTGGTATGGAGACCTACAGGCAAGCTTTCAAACTGCAGTGCGCGTTCGAGAGGGCCGGAAAAGGGAAGGAAAACTATGAGACCCAGACTTATTCGACAGTAGGTCCGCATGCCTGGGTGCTAACTGAAGATGATACTGATTACGTAAGATACGGAACAAATTACAGAATGGTTCCTGATGATGTCGTGGCGGGCGGTTACTCTTACAACGACAATGATCCAGTATCGACCTATATGTCTGTGATGAACCTACTTGCCAGTCAGTACCCAAGGTTCTATCGAAGGAATGCCTAGAACGCCAGTCAGTACCCAATGTTGCAGAAATGGTGGTCCATGTTTGTGGTTCGTTGCAGAAGTCGGTGATCCCTGCTCAGAATATATATATATATATATATATATATATATATATATATATATATATATATATATATATATGTATGTATGTATATGTATGTATGTAATGTGTTTTTAACTTTCCTGCTAAAGCTCCAAGTTTGTAGTAAGTTAGTGGTCGTGGTGGTTGTCGGTCGTAAGAAATAACTAATAGGTGTTATCACCTGTCTTCCATATAGATGGGCAAATTTTCATGGTGTAATATATTACACCTCACAATATGTATGCAACCTTATCGGAATGCTGGTCAATGATTTAAGGTAAAATGATCCGACCCTATCTAAGTCGAAGGTTCTGTATATTCAATTTCCTCGTCCTTCGTATATCGGACAACAGTAATCATATTCTTAGGTAACTTTGAAAATAAATGCGGAGTAATTGAATAGATAAAAGAAGTTGTAATTCAGTACAAATTGTTTGTACTGTTTGGAAGAGAGTTTCAATTTGAGGGTATCACAATCAAGAATAAAGAGTGTCTATGTTCTAATTAGTATTTGTATGGTACGATAGAATTTGTGTCTGAGAACAGACTTCTGAGCAGGGGGTTGTTCTTCATGAAAGAAATGGGGATGTAAAATTATAAAATTGGACTGAGGAAGTGAACACAAAAATGCGTTCCTGGATTATCAGATACGTGAAACCAAATGTTGTACATCGAAAACAATGTTGCTGCAAAGTATTACACCCATATCAAAATTTGGGAACAAATGAGCAGGGTATAAATGACAGTAGAGTACTTACAATCTGAAATATTACGGGGAGATAAAAACGACTATATACTGTTATACCTATGTTGTAATGTAACCATGGAATGTTATCGGTATGGAACTTAATGCTGCCAGCTGCAGTTGAACCACACGGTCAAATGCTGAGATAGACCTTCAATGAAGGATTTGAGATGCAAGAAGTGTGATTTCAATCACACCTCCTTGTACTGCAGCAGTGTGTCCCAGTAACTGTGTATAAGGAGCATTAGATGAAGATGTAAATATTGCCGCGAAAAAGTAAACAGGGATTAAGATAAGAACAAAAAGGTTCGCAGCATATCAATGACGCTGAAGTTGTCCACTGGTACATTTTTCCTAGAAATGTCAGTGAATATCTATCTCAACATGGAGAATACTTCTTTGAAGACGACGTTTGTCGTCGTATTTGTGTCGAAGCAGTCTTCATCGAGTATGAGGACTTTCAGTCCACTCTTAGTTGTAACCCTGGAGAAGGCTACATAAAGTTGGCCATGAGTGAATACAGGTTTGGGGAGGAAAAGACCAACGTTCGACAGTGACTGTCCTTGACTCTTGTTTATAGTCATTGCGAAGCAAATAGAAATTGGGAATTGTCTCCTTTCGAAACCAACGGGGAACTTGCTCTCGTCGGAAGGTGAAAGCTTTATGCGTTGTATGTAAACCTGGGCGCCTTTTCTGCAGCCTGGAATAATAGTAGCTTCCAAAACACGTTCTCCAAGTCTCGATATGAGCAACCGTGTTCCATTACAAAGACCGTTCGCCTGGTCAATATTTCTAAGAAGCATGACAATAGCACCAACTTTAAGGGTAAGTGCGTGATTTGGCAGACCTGAACATTGGATTGAATTGAGGAAATCCGTAGAGTACAAATCTTTAATGTTGTGGCTTGTTTCATCGACACTAATCTCGTCTGCACTCAGATAGACAACCTCCTCCCCTGGCATAAGTGACAGAACATACTGATTAACTTTTTCGACCTCTTCGTGGGTTGGTGCGAGGACTGCTCTCTCCTGCAGATATTGCGGCTTGTCGAGGTTTGCAAGAAGACCAGGGTAAGTGCTGGTGACAGTGGATGCTACTGGGTCAGGACCCGGCTCAATAAGAACTTCGTCCGGTAGTTGTACAATAGCTGTCCCGTCGTTTGGACCACCTGCTCGACCATCGCCAATGCTGAGTAACCAATCGGAAAACTGCCCTATCTCTTCCGCATTTGCCCCTTGTCCACCAGTTCGTAACCTCATGTTCTGCGTAAGTTCCAAAACCTACAATAAGGAGTTAGGAGAGTATGGGAAATATGAACTTAACAACGCTATTGCAGTAAGCAGATAGTTATACCTTGCTGTCCCTCCATATAGGTGAGGAACATATCGTTGCGTGGACAATATCTTGCCTACTGCCTTTCGGCACGACATGCAATATTTGCCTGAAGTCTCCTCCTAAAACGACGACCTTCCCACCAAAAGGCTTATCGGCTAGATCGGTGTGGACCGTTCTCATTATATCTCTTAGACTCCGGTCAAGTGCCTCAAAACAGTATCGGCTTACCATTGGTGCTTCATCCCAAATAATTAGTTTCGTTTTGATGAGTAGCTGAGCAAGATCAGTCCCTGGTCTGATTCCCGAACATGTAGACCTCTCGTCCACGTTAATTGGGATGCTAAACCTTGAGTGTGCCGTCCGGCCTCTAGGAAGTAGAATTGCAGCGATGCCGCTAGACGCAAATGGTAGGACAATTTCCCCTTTACTTCTCAATGCTGCACACAGGGTGTTCCAGATAAAGGTCTTACCCGTACCTCCGTAACCATATAAGAAGAAAACAACACCTTTGTTATTCTCAATTGCAGCCATAATTTCATTGTACACCGACCTCTGCTCATCGGTTATGGAGGACATGTATACTTGGTGATCAGAACTCAACTTTGCCCTATCGTAGTTCAGTTTGTCGGATATTAATCTGTTGGAGTGGACACAGTTCAGGTTGTAGTCCGGCAGTGGCATTTCGGGAAATTTGGAAAGTGAACTGCCATTCGTCTGCAGGGACGACTCTATTTCTGCCAAGGCATAATTTTGTAGTTCGAGATCTGTCATCTGCAGATCTGCGTACACAGGTCAGTTAGATTACAATAAGTAATTTAAGAGAAAAAAAGTAAATCGAGTATGTGGAAGCATTTTGACATACCAAAGTTTAGCAGTTCTCTCCTTCGTCGGTGTTGAATATCGTCACAGAGATGGTGCCACGTTTGCTCCCATACGTACTCTGGTTTTACCAGGCTGCCGGATAGAAGCAAGGTTGCGAACAAATTACGCAAATACGTCCTTGAACCCCAATCACTTGCCTCAACTATTACATCGATGTATTCCTTATCATCGCCAAGCAACCCTAGCGCGTAACATGCATCTTTGAATGTCTCGTGGACAGTGCCGTTGACTGTACGTATATCCTCATAACTGGTTGGTCCTTTCACGAAATTAAGGAGAGTTCTCATGTAGTACCGCTCGCCTCCAGTAGGTGGCATGTGGTACATTCTCCCTAAACTGAAACCTTGTTTCCGAGACGCCCAACATTTATCTTTCTGATGCCAAACGTACTTTGTCGGGAACTCGGCGTAAGTCAGATCCCTGGATTCTTCATGGTCAGCATTGTAAGCTAACCACGCGGTGAATTTCGTCCTACCTCCACTTGAGCGTGCAAGGATATCCTCTATAGGATCGTCCTCATTGTATACGACATTCTGTTCATTCGGGAGATGGTAGTCCAATCGAAGAACTGGTGGGGTCCTGTAATGAATATCAAATGCAAAAATACGCCAGGTTGCCTCGCACGGTGATATATATCAGCAGTCGTAGTACTCCTGGATTTGGTCGATTTCGTCAGGGTTCGTCCTCGTTGCAGCCCCAGCGGTGACTCGGTCGTACCCCTTGTTAATATACTTGAATAAATATTTAATGGACCGGGCTTGATTACACCACTCGACGTTTATGTGAGCACGGTACCTCTCCAACAAATCAGCATTGTAAGGGACGACAAAACCATTATGCACGGAGACCCCCGATTTCTGAATAGTACTGCCATTGTCTCTCCTCCTATACATAGGATAACCGTCACCATCAATTGTGGTCCTTTCTGAAAAGGCCATGGGGAACCTTTTGGTTCACACACCGTCAACCATGCAAGGAGACTTCGGATTTGCAAGACCACATGGCCCGTGAATCATTAAGTCACAAACGGTTTGATGCAGGGTTGGGTTATCCAATGGATCTGGTATTTCTGCGGATATTATACTGTCAACATCGGTTGCATCTGGGAATTTGTCCTCACGTTAGAGGAAAAGGAGGATGTGAGCATGAGGAAGACCACGTTTCTGAAACTCGATAGTATACACGACTGCAAGAAAATCGTGGATACGTATTTTAGATACACATTTTAGAGATCGAGATAGTATTGTAACTGACGATGTACCGGGGAAGGGGAGAAGCAAATCGAATACCTTCTCTTGTTCTGCCGAAAATGTGGTTCTCCTTAAAATCCCTCATTAGTATATCAAGTTTCCGCTTGAATACACGTGCTACTATGTCGGGCCTGTCTTCAGCTTTCAGACCACGTTTAGATACGAAACGTTCGATTTTGGGCCACTTAGGATTGCAAGTGAAAGTGATGAATAAGTCAGGATAACCGCACCACTTGCAAATCGTCATCGTATCCTGGTAGTTCTCCCTCATATATCCTTTCCCGCCAACAAAGCTAGAAGGAACAATGTATTTCACTCCAACAGATGACGAATTGGTTTCACCATTGGACATTGCAGCGGATAACTGTTTGTAGTTCTCAGAGCGTAAGCTAGGCTGATTGTATCGAAGAAATTTCAGTCGTTGGGCTTCAATCATTATGTACCCAACGACTATTATTTGTTGAAGGAGTCTACCGCCTCTGAGCAACGTGTGAGTTTATTGCGTGCAGTTTCTGGATTCGAGCTCGAGTCAACAGAATCCTGACAGTGGCTGATCCCGAGGCGAAATCCATCCTCACCCCGTGGAAAGAAGAGAGGATACTGAAGAGCCAAGTAAGACGGATGCAATTCTGATATACGCTGAAGCTGTCCACTTTTTTCTTCAACAACAATGTCCCTATTGTCGACAATGTCTTCAACGTCACCAACTATGAGCGCTGCAACTTCTGACACGTTAGGCAAATTGTAAATTCTACCATCGGTATTTCTCCCATGAATAAGACGCAATCGGACCTCACACCTGTCTTCCGAGTTCAAAATACTGTCTCTCGCCATACGGAAATGATTTCGCCAAAGGATTGTAGTCGTCAATCATCGTCTTAATTTCAGACATTAGGTCGTCGTCGAACTTTTCAGATGTCTGTGACTGACCCCTAAAAACATACAAAACCAAAAAAAATGTTAAAAAACTATTACCCTGGTACAATATAGTAGTACGCAACAAAAGGTTTGTGAGTAAATAACGTGGTGATTTAATGATGGCAACTTACATAAGGGCTCTCTTCCTGTTATTAATTTCGTCCTCGGTGTCATATATATATATATATATATATATATATATATATATATATATATATATATATATATATATATATATATATATATATATATATATATATATATATATATATATATACAGTTGGCAGAACATCGGTGGCTGATCATCCACTGGAAGTAGACTTCCAATCATATGCGAATATTGTCCACCTATCCTATAAGTGTATGGTCCTCTTCCATTATTTACTGAGTGATCAATTTTACCGCCACTTGACGTGAAACCGTGCATCGAGTTATAACACCTGATATTACCCTTGAAATGACCACTTTTCGGGTGCACATCGTGGAGGAGATCGTTCAACAGCTGTGGGGGTTCAGTTAAGTAGGGTAGCACGACAATACCGTCTCTACAACACATGTTAAAAGTAGGCACCAACGGTCTTCGATCCATTCTATCTCTCTCACCATACCATAGCAGTGCAGCGCATCTTTGGCACCTGTACTCCGGATCCCCGATATCGTCGTAGCCTATCCACCCTGAAAATAACAGAACGACTGCTCGTACATCCCACTGCATAATAGTTTCATTGTACGCGTTAATGTAAACATGAAGCAAACCTGTTTCCTCCGTTGGATCATCACCAAAGTGATGGTCTTCACTAACTTCTCCAAATATGTCACGGGCTAAACTATGAATTATTACATTGCTATGTGTCGAGGAGTTGAAGTGTCTGTTGGAACTCAGTCTTCTGGGTGTGGATCCGTCTCTAGCTGCAGCCTCACGAATGTCTTCCACGACACGGTCGACAACAGCTGCAATTACCAAGACACGCACGGAGTACATATAATTCAAGATGATTTGAAGACACAATTATTTACTATGCACGTGATAGACTCCGTAAAAAAAAACCTGTAGTAAGATCGTCAATCCTCTTGTCGTGAGTGCTGTGGACAGACGATTGAATTAATTTCTCTGCTCTTCTAGCCGATATTTTCACCATGTTTTTTCGCCTTGCAAGTTTCGTACGCCAATCCATATATGGGTCGTTATCAGTGTACATTGATTCTTCGAACGATTTATGTCCATTCCTCCTATCCGTCAATATATGTTTGCGATCAAGGCACGATTGTTTGGCAAGTAGGTATGTTATTAGATGTCTTTCAAGATCAGCAGCTGGTTTTACACAGACAGACAATAATTGAAATTCACGCAACGGTCTATTCATTTTAGTAAATTGGTTGGGGGAACAGGCAAGTGACCATTATAGGACAGGAAAAAATACTGTCACGAAGGTGTTCTACTGGTGTGTGGTCGTCAGCTCCACGACTGAAGTCATCATTGTGCACTGTCACAGCTGCAAGCGAATTTGGGTGTAGACATTGAGCGTTACGTCAACAAAGAACCTTTTCGACAAATTCAGAAACGCAAAAATTGTTTCCAATAGAAAACGAAAAAAATGTCACCAGATACAGCATTCTGATTAGTCTCTGAAAATTCATCAACCTCACTTCTTCGAGACGCAGAGTTGGGCGGATTACCATCGTTATCATGATGTGTCAAAATCTCCTTCCCTGTAGTTTGAAGGAAACAGTCGAACAAACTCAGTCGAAAATTAGGAACGCTTTACTTACTCTATATTGTAATCAGGTGCTCCAATCAACTGAACATTATATTAGCATTCGATACCTTTTTCCTTCAAAAATGAATTGCCATTATAAAGCAGTGCTCCAATGCCAGTACGCGAGGAAATAACATTTGTAACAGACGTCAGAAATTGTTGATAATATATATGGAAAGATCATGAAATAAAATGGTGAAGTAGAGTGGAATAGTATGACCTGGGTTGAGGAAGACATCAGAGTTACTGACATTTGCGGAATCAAGTGTCAGTGTGTTGGCTATGGTTGAGCAAGTTGTAAGTTCAGGACTGGTACACACATTTGTGATATCATTGAAAGGCGACCTAGAAGCAACTGAAGGAAAAAAATATTGGTTTAACAATGTCGTTGGTGTAGAACAAAAAGAAATTACGTAAAGTACAACGTGCAAGACGAAGTAGGAAATTGTGGAATACTAACCATGACCTTTTTTCTTCTTATTTGACTTGCCTTCTTTGATAACGGACGGATCAGATGATCCATTTGCTGTAATGTCGATACGGGACGTCCTCCGCTTTGTTTTTTTTTGTGATGCTGTTTTCGTTTTTATTACTACAACTACCCATGATAGTTGAATGTAGAAATTGCACTTTAAACAAATTGATGTGACTGAGGACAATTAGTTGTTATATATACATGTATATATATATATATATGAATGCTGGTTGTCAATGAGAAGGAGTCGAAAGGACTTGCAGTTGAGTAGTTGCATCAGAAAACGATGTGTTGTGTTCCCAATAGGATGAACATTGAATATATTATTATGATGACGAAGCTGAAGTGATGTGTAATACCAGGATTTGGTTCGTATGAGTAATGTGAAAGACGGTGATGTTACAAATAACCGTAATTCATCCGAGAAATCATTCATGGACCGCTTAAGCAAAAAATGAATTTGGTGATATCAACCTGATGGGGGTCGAGAACTGGAGAATTTGGAATTTGATCACTTAAGGGTTGCATATGCAGGACCTAAAAGGGGAAATCAAGTGAATAGGAGGGGTACATTCAACAGCGAAGTAGAATTTCATGATACACATGGACAATAACTTGTGAATGTAAATTAGTTTGATTAAGTATAATCATGCTAGTAACTCCACTCCTAATTGTGCAGGTTGTTCAGGGTTTTAATTTGGGGTTCTAAGTACGGAGACTCAATAACCAATAAATCAAGATGTGAATTGAAATGTCGCGAAGCGGTGCGCTAAGTAAATTGCGATACTAAAACCGGACTTCGTTTTGTGAGTTGGTAATTGTGAAGGTTGTCTTGTAAATAATTTCCATGAAATTAGTTGTCTTGCAAAGAGGATTTTTCATCGCAGGTTGTTTTCGAGTTTGTAGTTAATGTTCTAGCTCTCATTATTTTTTAAAATAAGTTACGTTTCAAATTGAAATGTCGTGAAGTAATTTGCCAAATGAACTGAATTGTAAATTGAATTGAAACTAAATCGGGAATTCGATTCTCATAAAGTGCATCAAAGCAGGAAATAAAAATGTCATGATACAGTAGGGGAAGTAAATTGCATAAATCCGGGTATTGCATTTCATATGGTTCTTGTCCTAAACACTCTTTTCTTTTTTTGTTAACTGCAATGGGGTCTTTGGTGGTGGAACCGAAATCAGGTGGCGCGTCATGTCCTGAAGTGGAGTCCAGAAACATTCCAGTACTGGTCCTCTTCGTAGGAGTGATACGGGATGGAGTAGAGGATGTTTCACAGTCGATGACCTGTAACGTCGTGAAAAAAATGTATGGTCAAAATGTAAACAAAAATGCAGGGAATAAAGGATCGAGAGCAGCTGAAGTGGTGAATATAAACCTCTATAGCACTGGCGGCGGTTATTGGCTCCTTCGAAGTCGCTCCTGCAGGTGAACTTTCGCCCACATTCGTAAATTGGTCAGTAATATTGACACCACTTGAGGAGGATCCACCGTTCTGCAGGGGAATAAAGGTTGTTGTAATCCATTGGGTATAGTAAAGAAATTACATTTTGTAATATAGAAGGAAAGGAAGCTATACATGTCTGTTGACCGTTATCCGCTCAAGATTCGTTGTTGTCAGACTGTAATCCTCAATTTGTAGCTGTGCGTACGATAAAGGAATTAGATTTCTTCGTAAATGGACGCAGTTAAAGTAGGAAAAAAAAGTTGCATAGCTGATGAAAATATTTGTTGAAAGGTGCGTCTTCGTGATTAGTACCTTAACAGCTTCTTCGTATTTCATGACAAAATGAAAAATCTTGTCTGGGTCATCAGACATCCATTGAACGGTGTAGGATTTGGAAGATTGCTCAACATTGAATTTTTCGTGTATGAAGATCTTGAACAGGTAACGATTGTCAAGAAAGGTCGAAAGCTCTCATGGAATTGAATCACCGTCATTGTCCTGCGTCATATAGTTTAAGCATCTCAATCGTGAGGTGATTAAATAGAAGTAGAGGGGAAGACGCAGGTTGTGGATAGTGTAGAATTTACCCTCTCCATTCTGGACAACAAAGTTTGTGCTGTATCGCCAACATAATGTTGTACCTGGGTGTCGAAAACAACGAAATGACACTCAATATCTAAGTAATCTTTGACGGCGAACTTCATTTGGTACCTTCAACGAAAGTCGGAGGACAAATCAGGCTAAATGGTCATGTAATATGGTACTCACAATAGACAACAACGATTGAAATATCAAATAAATTCTGATTGCGATTAAATAACGCTTACCTCGGAACTGAACCTGGAAACCCAGAAGTATTACCAGTGCAGCCGTGGCGACTGCCAATCCATCGTCCATGTTCATTCCTTGCAGCCTTCGACCAACATGACTTGCAGCTGTGATAGTACCAACCGGCGGTAGCCTCCAAGTCGACTATGGTTGCGACTGTGTAGAAATATCCACTCTGATTGGATACATCTTCAGTGATTATGCATTGTCTAAGGGGAAAGAAGACAAAGGACATGACCAGAAATTGTAAACTCTAGCGAATAAAAGGTAGAACCTTTTCATTCTTGATAATCTGACTGATTGATAGCAGCTCGTCGACACTAAGTTCAAAGCTTTCTTGCTCTGGACCCTCCTCTACGTATTGGAGAGAATTACTTGGGGCCTGCGAAGAAAGACTGCAATAACTCTATTTAGAAAAGAACAACTATTGTATAACTTCTGTTGGACTAATTTCTACATGAACAAAATTTCTAAACTTTTATTCATACATAACATTAAGTAGAGTATAATTGCGGAATACAACTGCGTACCTCTCTTGGAACGCGCGACTTCGGGTATATTTGGATTAACCTCGAATTTGGTGGCGTTGAAGGTTGTTTGCACGCGCCAGGAAGCTGTTGATTTGTGGTATGAAATAGTTATCGTAGGATGTTATGCAAATAAAACTGTCCAAAAGAAAATAAGATAGCGAAAGGTATAGGGCTGCAGACAGTACATTCAAAAATTTTGGCCTCAACGCATCGACAAACAATGACTTTGGAATGATCTGGATTTGGTAGACTCTTCAACACTTCAGGGAGCTCCGTGAAATGCTGTGCCCACAGAGTGCACTGGAGCACTACACCTCTGATATAGAGCGATTAAGATGAAATAACATGACAGATACATTAGTGAGGCAGAATAGAAGGGATTTGTAACGAAAGTAATAACAGTAATAGCAGGTGTTTAAACTTGAGATTAGATGACTGTACTTTGTGTTCTCCAATTTGATACTCCTACATTTGAAACCATTCTTCGTCTCGATTATTGGTCCAATCTCATATAGCTTGCCGACAATGTCTGCCCAGGAGAATAACACTAAATCGTAAGTGAGGGATACGATAAATTAGAACTACTGAGTGAGATACAGATTTAGATAATGCAAGGAATGTACACTATACTAACCGATATACTGCGTAGTTGGTGCTCTGCCATTGATAATATCATCGAAACTAACGAAACGATAACAATCGGACGGTATGGTTTTGTCATTCGGCATATGTGTAATCCTCGATGAGAACTCAACATTGAGTCTGCAGGAATGCGATGTAGCCTTGTCATATTCTCCGTTCTTGGATACAGTTAGGCTCTTGATGATATACACTTCTACAACAACAAATTTGTCTTTAAACCTCTTAATAAGAGGCTTCTTGATTGTAGCTTGGACACAATCATTCTGAGAAGCATAGTATAAGAGGAAGGAGTCAGACATAGTAGTGTACATAATCTGGATTTAGAGACATTATGGTACATACCTCGGCATCAATCAGGAGCATTTCAACTGATTCCGTCTTTGACTTATCCTTGAACTCCGGTCTCTCCCACATGTATATCACCCTAACGTTCAACTCCCGCAGCCTTACACCCTGGGTAAGAGTCGCAATGGAGACAGTGTTGGAGGTCGACATTGAAGTGACAGTAATGGAGATCTAATAAACTTTGAGTTGTGATGATCTTTGAATGCAAAGAGGAATTTGAAAGTGTTTGAGATGAGGTGAAACATTATGATAACATACAGTAAATATATAAGAGATTCATTGAGTGTGGTGTGGTAGATGCACTGTAAGCATGGGGAATATACACGGAACTTGGTAAAAGCAGCCATTGAATGTGTGCAATTCCCATGGAAGATGTTGCATTAACCCATGAGAACATACAGTTCATGGAGTAGGTGCAATTAATTGCTTAGGGGATTACTTGTCCCATAAACAACCTGATTTCTATTACTTACCCTAAAATAAGCTACTATTCCAAAAGATGAAAAAGAGGGACTAATTTCGAAATAGGGAGCTCTCATTGCGCCACGTAGCTGTTGATGGTGCCTTCTTTTATAGTAAGAGGATTCTTGAAAGGGATAATACAAGAACTTGTCACCTATCCTTGCAATACTCTTCAATCTTCAACATAAAGCCCAAATCTTCAAAATAGATGATAACTTGATTGCAAATTATAGAGTGGATTTAATCTAAACTAAGAACCACTAAATCTATGGAGTTTTTCTACTATGTGAACTATTACTACTACTACTACTAACGATCCACTACACTACTCCTACCCTAAGGAGGGAGGCACACTTCCTACCCTAAGGAGGGAGGCACACTTAAGGCACAAGTTAGAATGAAACCCTAGGTGTAGCATTTATAGGGGTTCTTAATGGATCACACAATCTTCAAGCCCAATTCCTCTTCTTTTAAGCTAGACCTTTGCCTTTTGCATCTTCATAGGGCAAAACTTCACCCTGCGGTTGACGGGATGACACCACCGGGTGAAATTTCACCGGATGAGACTTTCTTCTCATTTTGCATTTTTTGACGCTTTTCTCCATCGGGCGAAATTTTGCCCAGTCGTTTCGCCTGGTCAACTCATAGGGTGAACTTTCACCCTATGAAATTTTTGTCCAAAATGGCAATATGGGGAGGAATACCGTCAGGCGAACATCAAAGTGCCATAACTCTCTCGTTTGAACTCCGTTTGGGGCGTGTGATATGTCGTTAGAAAGTTAAGAAGATAAGCTTTCACCTCCAACTGGAATCGCTTCGATCCGAGATATAGAACTCTAGATATTATCATTTGAAGTTCGACCTCTCCGGTGAAGATGCCCAATGGACTTACAGTTTTTCCTTTTCGCTCAAGGTTTCACCTCTTGGGTTTGGACTTTGGATTTTGAGTTGCGTGCTTTGTTTTTCGGACGGTTTCCCTTTCTCTCATGCTCATAGGAGCTCAGACACGTTTATGGTCGAAAATCCTATCAAAATAGACAGAAAACTACCAAAAACAAGTAAAATGTAAAACAGAGACGCTAATGCGAGAAATACTCAAAATACAGCGATAATCGCACTCTAGTCTCGCAAAACCAAGGAAAAACGAGTCTAAATGGGAGGAAAAATGGTCCAAATTTGGCACACAACAATTCCCCCACACTAAACCGTTGCTCGTCCTCGAGGAAAAACCCAAAAAGAAATTAGCTACTAGTACTAAGCTAGACTATGCTAAGCCGATACGAGGCAATTAACGGGCCCGCTCCGTCCCCTCAACTCACATCGAAATACCCATGAGGTAGAGTAATCCCATGCAAGGCAAGTTGGAGCTTGCTCAAAATTGGGGATGCGACTAACACACACACAAACACACAAAGAAGACACACAAAAAGATAAACGCATCCAAAGAGAAAATAAATAACCGAATCCCTCATCGAAGCGGCGGAGAAAGCACCGATTTTAAACTCAAGCCAAGCGAGAACACTACCAAGTTAGTCACCAAAATTGACATGGACAAAATCCTAATAGGATGACAATCAAACAATAAAAACATTGAAAATTTACCAAGGTCCTTCTAATTCCACTAAAGATGCCTATAACGGAACGATAAATGGAGTGGATAAGTGAGAACCATGGGGTTAGTAAGCGCTGTAGGTAAGTGTTATGCCGTCTCCTAAGCTAAGCCTAGAGGGTCGTCCCAAACTCGAGAAAGCCAATTAGACCAAACAAAAAGTGGACAAGTGTTTGCAAAATGGTAAGGATCGACTAATCACCGCTATTTTCCTTCCTTGGGACTCGGTCCTCTAGTAGGCATTTCACGGCAAATAATCGACCAAGGGATTATTTGGGGTTTGGGAACGATTTTTGAGATTTTGAATTTCTTTTCGGTTTTCTTTCTTTCCCCATTATTTCGATTAAGGGCTTTCTTTTTCTTTTTCTTTTTTCTTCATTTTTTTTAAATGCCCTTCTTCTTCATTTTTTTTGTTTTTCTTTTGAGTAGCCCTTATTTGGCTAAATGGTACATTTGAGATCATGCATATTTTTGCAAACTTATTTGTGGTAATGGGTGAATGGTAGAGGAATATGCTAGTCGGGTGTGCACCCCCTCCGAACCCAAAAAAAGATGGTAATTTGGACTAAAAACGACTTCTCGAGTAAGGTCACCTAAGAGAACGGGAAACGGTAACCAATGCCTTATTACTCCATGGGTGGTCAAGGTGGTCAAATGCAAATCCCGATGTAGACTCCTAGTAGAAAAGATGGACTCATGATAAAAATCCAATGCAAAAATTGGTTCAAGGTCATTCTACTAGAACAATGTCCAAAATTCAAAAAGGGTTTCTAACAAGGGAGTAATAAACACTCGGCCTAAACTCAAAATCGGGTTTTCAAAAACTTTACCTAGACAAACTATACACAACTGAAAAAGAACATAAAAAGGACAAAAACACGAGAAAAACAGAACAAAAACACAAATATAGCCAAGCACTCCAAACTCCATCAAGTCAACACAATCCGCAACCACCAATTCCAAACTGCTCACCAAGTGAACCTCCAAAGGGCATATATGCCCAAACTCCCAAACATTAAGAGAAAGGGATAAAAACGAAGGTAGAAGATATTACCAAGCGGTCTTCATTTTTGCTACCTTACGTACCCATGCTAAATGGTTGGTGGTGTACCTACAAGAAGGAGAATGCAAGGCAATACAAGTGACACAAAAATGAAAATAAGAAAAGAAAATGAAAATAAAGAGGAAAATGAAAAGTTTTTGGGTTTTTGATTTTTTAAAGGAGAAATGAAAAAGAAAAGGAAGAAAGGGATAGTAGATCCCTCCCCCACACTAAAACTGTGCATTGTTCTCAATGCATGAATAGGGGAAGAATAGAAAAAGAGGAGAAAGAGGAAAATTGGAAAATCTTTTGGAATTTTTGTGGTTTTTCGAATTTTTTTTTGTGTTTTTCAAAAATAAGGGGAATAAAGAAAATGAAAATGAAAAACAAAAAAAACCGAGAGGGAAAAAGGGCGTAGGTGTATCACGTCACCTCGCCACAATTCCGCACGAATCGGGAAAAATAAGAAAAAGAAGTTAAAAAAAATTTGGATTTTCCATTTGGTCTTGGTGCGATCAAATCACCTAAGACCGGGAGCATACAATCAGGTCCTTCTCTCATCAAGGTGACCTGCATAAAACCTCACGTCTGTAATAACCCAAGTAGGGCCACGGAGGGGCTGACAACTTCCTTAAACCAACAAAAGTATTATCACAACAATAACCAATCAATTATCACCAAATGCCAAAACTGACAAAAATTACTGAGAATAGGAGAAATATGACTACCGACGACCAACACTCGACACCCCCCCACACTAACATTAACAACACTCAACCACTCATGCGGGACCCGGGGGACGAGGTGGTGGGTAGTAAGACCCAGTCGGAGGCATACCGAAAAATTGATCAAAATAGTGCTGTTGATGTTGCAACATCCTCTGGTTCTCCTCCGCCGCCAACCTCGCTGCTTGGGCATCTCTAGCAGCGTCCCTGGCCATCTCGAAGTTGTTCCGGGCGTACCCAAAACCATCTCTAGAGTAGGTGCAAGAGTCATGCGCAGTATCGCGCGCATCCCGAGCTACGTTATAAGCACTTTGGGCCAAGTTGAGGGAAGTGGTCGAGTTCTCCCAAGTCTGACGTGTACAATCATAGACTTCTCCCCATTAGTTATAAAACTCCTCCGATCCGAAGAACGAAAAGTGTCTCGGAGGACTCATATTAATGTCCTCCTGAAAACCTGGGGTAGACTGGGTGAAAGTGGAGTGTCGGTGCGGGGTGAAGTCAGAAAAGTCGGGGGTGAAGAACTGTGAGGTCTGTGGTTTGGTCTGACGACGAGAGGAAGAGGGTCCACGAGATGAAGATGGTAATGTTCTTTGACCCTCATCACGGAATGTTTCGTTTTCCGGTTCCTCCTCTGACACATCTATTACCTCGACATCATCATCACCAAAGTCAAGAGGTCCATCGGCGTAATTAACTTGATAGGACTTACCACGGGTGCAATCCCGAATGTACTCCTCTGACCTTTTCGGTATGACGAAGTTCTCCTCGATATCAAGCCTCACCCAATCGAGGTTAGGCATTTCAATAGCTCGAAATTCAGTAATCTTATACAGAAACAAACTGTTATAATCCCCTTTTTGGGGCCAAACAAGAAAAGAGCAATAGGTTTCATCTAAGTAAATCCCGACTCAGATTAATGGTACTAAGTCACTAAAGTCCACATTCAAGGCTCTAGCTATAATTGTGACTACCCCACCACAAGAAATGTTCTTGCGGTTGCCCTTTGCAACCTGGGCGAAATGTGTAGCTAGGGCCTTAGACATGTCAATTGAAGGGTTTCTATTCAAAACCGCATCCTCTAACAATTTCACAGCTATAGCACTACAGTTATGGTGCGTATCATAGCTAACGAATTGGCTATGATACGCGCCAAGTATTTGAGGATGGGGTTCCGAATGGAAAAAGAACGCACCTTACCCCCTTTGAAGGTCCTTTGGCGGGCAATTTTAAACCAAAACCGATCACGGGCAAATTTTTCATCCCTAGTTTGCCCCGCCCGAGGCCCTCCTAAAACTGAAGTGGGTAAACCAAGCAGTGCACCAAAATCTCTTAAGGAGAAATGATAAGTGTAGTTTGTAGTGCCTATTTGTTGTGTTTGGTCCCGGTTTCTCTTGTGGAATCACTCTTTGGAGCGTTTTTCGAGGCTACTTACGCTTCTTCTAGCTTGTTTTAGGTTCCTAAGATCAATATTGGAGAAAGGGAGTGATTTCGACACGTTTCCGACACATTTGGAGCCAACGAAGAGAAGCGACGATAACTCGGTGGCTTAGGCTCGATCCCAAGACCTTGGGACCCATTCCCGAGCCCCTTAGACTCGATCCCGAGCACCGAGAATCGATGAGAAGCCCATGAGATGAAAATAGGGACCTTTAAGATCATATTGGAGGCCTACAAGACCCATCCCGGTCGGGAAGAGTAGCCATCCCGGTCGGGATGAAGTGCAAGCAAAACAGGTCTTCTGGAGTGTCATCCCGACCGGGACCAAGCTCATCCCGGTCGGGACCATCACCATCCTGACCGGGATGGAGCAACTGTAACCCGCGCTTCCTTTTTTCTTCTCCTTTGCTCTTGTAACCTTATAAATACCCTCCCTTTGTATTGTTTAAGCACCTTACACTACTCTACATTATTCTAAACCCTAGATAGACTCTCTTCATCCCTTGTTTAATCTTCCATTAATCTTTTGTTAATCTTAGCTTAATCTTAGTAATTAGTCTTGTATTAAGGGGATTCTTGAAGACTCATTCAAGATTGACAACCTTGGGAGATTTATTTGGGTTTTTCTTATTAATACAAGTGCTTATTTTTTCATCTTCTTGTTAGTAGGTATAATCTTCTTATTCTCTTTACTCTTAATCCTTGTTTAATCTTTCAAGTTTCAATCTTTGATTATCGTTCTTGTTCTTGATATTTTCATTATGGATGTTTGTGTTGTTTCCTCTTATTATTGTTAGTATTAGTTTGATTATGAGTGAATAGACTTTTTGTGGGGTTAGTAGGGGGATTAAGTGTGGATTATGGGTAATTAGGGTTTGATTGTGGGTAAAGGTGGATCCTTTGTTACTAGTCACATGTTAAGAGCACCATGTGTTTGTTGAATTGCTTGTTTGAGTTGTAGTGGTCATGCTTCTCATGCTTGTTTTCATCTTCTCATTGTGTGATTGATTTGTGGTTGAATTCTTGTGTATTGGGTAATATCTTGCATGAGTATTCGGGTTTAGTCTTTGACACGAGAGTGCGGACTTAGGCTTTGACGCGAGAGCGTAGACCGACCTTAGTAACTAGGTGAAACCTACACCCTTGACATCCCAATCATCCTACTACACTTATGAATCCAAACTAACTCTACTCCTTCCCATATGTGATTTCTCCATCCTTGTTAGCATTCATTTCTCTAGTTTACTTGTTTTGTTTAGCTTTAGTGTTTCAATTAGTTCATGTTATATCTAGTTCATTGCTAGTCTAGTTTCATCCTTTTTCACCATCTTAGTTAGTCAATTTTCCTTCTCTTTGTGTTGTTTGAGTGACTTAGCCTTGTTTTTGAGTAGACCATAGTCTAGACACCTTATAACCGTCTCCGTGGATATCGACCCGACTTCCCTAGCTACTAGTTAGGTCTAGTTGGTATACTTGTTGGTAGGGATTGACGGCAAATCCTTCCCATCAAGAAAACATACTGAATTTCTCGCAACTGAAAAGTAACCGTGGGGTCGTCACCACCACCAAACTCAAAAGTTGCGAAAAATTCACAAGTGAGTTTTTGAAAAGTCTCCTCTTTTGACATATAAAATCTAATCAGTCCAAGATTTTGGCACATTACTCGGACCTGCGCTTCAATACCCATTCGCTGAAGAACGTCTCTAGCAGCTCAACAAGTTCGCTCAATTTTAAAATTCCAGAATTTTTTAATTTTTCAAGCCGAGCTTTCTTAGCGAAACTAACACCAGAACCAGAATGAAAGAAATTACGATGAATAGGAGGGTAACGCACCTCTAGCGCAATAGGTTGTTCGCGCAAGACGGAGCCTTGTGCTTGAACGAGCCTCGGGACAAATTCGTCCCGGGCCTCGGTCGGCTCATCGGAACGAGAAGAGGACATCAAACCCGAATGACGGTTGAGCATAGCCGATAACCTCTTCCTTGCAGTTTGCTTGATTCTCTTCATATTTGATGATTGAGGCGGGTGATTATGGTGATGGAGGTTTAGGGTATGAGGTTGTAAAAAACTGTGAAAATTTCTCAAAAAGAATTCCTAAATGATGATAGGAATTCGATAAGGGTGAAGAATATGGGGTTGGATTAATTTTTAGTGGAGAAAATGGGTGATTAGAATGGATTTAGGGTGGTAGTATTTGGGGTTTATTTGAGGAGAGAGATAGGGAAAAGGGTGATATGAGGAAGAAGAAGGGTGTTTGGGGTATAACGGTGACGCGGGGTGGAATTTCACCCGACGGTCTTCGGACCGTTTTTTCGTCAATTTTGCGAAACTCACAGTCGGGCGAAATTTCACCCGACGGAATTCCGTCAATTCCCATGTCGCAATTAAGTTTACCGTCGGGCGAAATTTCGCCCGATGAGATTCCACCAGGTGAAATTTCACCCGACGGGTTTTCCGTCAATTACAGTAATTCCAGCAAAAATACCATCGGGTGAAGTTTCACCCGACGGATCTCGGGCTATAATTCCACCGGGTGAAATTTCACCCGGTGAGATCCTCCACTTAATATTAGCCTTTTGCTGCGAAAATTCTCCTTGACTTGGTCCAAACCAACCTCAACTCTTCGATAATACCAATCTTCTCAATCCATGTATTAAATACATGGAGATAAACTCTCATAATCATTGTAGAACATCCCAAAAACTCCAAAAGAAATCTTCATAATTCCTGCAAGTGCCATAAGAAATAGGCTCCAAAGGAAAAACCAAAAGCTATTGTTCAAGGAAAGTAAAAGGAGATAAGAATATACAAATATTTACAAGGTGTTTATTATGGACACCACCAAACCAAATCAAATCGTTTGAGCTTAGTCGGGGTTGCTTGAGTAGCAACCCGGAGTACCATGTTTATTACTCTTGAAGATAACGCCACCAATCATACATTCTTTCCTCGGCCATGGCAAACCCATAAGGCGAGCTACGTCCGGTAGCGTAGCATCCCCCACTCATTAATAACTTCTTCTTCGGGAGCTTGACCAAGTATAAGGAAAATGTCATCGTCGATCGAACAAGGTATTGAGAAGCTACCGGGGTCACCAAGTTTAGTAGGAATGGTAATTTTCGGGGTGACCCTAGGTAGTGTTGGAATTTCCTTCTTCATGGTAGAATTCAAGATCATGTCCCTCAAATACTCGATCGGAGTTGGCATGGAGGGACTAGTTTCTAAATTCTCTATCAATTCGGTGAAGGTTATTTGCTCCATAGCTTGACCAATTGAGGGGTTTTGAGGCTTATCATTCAAGGGTGGTACTTCCATTTTGGAGACTAAGTTCATGTCTTCTATTGGAATCTTTTCAATGATGTAGGTAAGGTCTCCTACAAGGTATTTGAATGGATCTCTTTTCCGTCTTTCGGTTACACCCTTGACCACATTCTCACAGAATTCATTGATTGAGGGATGAGATGTAAGAGTTTGTGGATCAAAGGGTTCCACCGGTCCCTTTATGCTCAATACCTTAATAACATTCTCGGATGCTTGATTGAAAGAATTGGTCGGTTCATAAGAAAATCGAGCTTGCGAGGCGGCATGCCTCTAAAGCTTCAAGTCTAGCTCGATTTGATGCATTTTCTTCCAATAGATACTTGATCGTTTGTTGAATGTTATAAAAAGGTTCAAAGAGTCCTTGAGAATGCCTTGGATGACCTTGATTATGTAGAAGATAGATTCCAAAAGGAGGACCATACCTAGTTCGAGGTGGTCCTTGAGAATAAGAACAACTTTGGTTGAATTGATTTGCAACCAGAATTTCTTCACTGGGTGGTTGAGAATGGGATCCAAGTGTAGCCATACTTGAATTCTTGGATGTTGTTCGAAGATGGGGTGGTGAGGAATGCAGAAATGGGTGGAAGATTACAATATCAAGTTGTCGCTTCGGTCCACAATATTTCCAAGCGACTTGTTCTCCGAATGGGGATCAAGCAACCTAAATCAAAAGTCTACCTAGCAAAAACTTAACAAACGATGAGCCTCCTAGCACCTAATGGCACTAGGGTAGGAGGAAGAAAAAATAATTAACCAAACACAATCAAACAAAGACTTAATCAATTAACTAATCGCCGCCTCCCCCGACAACGGCGCCATTTTGATGCGCGCTGTCGCTAACACGCATGCAAACAATATTTTTAGTCCCAACTCACTACTATGTAGTAGCGGCAAGTCGAGGTCGAACCACAGGGAGGCGGTTAAGTGCTATCGGTCAAGTCTAGTGATGATTGTGATTGGGGTTGAGATGGGGGTTTTGGGACGAGAAGAGTGGGGGTTTTGGGATGAGAAGAGTTGAACTAATGTGAGCGAGTTACACGGCTAAGCTAGAAACTATGACGGGAAAGGTGCCGGGGAGAGTCAGGATTCGGAAATGAGGTCTAAGAATCTCAGAATCGAGTTTTAGCCACAGCGTTGATAACGGAGAATGCCACCTTTTGTGGTTTCTTCACCCAACCCACCTATACCCGCTTTCGCGGCGAAAGGGTAAGTCTCAAGTCAAGGTAACTCCTACCCCGAGTTTCCCCATATTGGTAATTGTGAGTCAAGGTCGATCTAGCCGGCCGGTCTAAGACAACAAAGACACTAAAACCTCAAATTGATAAATCAACAAGTAAACAACCCACCAACATCCCTCAAATCAAATAATCCAAGTCCTCATCCCTAAGTTCCCCAACAAGAAATCTACTCACTATTCATAATGGAGAGCATCAAAACACTAAGGAGGAGAAATAAACTACCACACACAAACTATAGAAAAACAAACAAAGGAAAGAGAAAAATATAAACTAATTATGGAGAAAGAGAGAGGAAAGAAACTACCAATTATGGAGAACACTAGAGAGGAAGATGAAGATTACATAAAAATTGTATCTTGAAAGGGATAATACAAGAATTTGTCACCAATCCTTGTAATACTCTTCAATCTTCAACATAAAGCCCAAATCTTCAAAATTGATGATAACTTGATTGCACGTTATAGAGTGGATTTAATCTAAACTAAGAACCACTAAATCAATGGAGTTTTTCTACTATGTGAACTACTACTACTACTACTACTACTACTACTACTACTACTACTACTACTACTACTACTACTACTACTACTACTACTACTACTACTAAGGATCCACTACACTACTCCTACCCTAATGACGGAGGCACACTTAAGGCACAAGTTAGAATGAAACCATAGGTGTAGTATATATAGGGGTTCTTAATGGGTCACACAATCTTCAAACCCAAATTCAATTCCTCTTCTTTTAAGCTAGACCATTGCCCTTTGCATCTTCATGGGGCAAAACTTCAACCTACGATTGACGGGCTGACACCACCGGGTGAAATTTCACCCGGTGAGACTTTCTTCTCATTTTGCGTTTTTTGAAGCTTTTCTCCATTTGGCGAAATTTCACCCTGTGGGCGAATTTCGCCCGGTCAACTCATAGGGTGAAATTTTACCCTATGAACTTTTTGTCCAAAATGGCGATCTGGGGAGAAACATCGTCGGGCGAAATTTCGCCCAGTCAAATTCTTATCGGGTGAAATTTTGCCCTGTGACTTCAGAGTGCCATAAATCTCTTGTTTGAACTCTGTTTGGGGCGTGTGATATGTCTTTGGAAAGCTAAGAAGATAACCTTTCACCTACAACTGGAATTGCTTCGATCCGAGGTATAGAACTCTAGATATTATCATTTGAAGTTCGACCTTTCCGGTGAAGATGCCCAATGGACTTACAGTTTTCCCTTTTCGCTCAAGGTTTCACCTCTTGGGTTTGGACTTTGGATTTTGAGTTGCGTGCTTTGCTTTTCGGACGGTTTCCCTTTCTCTCATGCTCATAGGAGCTCAGACACGTTTATGGTCGAAAATCCTATCAAAATCGACAGAAAACTAGAAAAAACACGTAAAATGCAAAACAGAGACGCTAATGCAAGAAATACTCAAAATACGGCGATAATCGCACTCTAGTCTCGCAAAAAAGAGGAAAAACGGGTCTAAATGGGAGGAAAAGCGATCCAAATTTGGCACACAACAGATGTTTTTGGAAATGTGGAGCTAGGTCGTAAGTGGCTTTGATGATTCGAAATCTGGAGCTCGATTTTGTGGAGCTACGACTTCGAGGGTAAGGTATTTTAATGTGGTAGGAAATGGGGAAGTCGAGTAAAAATGACTCGAACTTCGATCGGCGTAGGTTGATAATGTAGGATCTGATTTCCATGTTTGTCCCTAATGGTTAGGGTGTATCCTATGGAGCTTGAATCCTCAAAATTCCGGGCTGTCTCTTAGCTTAGGTCTCGAGAAGGCCTTGAGGGTTATAATGTGGGAAGGCTAGATTGGGCGTTAGCTGACTAGCTCAATCGTCACCCTTCTATTTGATGGTAAGGGCATTTATAATTTTTGAATTTACCGTACCCCGGTCATGGGACTTTCACTTGAGTTGATCGCTTACTACGGTCATGAGTTTTTGAATTTCTTTTTTTGGTTGACCTTTTAGCCCTGGTCACGGGATTCTTCATTTGAGTTTACCGTGTTCCAGTCAAAGGATTGACCGTATCTGGTCGGGGGATGTTGAGAGTTCTTTTTTTTTTATCATGGCCAGCTCTTTTGTTTTGGCCTTTTGCTTTTTTTCCTTGGACTTTTGATTTTTTTGTCAAAATTTTTTTTGCTATCCCCCTATGGTGTTGGCAATAGGCACGGGTATTCCCGGATTTGTGGCGTCCATTTGTGGGTGGATCTGGGGTTGGGCCTATCGATTGGATTAGGCCTGTGGAGCTAAACCTTTGTAAGGTGTAAGCCTAGTTGGTGTTTATGTGAATGCAACTCGTGGTGGAGTACTCTACAGTAAACATGGTGGTTTGGATCTCGGTATTGTCAGCATAATTCCGAGCAAGCTTTGTGAAGCATCGTCCAAGGTTGGGTATTTTTGGCATCAAGTCTATAGAGTCACGATGCTTCTTTTCCCTTTGGTCAGACTAATGCCAAAGGTAGGGATTGATCAGTTTTATTAGAGGGGTGTTTATTGTGGAAAATGAGCTTGTCTCCCGTCTTGAACCCAAACTAGGAGACTACCTAGATTTGTCATAGGATTCAATACCGCTCCTGCTAGGGGTAGTTATGTGGCCTTCTATACCAGACATGGAATAGGTAAAGGAAAACACGGGTCTCAGTTCCCTACAGTCATTATAGATGTGCCTATAATAGTCATGTGCATGTGCTCACAGTGTATGATGGCGTTCATCATGTTCTCGGAAACACATAAGGAAGCATATAGTGGAGATAGAATATTGAAAGTTAATTTTGTTGAATTTTGAATAGAGGACAGAATAAAAATGACTCTGACTCTGATTTAGAAATTAGGATGTAGGGTATCCTAGACTCGGACTCAGACTTAGACTCGAATCAAATCTGGACTTTCGGATGCTCGGTTGGTTGTTTCTTTTTTGGTAAGGTCTTTGATTGGAAAGAACGACAGGTGCCACGACTCGCCTAAACTCGGCTTTGCGCAAGTGAAGAGAGGGAGTCAAACTAGACACGGCCCGACGCAACGAGAATGACTAGTATTCTTGGATCGGGATACTCGCACGTTGACGTAGACAAAGTAACGACCGCGACTCGGACTCGACCGTGAGACTTGAGTTGTATGAGGGTGAGTCCGATAATGGGGGGACGATGTTTGACCATGTCGCGTGCTCGGACCAACCATGGTAACCTGGACCTTTAGGAGATTCGAGTGTTCGTAGCATATGTACGACTCGAAAAAGGCATCATAAGGACGTCGGTGTAGGGTGAACGAAGGGTACCCTTAGAGTGACCGTGGTCGACTGCTCGGGTGGAGGATAGCCCCCAAGTGAGACTAAAGACTCTGGTAGGACTCAGATGGTGTGGCATCTAAGTGACTCGAAAGTGGGGTACGTGTGACAACACGTGTACGACATGACCCTTAGAGTAACCGTGATTGATCGCTCTACTGAAGGGTAGCCCCCGAGTGGGATCGAAGGTTTTGTTAAGACTCGAGTGTTGGACGAGTGACCCTTAGACGTAAGGATCACGAACCTTTTGTTATAGGGCAAAGCCTTGTAAAAGGTTGACTCGGCCTCGAGAAAAGGTAGACGGGGTAAGGGAAGAAACTTGCGATGTGAGATCGGCAGAGTTTCGACGCTAGAGACTATTGACTTGACTTGAATAAGGATGACCCTGTGATTAGGGTAGACCCTTAAGTTAAAGGGTTCTTGAATTGGGACGACTCGACTAACGGATTGAAAGAAGGACGAGATTCCCTTAGAAAAGGTCGTGGGGACCGTCCTGTCAAAGGGAAAGATCGCGTGGGACTTTCTAGTTAGGACTCGTGTGTTTAGACGAACCTTCCATTTACGAGTGTATGACTCGTGTTGGTTGGTTATGCCTTTAGGATAAGACGGACTAGGATGGGGAAGAAACCCGTGATGTAGGATCGACGGAGTTTCGACTCTATAGACCTTCGACAAATTATGAAAAGACCCGACACACGGATTACGGTAGGTCCTACAATAAGGAAGGTTTTGAAAGGATTGACTTCCTTAAATAAGGAAGGTTTTTGAAAAGAGGTTGAAATCCGAAAAATTCGGTGGACGGTCCTGACTTTTGAAATTGGCAGCATGCCGATAGGACCGGTTATTTGAAATGTTGGAATGGTCCTAGGAACTACCACAACCACAGACGGGCATCCTGCACTGACGTGTTGGGCACTCGACCCTCTAGCACCGCCACCCTCTCGAAGTGGTCGGTAATATACAAGCTCACCAAAGCATGGGACGCACTGTAAGCCTCAGGCTCTAAACAGTCCCCAATCAAACGCTTCACTATCTAACTTAGGGCCCTCAGGAGCCCACCTAATCATCTCAGGACCCCAGGGAAAACCCGTGATAACCCCGAAGTCTCCAAAGTCATCCCGACCTCTTCGAAAGACATATGGAATGTCGAGGTCGTATCGTGAAAGCGATCTAATATCGCTCTAATTACCATAAGGTTGCACTAAGTCTTGCAATCCACTAATCGGACCCAGTGCCCGACCAAGGGGCCCAAGGCCGTCCCCACAATAATCTCCTTAGCCGCGGGGCTGAGCTTCTGAGAATACATCTTCAAGCACGTAGTAAAACCCGAGAAGGTCCTTATCGGACTCGGGGACTGCAAGCCGAGACTGTACAAACATAAACAAAATGAACCAGTGCAAACCAAAATTAAAACTCGAGCCAATACGAGTCGAGATACTCGTCTAACCGTTTATGACACGGTTAGAGATGTGCAAATACGGACGTAACAGTAATTGGTGACCGTCCCAATCCCGAGCCCAAGGGGGATCCTCGTAGACAATCTCTTCACCCTCATTGACAGGACCCGGGACATGGGTCCTCCTGGCAACCGTCAGAGGCAGTCTACGCCTTGTGACCTTATCAAAAGAAGCCTCATCCACGGCTTCCGGCTCACGATGCTGCGAAGGAGCGCTCTGTCATCGCTTACGAACCTCCCGCGGAGTCAACAAACTCGACCTGGTGGCCTCACCACTGGTACTAGACGTAGGAGCTCCCTCAGAACGTTCTGCGTCATCTCTAGCTGCAAAACAAAACAAAACACGCGCCTCGGGTCAAGTCAAAGCAGCACAAACAGGTCAAAATAAGCTCAAAATTTCGGATAGAGATATCAAAATTCCGAAACACCCACTACCACCCATTTTCTACCCCGGTCGCAATAAAAGTGGTTTCGGGAAAATCCGGCATTGTTATGGTATCATTTGGTCCGTCGTAAGCCACACGGACCCTCACGAAATGACCCAGAGTACATTCTGACTGACAAAAATCGACATAGAGGTCACCCATAACGACACAAGCTCTAATCGAGCGATACAAAGGTCAAGTATGAGAATAACCGGGAAAATGATCCCTAAACCCTAGCATTCTAATTTCCACCCATAGGAAGCCATTAAAGCACCTATAAGCTTCATATCAAGCTAATAACTACTCTATCAAGCTCTATTATAGCCTAATTTAACAATGGGACCAAGAGTAAATATCGAAACTTAGCAAAAATAAAATGTCCAAATCGATTTCTAGGGTTTAAGCAAAATCGACCCACGATCAATCTAATTAAGCACAA